>JAQPPZ010003274.1:0-600000 GCA_028583015.1 Wollemia nobilis
AGGATTATCGCAATCACTTGGTCACCCAAAAAGCTCCAAGGATTATCGCAATCACTGTTGAGCAAGGTGTTGCAAGAAGGATTGTCATTGTTGTCAACACAGGCAGTCAGATCCAAGGATGCAGTGGATAACAGACTTGAAATGGGTTTTTCTTAAAACCCAAGTTGGCTCTTCGTTTTGTTGAAAAATATGCCCCGGTGATGAAGATATTTAATTTTAAATATTTAGTTTAAATTTTTATTTTATTAAAAATTTAAATTAGAATATTAAATTAAATTAAAAGGGCTGACGTTTTGTTGAAAAATATGCCCCGGTGATGAAGATATTTAATTTTAAATATTTAGTTTAAATTTTTATTTTATTAAAAATTTAAATTAGAATATTAAATTAAATTAAAAGGGCCGACATGTTACTATTTCGCGACAATAAGCTACAGGAAGGTAACGAAGGTGGAGAAGAGTTTGACGCCGACAAAGTTAAATATGGGCCAACAGATTTTAGGGTTTGGCAGTCGACAATTTCTAGGTTTTTGCAGTCGACATTCTTAGGGTTACAACCGACGGATTTTAGGGTTTGGCAGCTAACAAATTCTAGGGTTTCTCAATCGACGTTATTCTAGGGTTTGCCTCTACAATTTCTTCTATAAAAGCAAGGGTTCTTCGAGTTTAATATGTGCAGCGTGATGTGATATATGAGTATGAAGTTCGGGTGCAGTAGTGTGAGTGGTGCGAAGAGAAGATAAGAACGCGATATGCAGAAGTTGTGTTTCGAGTGTGAAATGACAGTGTGCTAGCTGTAGAAGTGATATTTCTGTGAAGTTGCAGCAGAGAACACGGAGAGATATAGAGTGGTTGAAAAAGTGTGAATCATTTTTCATAGCAGCAGTCGAATGCCGACAAGCAGCAGATTGCAGAAAAATAGCAGATCGTGATAATTGAGGTGAAAGTTTATATTCTGTAATTTTTATTATTATCTTCAAGTTGTAGCTTGAAAAAAGGGTTGGTGCCTCTTTCCAGTAGGTGCTGGAAAAATTGGAGTTGGTGCTCCATTCTGTTGTAGCAAATAAAACTTAGGGGTTGGTGCCTCTTACCAGTTGGTGCTGGTGAATGATTATGTAAAGTTGGAGCTTTGCACTTGACTGGATTTGGATGGTAGTACAAGCAGTCCTTTTTGAGGAGTAGCCACATTGGTGAACCTCGTTAAAATGCCGTGTTATGTGTGATGCTCTTAGTACTTTTATTATTTATATTTTAATCTGTTGCTATTTTATTTAAAAGTCTAAATTGCTTTTAAGTTTTTAAAGAACACACTGATTCACCCCCCCTCTCAGTGTCATTGTGAGTATAACAATTGGTATCAGAGCCAAGTACCTGAAGAGGCTTAAACAGCTAAGGTGATCTTAGAAATTACATAATGGCAAGTGGTGAAGGTTTCTCTTCGAAAAAAGCACCAATGTTTGATGGGACAAATTATGCATTCTAGAATATTAGAATGCAGACTTATCTCAGTGCTTTGGGCTTTGACATTTGGGGTGCGGTAGTTAATGGTTACAAAGCTCCTTCCACTGCTCCAACAGACACTGCAGAATCTTCAGAGGACAGTTCTAGTGAAGACTCTGAAGAAGGAACAGGTGAGGCTCTCTTTATGGCATTTGAAATAGACGAATCAGAAAACATAGAGGGGATGAACTCTGAAGTTGAAGATGTTGAGGCTGAAGTTGATTTAGAGGGTGAGCTAGTGTTTGCTCTTACGAAATGGGAATCGGAGAAAAAGAAGAATGAAAAATTGACAAGGAAACTTAAGAATGCAAACGACATTATTGCCAGTTTAAAAACACAGACTGAAGAATACAAGAAAATGTCTGAAGTTCTGGAAATACAGGTTTCTATGAAGATAGACCACTGTTGCAAATTGGAAGAAGAAAATGTGAGTCTCTGAATACAAATACAAGAGCTGGATCAAAAAATCAATTGTCATCTAAAACGTGAAGAAATCTTGATGAAACTGGACAAAATTCTGAGCGATCAAAGATCCACAGGCATCAAATTTGGTCTCAGCTTTTCTGAAGGAGAATCATCAACTGGACCAAAAGCAAGCAATGTTGAAAGTGAAAAGAACAAAGACAAGAATCGGGCAAAAGAAAGATATAATGCCGGACCTGAAATAGCAGCTGACAATGATGGCTTTACTAAGGTCACACATCAAAAGAATAGAAGATCCAAGGCTCCAGCAACAACCTGGCCAAGACCATATTTCAGGTTTACTCATTATTTCTATGGTTTTTATTTTAAATGTAATAATTATGGGCATAAAATTACTGACTGCAAATACAATATAGGTCCAAGAAGTTTCACTAGTAGAAATGCGTTTGCTCCTTTAATGAATTATGCAGTAGAGTGCTTTAAGTGTCACAACTTTGGGCATATTGCCAAAAATTTCCGTAGTATGTCTGTTTCATTTCAACCTCAGAAAAGAAGAACTCAACCATATAAGGCAAAACACAATAGTAGTTCTTCTGAAGGATATATGCAAAATTTTGAAAAGGGAAAATCTCAGCTAGAACCCAACAACATAGTTAAGACAGAATGGAAACAAAAGGAACAGCTTAGGAAAGAACAGGAATCCTTAATAGTGCAGACTGCTTTTAGAGCTCAGAATAAATATGTACCGTGGATTCTTGATAGTGGCTGCTCAAGTCATATGACAGGTGATAGACAGAAATTTGAAAATCTTCAGAAATATGAGGGTGGTTCTATGAAGTTCGACAATAATGATGGAGCCAAAATAATAGGTAAAGGATCGGTCAAAATAAGTGAAGGGAAAATCAAGTCAGAAGAAGTTCTATATGTGGATGGTCTGAAACATAACCTGTTAATTATGAGTCAGATCTGTGACAAAGGACATGAAGTGGTGTTCAAGAAGCAGGGTTGTGAAGTTAGAAAAACAAAGAACAGGAAATTAATAGCAATCGGCTCAAAGACATCTGGCAATCTGTACACACTATCAGAATTTTTAGAAGGTATGTGCTTCATGGGACAAGAAGAAGAGAACTGGTTATGGCATAAGATACTTGGACACATAAGTTTTGATAATCTGGTAAGAATTAGCGCTAAACAAGTAGTGAGAGATATTCCAATCATTAAAAAAACTGCAAATAGTATGTGTGCTTCATGTCAGAAGGGTAAACAGACCAGAGTTTCGTTTAAAACAAAAGAACATCACACTAGCAGGCCTTTGGAACTTATTCACACAGAATTATGCGGACCCATGAGGACTCAAAGCATAAACGACAACAAGTACTTTATGCTATGCATTGATGATTTTTCCAGAATGACTTGGATATTCTTCTTAAAAGATAAATCAAAAGCCTTTGAAATGTTCAGAACTTTCATACAGCTGGTAGAGAATGAAACAGGGAAAAGGATTAAATGCTTGCGATCGGACGAGAGGAGGAGAATTTATTTCGAATGAATTTTTAGAATACCGTGAAAAATATGGCATCAGGAGACAATATTCAGAGCCAGAACTCCTCAACAGAATGGTGTAGCAGAGAGGAAGAACAAAACAATTCAAGAAATGGCACGCACCATGCTGGAAGAAAGCAAAATAGTAGATAGATTCTGGAAAGAAGCAGTTCACACAACAGTATACATTCAGAATAGGTATATGTTAAGAACTCATGAATGCAAAACTCCATATGAGCTGTGGTTTGGTAGGAAAGCAACAACAAAACATCTCAAAGTATTTGGCTGCAAGTGCTACATCAAAAAAATAGATGACAATCTTGGAAAGTTTGAAGATAGAGCAGATGAAGGTGTGTTTGTTGGTTATTCTCCACATAGCAAAGCTTACAAATGCTACAACAAGAGACTCAAGAAAATTGTAGACAGTGCAGACGTTAAATTCGATGAAGGGAGGAAACAAATAGTTAATTTTCAAGAAAACTATCCAATCTACGAAGAATTCATTGAAGGAGATGAAGTACATGACACAAAAAATACAGATACGGATGATGCAGATAACTTATCGGATGACTCAGAGGTACAAGAAAACAAAAAATTCATAATGGGCAATTGGCAGAAAAATCATCCTAGAAACCAAATAATTGGAGATCCCACAGCTGGCATTCAAACAAGGAAGAAATTAATAAGTAATTACTCTCTTTTATCCAGCATTGAGCCCAAAAACATAGATGAAGAAAGCAAATATGACAGCTGGATGAAGGCAATAAATGAAGAGTTAGATCAGATTGAAAAGAACAGAACTTGGGAGTTAGTACCTAGACCTGCAAACAAGAATGTAATCGGCACCAAATGGATATTTCGTAATAAATTAAATGAAGACGGTCAGGTTATTAGAAATAAAGCAAGACTGGTTTGCAAAGGCTATGCACAGGTCGAAGGCATTGACTTTGAAGAGACTTTCGCACCAGTGGCCAGACTAGAAGCTATTAGAATGTTTCTGGCACTAGCAGTTCACAAGAACTTTAGAGTTTATCAGATGGATGTGAAATCTGCGTTTTTAAATGGGAAACTTGAAGAATAGGTCTTTATTGAACAACCAGATGGATTTCAAATCAGTGAAGATCCCAACCTTGTCTGTAAATTAAAGAAAGCATTGTATGGATTAAAACAAGCACCACAGGCATGGCATGCTAGGCTAGATAATTATCTCTCTCAATAGGGATTCAAGAAAGGTTTAGTGGACAGCAATCTGTATGTGAAAACAGAAGATGGGTATCTCATTGTTCTTGTTGTCTATGTGGATGACATCATATTTGGTAGCAACAAAGATGAATCTTGTAAAGACCTAGCAAAAAAGATGCAGAATGAATTTGAAATGTCAATGATTGGTGAACTGTCTTATTTTTTGGGACTACAGGTTAATCAGAATGAGAAAGGTATATTCATTTCCCAAATCAAATATGTGAAAGAGATGTTAAAGAAGTTCACTATGGAGGATAGTAAGCCGGTCAGTACTCCCATGACAACAGGCTGTAAGTTAAGTAAAGAAGACAAATCTCCACCTGTAGATCAAACCATGTATAGATCAATGATAGGAAGCTTACTATATTTAAGCGCAACCGGACTCGATATTTTGCGAGCAAGTGTGCATGGTAGCCGATTTCAGGCCAATCCCAAAGAGACTCATGTAACAACGAGTTAAAAGGATTTTTCGGTATCTCAAAGGCACCATGGAGTATGGATTGTGGTATCCAAGAGGCAAATATTTCACTCTTATATCATATTCAGATGCAGATTGGGCTGGATGTGTTGATGACAGGAAGAGTACCAGTGGAGGGGCATTCTATTTGGGGGACATATTAGTTGCATGGCATAGTAAGAAGCAAGATTCAGTGTCTTTATCTACAGCCGAGGCAAAGAATATTGCAGCAGCAACATGTTGCACACAAGTTTTGTGGATGAAACAGACCTTGAAAGATCTTGGTATTAATTTTAGTGAACCAATATCAGTAAAGTGTGACAACACCAGTGCAATCAACATTTCTAAGAATCCAGTAATGCACTCACGGACTAAGCACATTGCTATAAGGTATCATTTCTTGAAAGACAAAGTTGCAGAAGGAGAAGTTAGATTGGACTATGTCCCAACTACATAGAACAGGTGGCAGACATTTTTACAAAACCTTTGCCCAAGGAAGTATTTGAGTATCTTCGGAGCAAATTAGGAGTAGTCACACTTCCTAAGAAGTGACTAGCTATAGGGATCACATTCTCAGGGGGAGCACTTGAGTGTTTGAGGATGGACTTAGGGGGAGTCAGATTGTGCCTGAGAAGTGTGAGGATGGACTCAGGGGGAGTCAGATTGTGTCTGAGAAGTGTGAGGATGGACTCAGGGGGAGTCAGATTGTGTCTGAGAAGTGTGAGGATGGACTCAGGGGGAGTCAATTTGTGTCTGAGAAGTGTAAGAATGGACTTTGGGAGAGTCTGCAGCAGCCCTTTGGTATTATTGACAAAGGGGGAGAAGATTTACAGGAAGGTGAAGGTGTTGCCAACAATTCCAAAGGGGGAGATTGTTGAGCAAGGTGTTGCAAGAAGGATTGTCATTGTTGTCAACACAGGTAGTCAGATCCAAGGATGCAGTGGATAATAGACTTGAAATGGGTTTTTCTTAAAACCCAAGTTGGCTCTTCGTTTTGTTGAAAAATATGCCCCGATGATGAAGATATTTAATTTTAAATATTTAGTTTAAATTTTTATTTTATTAAAAATTTAAATTAGAATATTAAATTAAATTAAAAGGGCCAACGTTTTGTTGAAAAAGATGCCCCGATGATGAAGATATTTAATTTTAAATATTTAGTTTAAATTTTTATTTTATTAAAAATTTAAATTAGAATATTAAATTAAATTAAAAGGGCCAACATGTTACTGTTTCGCGACAATAAGCTACAGGAAGGTAACGAAGGTGGAGAAGAGTTTGACGCCGACAAAGTTAAATCTAGGCCAACATATTTTAGGGTTTGGCAGCCTACAATTTCTAGGGTTTTATAGCCAACATTCTTAGGGTTATAGCCGACGGATTTTAGGGTTTGGCAGCTGACAAATTCTAGGGTTTCTCAGTCGACGTTCTTCTAGGGTTTGCCTCTAAAATTTCTTCTATAAAAGCAAGGGTTCTTCTAGTTTAATGTGTGCAGTGTGATGTGATATATGAGTATGAAGTTCGGGTGCAACAGTGTGAGTGGTGCGAAGAGAAGATAAGAACGCGGTATGCAGAAGTCGTGTTTCGAGTGTGAAATGATAGTGTGCTGGCTGTAGAAGTGATATTTCTGTGAAGTTGCAACAGAGAACGCGGAGAGATATAGAGGAGTGGTTGAAAAAGTGCGAATCATTTTTCATAGCAGCAGTCGAATGCCGACAAGCAGCAGATCGCAAAAAAATAGCAGATCGTGATAATTGAGGTGAAAGTTTACATTCTGCAATTTTTATTATTATCTTCAAGTTGTAGCTTGAAAAAGGGGTTGGTGCCTCTTTCCAGTAGGTGCTGGAAAAATTGGAGTTGGTGCTCCATTCTGTTGTAGCAGATAAAAGTTAGGGGTTGGTGCCTCTTACCAGTTGGTGCTGGTGAATGATTATGTAAAGTTGGAGCTTTGCATTTGATTGGATTTGGATGGTAGTCCAAGAAGTCCTTTTTGAGGAGTAGCCACATCGGTGAACCTCGTTAAAATTTCGTGTTATGTGTGATGCTCTTAGTACTTTTATTATTTCTATTTTAATCTGCTACTGTTTTATTTAAAAATCTAAATTGCTTTTAAGTTTTTAAAGAACACACTGATTCACCCCCCCTCTCAGTGTCATTGCGAGTATAACAATCACTTGGTCACCCAAAAAGCCCCAAGGATTATCGCAATCACTTGGTCACCCAAAAAAAAAAAAAAAAGAGCTCCAAGGATCCCTAAAATCGCTTGGTCAAACCTAAAAGCCCCAAGGATTATCGCAATCGCTTGGTCATCCAAAAATGCTCCAAGGATTATCGCAATCGCTTGGTCAAAAATCAAGAAAATTCAACAACAAAAACAACAAAAATCATCAAAAACAACAAAAATTTGCAAATCATTTCTAGGCATGCTAAAATTCATCAATCGAGAATTTTTCTCGTATCTCATCTTCATATTCACAAAAATGGTCACCCAAAAAGCTCCAAGGATTATTGCAATCACTTGGTCACCCAAAAAGCTCCAAGGATTATCGCAATCGCTTGGTCACCCCAAAATGCCCCAAAGGATTCTCGAAATCCCTTGGTCACCATCAAGAAAATTCAAAAAAAAAAAAAATCATCAAAAACAACAAAAAAATTTGCATCTAATTTCTAGGCATACCCAAATTCACCAATAGAGAGCTCTTCTCACACCTCATCTTCATATTCACAAAAATCAATCCATCAAAAATACAAAAATACACAGATGCATAAAAGCATTGCATCCATACATTGCATATTTGTGGTCATATAGGTCAAAGGCACCATAGGCTGTAATTGCTCTGCTAATCCATCTTGTTCCACACTGTTCCATTTCACAAAAACAAAAAAAAACACCATGCATTGACTTTTACCACACTAGAGTCAGTGGTCTTTTAATGTATCAAGAGTTTTTCATGATTCAGTCATCATTTTGCTCTTTAGTCATGTAATGTATCAAGTCAAACAGATTTTACGAAGGTAGAGTTACACTTGAAATACGCCTTGTTACGTAACATCCCAACACAAATAAAAACACATAAAACAATTCCTGAGTTGTATGAACAAAAAATGAAACCTGCATAGTAATCCAGGTCACCAAAAGCGAAACGGTTATCTTGCTCATCCCCCCGTGCAAATGACCCCAAGAATGTTGAGAGTTGGCAAAAGTACAAGCATCCTTCCTACCCAATTCCCTAAGAATCCCTAGTTCTAAATAGTTGCAAAACATCAAAAATTTGCAAAACGTCAAAACTCCAAAATTTGACATCCTACAGTGCACACATCAAAAGGCACAAGCAATAGTGATTTTCATCACTCCATATCCCCAATCCCTTGCTCAAAAGAAAAATCAAAATAAACAGTGATATTATCACTACAAACGAGCAAGTATCCCAATATAATTGAATAAAAGAAGGGAGTGAACTTGAATCCCTAGAACTCTCATAATTCTAACAGGTCATGGGGCAAGCCTCAGTACCGGTTTGGTTGATAGCCTATTGGTAACTGGCGGTAAAACTCTCGCATGACGATATATCTATCACATTAACTTGTGTACAGATCAATGTTTGCATGTGGATGAGCTAGGTTATGGCATCCTGAATAACATCGTAGATTAATCTAACTGAATACAACAAAGGAGTTAGTGGAGCTAATTAGGTGATCCTCAGTACAGGTTCGGTTGAAAGCCCATCTGGCACTGGTGGTATCCTAACAAATACCACATAAATGAACTCAATTGCACACACAGGGATGTGAAATAGCTTGGTCAAAAACAAGTTTGATTCATACCTTGTTCAAAAGTCTTGTAAGATAAAGTACATTCGTGGCTAGAGAGTTAAAAACCGTCTGAGTCTTAGAAAACCTTAGCTACATTTCTAAACCAACTGCGATACTTTCCATCCTTGCAATACCATCAAAAAATACAAAAAGAGAAAACCAATCGCCTAAAAACAAAAAAAAGAGCGTCTTAAACAGTCTATGGTGTCATAACCAACCATCACTAAATTCCATTCATTCATTTGCATTCATCATAACATAAGCATTCATCAAAATAAATAAACACACATTCATCAATAGTCATTAAGCCATCATGAATAAACATCAGATCATCACACATACATAACCAAAATAAAATAGGTATATATATATATATATATATATATAGTCAAAAAAAATGCCCGCAGGCTACAAAACTGGTCCTCAGACCCCGCAATCATATAAAAAAACCCACCCTAAGGCATCGACCACCATGATCACGTAGGATCGGTGCGACGGGAACTACCCCCCGTGGTGTGGGTCCTATGGGACCCTGTAGAGTGGCTACTACTAGCCCCCACATCACGTCTGCTATCGCCTCCCTCATCCAATCGCTTGCGACGAGATGATGCTGACTTCTCAGTTGCACTATCCCTCGTCTGACGTGAAGAACCACTGCCCGAGGGCTCAGGTAGCCACCCACCAAGGCGGATGACCTCCCTCTCCAATTCTAATCGATGTTGGAACCACTCTGCCTCCCACTGATGGTAGTAAGATACTGCATCATTGCGCTGTGTCAAAACCCTATCTCGATCTGCTAGCTGATCCCGCAGGAGATCCCTATCTCGTAGTGCGTCCCCCAGCTCCAGATCCTGAATTCACAGCAACTCTGTCAGTCACACATTCTCAATGCGTATCCCAGACTCCATCTCCCTTGTATCTGCCTGAAGCACAGGACCCTCCGGAATAGTAGCTTGCTCTGGCTCCCACTACTCCTCTATGTCTTGCATGTCCGACTGATTTGCAGCTCCCACCCCTACATCCTCATTCCCCACCTCAACCATGTCGACGTCATCCAATGGAACTCCCAAATCATCCCCTGCTGCCTCAGCACCATCCACTACCGCCTCCGTGCCTCCTAGAGGCCCCTCTCCTCTCCATCATCGTAGCACCCACCATGTGTCATACTCAATGGTAGTCCTGATGTCATCCACATTCGGGACGTCAATCACCACATCTGACTCCTCACCCAGCGGCACGATGATAGGACGATCTAGAGCCCTCTCATCTCCCCAATGTCGATAGACCACGGGCTCACCAGGAAACCCTTGGCGCACCCCAAACTGTCGTGTCACCCGACTATATGAGAAAAACTCATGCTCGGTCCCGTGCCGCCCAATCAACCATCGCTCCATGCGTACCCGTCGGAGCCACTCCCCAGCCTCCGACCAGGCTAGACAGTCCTGATAATGACGCCAAACCACCTCCCCTAGAGTGAGCCGATAGAAGGCATCAGTATAATGCTCTATGGCACTTGCCCATCGTCGACTCTGCCCCTGCTCCGTAGACCACCGCCACAGAGCTGCATAGCCTATCTCCTCATCATCCATCATATCCCGGGTCATCCAAGGTAACCCGATCGGCCTCTCAACTGCTATGTGCTGCCAACCCTAGCACTGTAGTAGGTAACTGCAGCTGACCCCCTTTCGCTGTCGACAGTGGATCCAATACAGCTCCCCGTAGAGCTATGCCAATAGTGTCTGTCCCCATCTCAAAATCAGCGGTGCCTCTATCGGGCACTCTACCAACTGCCACATCAAATCCAGTAGGTTCCACAGGAACCTCGTGCCTGATGAATCAGGTAGTAGCATGTTAGAAATAATGCCCATCAAGAATGCGTGCCTCACTCCTAACACCCCCCTCTCTTGCCACCATCCAACCAAAATCCCCCCAGCCTGGCAGTCCACCTCGGCTATCTCCACTGGGTTCGCTACACCCAGCCACTCCCCATGCCCGAAGCATCTCGTCAGCACAGTAGTTCACTGATCAAACGGTGACGTCCTAATAGGCAATCCATCTATCGGAATCCGAAGCAACCGATAGACATCCTCAAGAGTCACAGTCATCTCCCCTGTCGGGAGATGGAAGGTGTTGGTCTACGGATCCCAAAGTTTGATCAGGGCCATTAGATAGGCCTGATCCGGGAACACAGGCTCCAATCGAGCCACCTGCTTGAGCCCAAGGGCATCAAGCCATTCCCAGTCATCATCATACAATTCCCCCCGTGCCTCAGTAAAAGCAGTAGGTACACGGTACCGGCTCCTAACAACCTGCAAAAGAAAACAATTCAAAAAATATATATATAATAAAAATCATGAAAAAAAAAAACTGTACAGCAAAACAAACGCAAAAATTCAAATAAAAATTAAATTTTTCATGCTAAGGGTTTCTAATCCTAACTGATTAATTTACAAATAAAAATTCAAAACTCAAACAAATTTTCAGTCCAAGGGTTCCTAAATCCTAATTGATAAATTTCAAAACAAAGAAAATGTTAAGGTTTCTAATCTTAACTGATTAATTCAAAAACAGCATAAAAAAATTCAAAAAACACAAAAAATACGTCTTAGGGTTTTACGTTCCGTTAACCTAAGGTTTAGTCGTAAATAAAAATCTTTACCTAGGTTTTACGTTACGTTTAATTGTACACTAAGTCTTAGTTGTCTTCAATGCAGTTTAAAGGTTTAAGTTTTAAAAATTTTGAAAAACATCATCACAAAAATAATTAAATAAAAAAACTTGCAATCTTAAACAAAAATAAACTCTAGGGAGCACTTACGGGTTTCGCTTCGGCTCCGCCGCTCGAACCAGTTTGTCCACTCATAATGGCAGGGAAAATTTCAGCAGCGCTTCGCTTTGTAGATTTACCTCCTCCTCCCAGAGCTCCAAAATCACAAGAAAAATTTGACACAAATGAGCCCAAAATCAAGTTTTGGCCCTTAAATAGGCCTTTTGAGCTGGAATTCGTCCTTGACTGGGATGAGTGCTCTGGTTAGTGCTCGTCCCACCCAGGGATGAATTCTGCAGATAGAATTCATCCCACCCTGGGACGAATTCAGGCCAGAACTTCAAAAACATCAAAAAATGATCAAAAATGCACTAAAAACAGACATTAAATGTGCCCGATAGGAGTGCTGCTGCACCTGACATCCAGGGCATACAAAATAAAGATTGGAGTCACAAATTATCATTATCCTACTCCCTAAGAAGGCTACCATAGCCGGACCACTCCACGGGAAGACAGATTTCCGATAATTTAATCCCCAAATAGTGTCACAAGACACAACAAAAACAATAAAAATGCAACACAAACAAACAACAATAAGCATTGCCGGACACAAGTGCTCTTGCACTTAACCTCTGGGCAAAGAAATTCGATGTCGAGGTTCAAATTCTCACTCTCCTACTTCCCCAAGAAGGCTACCATAGCCGGAACGCTCCATGAGAAGATGGGTTTTCAACGATTTCACCCCATTACGGCATCACCAAAAGGGTTAACACCCACCAAAAACAGGTCCAAATGTTGGAAAAATTGCAAATGCTTAAAAAAAAACCCTCTAAAGGCCCCCTTGCACAAGTCATCTTGGGTCAAGAAACTCGTCGCTTTTCTCACGAAGGTCATTCCCTCATCGATTCGTCGCTTGAGGGGGTAGTCACACTTAGTCACCTATCAACAATCACACACCCAATTAAGGAAAATGACATGCATTCAAAGAATCATTAACAAAGACAATTACGCTCCTGCTTGGGGCAGTAAACAAGCAACAATCAAATTGATCAAACGCTTGGCATTCCTGAATCATGAACACAAGGTTCCCCTGAGGACAAAAGGTTGCGCCCTTTGCCTAATCATTACTGATCAATGTCCAAGCTCAAGTCACACCTCACCAAAATAGGTTAATACTTGAAATCAAAATCCTTAGCTCATCAAAAGCAAGGATTCAAGAATGCATGCCCTTTCCATGCTTGGGGCATCAAAAGTTGGTTAGGTTACCAAGAAACCCTAATCATTAGTGCTTTAGTTATCTATTTTTGCTCGACGCTGCGCTATGCACAACGCATCCCAAAAAGGGGCATCTATAGACACCAAAACAACACCAATCCGATTATGCGACTGCAAACACTGATCACTTTGACAAACACAGCCCCCAGGGCAGCCCTCAGAGGTCAAACAATGGTCCTAACCACTTTCATAGCAATTTTGTAAGGTCAAGAGGCAATTTGGCACATTCAGGTACTTTGCTTAGTATTCGTCTCACCCAGGGACGAATTCTAACTGGGATTCGTCTCACCCAGGGACGAATTCTGAAATCGTCCCTGGTCAGGACGAATTCCAAGTTTAACGGGAAAAAAGAAGAATGGCACCAAGTGGTAGCCAGAGACAGTCAGTTGATGACTCCTACCTTGCACGCGTGTGTGGGTGAACAGATGGGCCGTTAGAGGACTGTCACAAGGGCAGTTATGAAAGCCCAAGTCATGGAGGACTCCCCTCCCTCATGGGAAGACATGACTGCCACTTGGCACCTATGACCAACACATGGCGCTTATGCTTCCCTCTCAAAAGAGACCCCATGGGTCTATAAAAGGTGGGACTTTTCTCACCCAAAATAACAGATTAGAGGCAATTTCAAGCAACGAAGTGCTTTCCGATTGATTACCCACTTGCATCTTTTTGATTCACCTTCTCACATCCACTAATCTCTTTCGCAAGGGAGGTTATTGGGTGGCTTTTGGAAGTGTGGATTCAACCCAAATCCAACATTTGACCACCTTACACCACCAATTTGCAGACACCCCAATCCTAAGAGGTTTTGGGCCCATCCCTAGTGGATTGGCGCCAAAATCAAGTGCCAACGGTGGGAGGCCCACTTGGGCACCCCCGCACCTTCTAAGTTTTATTCTAAAGAATTCTAGATTATTTGTTCATGTTGCATTTTACATTATTCTGTTTAGTGAACTCATAGCTTCATTTCCATAACATTTTGATCAGATTTTATCATGCCTTTTGTCACTTTGTTGTCCCACTAACTTGCAGGTAGCGACATCAAATTCCCAAGGATAGAGGCCAAATTGGGAGAATCCGACCATCTGGGTTGTCCCAAAATGGCCCCAATTACATAACCCCTCTGTTTGCAGGTGTTTTGGAGGTCTCGGGAGTCGACATTAGAGCAGCATCACCTTGACTTTTCCAACACAGCAGAATTCGTCCCACCCAGGGACGAATTGTAGTCAGAATTCGTCCTACCCAGGGACGAATTCCAGGTGAAGGCAGATTGGCCAACTGTTTCAGTGGCAACGGCCTTCTGGTAATATCTTCTGTCCTCTGTCAGGTTTTCAGGTCATTTGGACTCACTTTACTCACTGTTTTAGACAAATGTTTATATGCATCTTTTGGCGATTTTAGAGAACAGACACTGCTTATTTGCAGTAGGTGCTACTGACATCTTCGTTTTTTCCTTGTTTGCAGGAGTAGCAGCAGAGGTCAAGGACTCATCAACATCAGTGGTGGCATCGTCTTGGCCCGCCCATCTCAAGTGTGGGCATGCAGAAAGAGGAACCTTAAGTCTCGATTGTAATCAAATTCTTTTAACGCTCCTAGCCCCTGAAAAGGGAGGAGGCGTCTTTGTAACAGAGATCAAGAGAGTTTAATGAAAGGGCTGTGTTTTCTCCATTTGCTTGTATCTCATTTCAATGCGCCTCTTTCATTTCATGCATTCTACATTTCTAGGACTTAAGCGTATTTGATTTTGAATGCATCGCAATTAGTGTTTCCTTTGCCCGGAATCTCATGCTTTCAGATCTAATTATCAAACATGTTCAATTGGAATAGACCACCTTTGACTTAATTAATAATTTTAATTTATTTTAAAAATTTGATATGTAAATTATATATCAAAGTTAAAAAAAGTAATATCTCCATTGGCATAAATATCCACGTGTTTCTTATTCACAAGATTATTTTTTTTTGCATAATTGATATTGTTCTTATAGTCCAACACTACCTTTATACACTCAACACATGCTCATACATATATAATATTAATATCAAGTTTTCATTGCATTTATAGTTATACCTCGATCTACTTCTAACACAACTAGACTATATTATTTTTAAGATATGTAGCATTTACAAACCCATTAAAATCTTGATATGTATGCTCTCATGTGAAATAGATAGGCCCAAAAGGTGCCTACAAAAAATAATAACCATGTGTTATTGAATGAATAGATATTTAATACTATATTTTAATATATATGCAGTTCTCAAATATATGAGTGTTAAGAAATAATATTTTGTGAGTGAATAACCTTTAACTCATACAAGTCTTACATAAGAACAAATATTAGTTAATTAGAATATGTTCTACTATAAAATATATCTAATTTCCACTTCAAAATTAAGATATACTCTATCTCTAGAATGTCATTTCCAAACATTTTTCTTAATATTACTATTATTTTAGCTTTAGTATCATTTTTCAACTAGTGTTCAATCTTGCATAGTTACCATCCAAAAATTTATCTTACAATATATATATATATATATATATATATATATATATATATATATATATATATATATATATATATATATATATATTTTAATTTACATGGTGGAATCGAGGATAGCCACCACGAATCCGAGTAGGCTGTCCAGCTTTTATGGCCTCCAAAGTATTCTGCGTTGTCCACCCTAGAAGCCGCCACACAGATCTTCACATAGTCCGCCCCTATAACCACCATGCCACAATCATTTTAAACCTTTTACGCCACTGAAAGCACTAGGAAAGGGACAAACATTCAGTCCGGCAAAGCCCGAGATTTGAACCTTGGACCTCCGCCCCCATTATGGGGTTACAATATTCATTTTCTAAGTGTTTTCAATTCAATTTAACAATCCATCCATGATGTGACTAAAATGGATAAGAAGAATTTATAATATGCATAACAACAATTTTTACCTACCAAAAAGTCTAGTAACCACTTCTATCATAGGCATACATGAATAATTTGGTGTTACATCTAATAGGATAGATTTTTTATGGAAATTCATAAAGATATTATGTTATATTTGGTCAAACTTAGATATTTTATTGAAATTATAATTATGTTTACCTAAAGCATATTTTATCAAAAGGTTTTTGATCAATCATATATGATATCATCTTATTTAGCGAAACTTAGTTTGACTAAACTCTTGTAGATTTTTTTGAACCAATACATGATAACCAAATTGGCAATAAATTAGAATCCAATTTTTTGCACTCAACCACTTATATAAACTAGCACATAGCTTGTGTCATTAAAGAGTCAAAAAGTACCTATCAAATGCGTTTTATATATTCCTCCCATGTATTACTCTACATGTGAATGTCATCTAAGTATGCTAGCTTAAATAAATTAGTGTAATAATATAGGATGTCATCCAACATCCTCATGAATGTGGTGGGTTCATTAGTCAACCCAAAAGGTATAACCAACCACTCAAATAAAGCCTCATTTTTTAATGTAGTCTTTCACATATAAATGGGATTAATGGATATTGGATGATATCTAAATTTAAGATTAATTTTTATGAAGAAAATTCCACCATAGAGTTGGTGTAAACCGTTATCTAGAGTAATAGACAATGGTTCTTCATAGCAATTTTAGTCAAATATCAATAGTCAATATAGGGTCTTCACTTTCCATAATTCCTTGAATCTAATATAGTTAGACTATGACATGGTGAACTACTATGTCTAATATACCCCTTATGAATAATTTATAGATCTACTTCTTTATTTCATCAATTTCAAGGACTAATATCCAATACATAGGTTAATTAGGAAAACAAGAAATAAGAACTAAATAAATGGAATACTTTACATCATGATGAAGAGAAATCCTAATTGGCGATTTGTAGAATTTGTTATATTTTCTATATTTGGACCATCTATTTTTGTGTAGATCCTATGATTGATGTAACAACAATCCTCATATTTTATATTTTAATCTTCAATAAATATATTTTCTTATTTTGGATATCATCTTCTTGCATTGTTGGCATTAATTAAGGAAATAGAGGTAGGAGTATATACCTTTTGTATCCTAAATAAATAACCTTGGATAGTACTCATGATACTTGAATTCCTAGATCCATACATACTATGTCTCTTCCATATGATGTTTTGATAATATAAGAAAATATATTTTTAGGTGATATCAAAATTTCTCTCCTATTGCAAGCACCTAACATTATATGATTGTGGGTGTGGTGTAAAAAATATTTAAATACTTTATAATTTAGAAACAAATTAAAATATTTTGACTCTTGATACCAATATTAAAATATAATAGCTTAATCTTGATCCAGATTTATAAGTGATATATGCATTCTTCCTCTTGTGACTCCTCTAGTGCAATATAATCTGTGGAAATGATCATATTTGTTGGAGAATATTACATTATTTGGTACATACCAATGTACCACATTGGTACAATATTATAATAGGTGTGTATTTTAGATTAGCGTGTGAGTTTATATTTTATGTAATGCAATAATGTACAAAAAATACTCAAGGATCATGTAATTAAGTGTGCATGTGTTATGAAAGTAAATATGTACAAGTGTCCATTATAGAAGAGTGCACGTGTCCTTAGAATAGAAAAGTAAATATTTACAAAGAAGAGTGAAGGTCAAGAGTGCACCATATGAGGATTCACATACAATTATATATTTGAGACAAAACATTGCAATTGGTATAAAATATGCATAGCACATAGCATACATTAGTAGACCTTTATTCTATAGCATTTTTAGTATTTTCATGAGCATTTTATAAGTGATTATTCTATGAGGATTTATGAGTTATTGTTATTGTTATTTTTATCTCTATTAAGTTCTTTGTATTACAAAATTATTATATTTAATTATGTGGTTATTTACATTAATTATTAGGCTACAAAATCTATCAATGGTATTAGAGACACAACAAGTTTACTTGCATAAGTTTTTAAAAAAGTTACAAATATACTAAGGATATTTACCATTGGATAAAAAAAAAATAGTTAAGACAAGTATTTCCATTGAGTTTAAGAAAAACCAGTGAAGGTAAGAATTAATACCACTAGGTTGAAGGAAAAATAGTGAAGATTAAAGAGGTAAATTTTAGAGAACCAACTCAAGAAGAAAATTTGGTCATTGTCATTCTACTTTAGATATTGAAAAGTCTTAGATAGATTGAGTTTACCTATTTCAAGAGTAAATTCAAGAATAGAAGGTAGATTAAGAGATCCAAGAAAGAGGTCCTATTGAAAATTTTGATAGAGAAAGCAAACTTGAAGGTATAAGAAGAATTCAAGACAACATACAGTCTTGATAGTCATAGTAAGAGGATAGCATAAGTATTGCATAATAAAAAATAGCTATACAATAAATATAGAGATAAAGCTTCATAGAAGTCCACATTGGACAACAAAATCAAAATTTTCGTGATAACAAGAGAGTAAGGTAGTATTTGGAAAGAAAATAATTAAAGCAATAAAAAAAATATTGAAAGCAAGTGAATGATACAAAGACAATATTGAAAGTGTTTGAATGTAACAAGGATAATATTAAAGAGAAAGGTAGTATTTAAAGTTCACAAGGATAAAATTAAATAAAAGGAATAACAAGTTTAGAGAACATAAGGTAACATTCATAGTATTGTCACATGAAAATGAGGAATTACAATAGCATCAAAGATAGAGAAGGAAACATATTTAGTCAATAGAAAGACTAAAATATTGATGAATAACATTTAAGATAGATAAATATATAGATAATAGTTTCAAGAGAAAGAAAGGAGCTTCAAGAAATATCTTACTGCATTCGGGACAATTGTCATCATTCAAAGACAAGCCCATAAGGTATTGTAGAAACCTATTGAAGGATATTCCAGTAAAAGCATATGGATGTCAAGTATCTTGCCAAATTTGAAGTGTAGTCATCAAAGAACAACAAGTTTTAAGGTATAATTGAAGGTTGATAGAGATCACCTTTGGAAAATAGAAGAGGAAGCAGTAATTCAAGATAAAATATAGCATACTTAGCAGTACTAATAAAGGAAGAAGACATCATTAAAAGAGCATAAGTTTGACAATATTTCAAGACTCCAATAATATTGCATTAAATATATCAATATAGATAGCAAATAATATTGCATATTAATTCATATTAAGTATGTTATTAAGGTGTTTATTTTACGGCTAATTAAAAGCATAATATTTTTTAGTTTCAAGAGATATATTGATCAAGTATTTAGAGAGTATATTTGGCCAAGTTAAAGCTCATAGACTGAAAGTAAGATATAACAACAAAATAAGAGCTTAAGATAGTCTGCAGAATAATATTATTATGCAATGTAAGGGTAGTTAAAAGAGTCTATGTTTTAGTGATTCATTGCATGAGTATCTTGCACCTACATCTACAAGAGGATAACAAAGTGAAACAACAAAGGAATAAAGCATTAGAAAAATAAATAGTAAAGAGGATAATATAATCTCCATTATTGTTATGGAGTATCTACAAATACCAAAGTGGAATGTCAACGTAGAGTGCCTAGTTAAGAATGCTAAAGTATAATAACAAGCAATGTTAAGCAAGGTATAATTAAAGGATAGTGATCAAGGAAGAACATGAGAATACCAATGAAATCCATAAAAGTATAAACTATAATGGTATATCAAAATAAGAAGAAGAAAGATGCAACCACTACAAGGTAAATTTTACAAAGCATTGGATGGTATAATAGTTTATGTGTTTCCTTGACTATAGAACAACACAACTAAACTTGCAAAAAACAAAGGTAAGTATAGTTAGCAACCTTTGATAATACTGCAATTTGAGAATATCAAATATTAGTCTAAATAAAACTCATAATAGGGGGCAATCAAAGTGTTAAGTGCTCCATGAGCTAGTTCCATTTAGGAGCTATGAGCCAACAAGTGCTTTAATTGATCAATATCTAGCAATAAGCCATGAGACAACAAGAAATCTCAAATTATCTAAGATACACGAGCCACCAAGATGCTATGTATCAATATAAGTAGTTAACAAGAACATCTACAAGCTACCTAGGTTTCTCAAGCTAGTGCCATGAGTAAGCAAGGTCTTACAAGAAGCTAAAGCACTATTAGCACCATTAGTGAGTGAAGTAGTGTAAGAATTGAAGTATCAAGGTTATTTGATTATTGAAGAACTAAAAATATCATTCATTAAAGCATCATCTAAATTCTAAAAAATGAAATATAAAGAACCACTCTAAGCATCATTTGAAGGAAGATATCAAGTTCCAAGGTGAAGTACAAGAATTTATTATGAACGATTACACCATATGCAAGGAAAATTAAGCATTTGAAGTGTATTAGGATATTGCAATAGGTATTGAAAGTGTCAAACATGGACAACATAACTTCTGAATGATTGCACTAAGGAGAAAGCACAAAATATCAAGTGAAATGCTTGAAATAATAGTTAAATTTCTCATCATACCACTTTGCCAAAGCTCACAACACCTTATTCCCCATGAGTGTGGTATATCGGAAAGGATGCCACTTGCATTTTTGGTGATGTGATCCTAGTTCAATCCCCATGGTGGATGTGTATAAGAAGTATTACTCAAAAAACATAAGGTGTAGGTAGAATTCTTTAGTGCAACCTGGACTTCTTAAGGCATATGAAGATGAAACGTTCATTGAAGTAATTAAAGAGGCACTTACATATTCCATTTGTTGGTAGAGTTTGTTGAAGCATTCAATCAGATGATAAGAAGTCAAAGAGGAAAAAGTGAGAATCCTTTCTCATGTGCTTTAATATGAAGGTATAGTAAAACACAATGCTAGAGATCACATTTCCATAATATCTACCATCTAGGAGACAAATAGGGTTTTAAAAGTTTACTTATTTTTTTTATAAGGATAAAAGGAGGAATACGGTGTTTATTATTTTTGCTAAGGTTTATTAAGTTTAATGGAGATATAAGTAGGTTAATAGAGAATTTATTACCTTAGCTATTTTTTATAGTCTTGGAGTGATAAGTAGGGACTAGTATACTTGTTTTGAAGTTTTCAAAAGTTATTTGATTACCTTATTTAATATTTAATTTTATTTTTAGAATTTTTAATAGGAGTGATAAGTAGCTATTATAATTTTATTAAAGTTTATTAATGTCTTATTTGAAGAAATTATATTAGAAATTTTTATTTAAATATATTATTTTTACCATAGATTATTTGTAAATAATTTAAGAAAAAATAACAATTATACTTCAAACTAAATTACATTCTTTAAAGGTTACTAGTGGTGAAAGCATTGAATTATTTGTAAGAAGAGTGGCAGACATAAAAGAAAAGTTGTAGCACGAGTGGAGTGCAATATTTTCGAAGGGATGTGTGATGAGATATTTTAATATGAATTCAAACTATTTGCATTTCATTTCATTTCACATGCATTTTATGTTTATTTTTAATTTATTTTCTAACTGTACAATTTCACCCAATTTTACGTTTTACTTTCCACTTGTACAATTTATACCAAATTTTACATTTTACTTTTCACTTATACAATTTATACCAAATTGTATATTTCACTTAAAATTGTACAAATCTAACTTTATTATAGCTTCTTATTATAGAATATGGATTTTTCCTACCTACAAAATCTATTAAATTTAGGTGAAAATATAGAAGATAAATTGCTTGTCCAACTGATCCTTAGAGCTCTTCCAAAAAATTACAAACATCTAGTTATTGTAGACACTAAAATCATTTCAATATGATTAGACTACCAAGATGTGCTCTTATCAGCACCATATGGCCTCCTTGGGAAACCCTCATAATGTTAAATACTGGTCCTTACCACTTTTGGGAAGTTTTTCCCCACTTTTGGAAAGTTTTGGGCCATGCAACCATGGTCGTCCCACCTCAGGGCGGCCACCAATAGCCACCCCTATGTGGTATGGTCACCAATAGCCACACCTGTATGGGATGTCCAAGCCCTTGGACTATTAAAAATTTAAGGGTGAAATAAATGGCAATCAAATTCTATCATTTATCTTACCGATTGATTTATGATAGATTGATGGTACATCAATTTAGTCACAAACTTGCAAATTGGAGGTCTAAATTGGAGGTTTCTACCACCCAATGCATGGAAAGGTTTTTACAAATGGTGGCATTTGCCTCATGTGGAAAAACATGCCCATTTAACCTTATGCTCTCTTGAGCTATAAAGTGGAACCAATCCACCCAATTAAAAAAAGGGTCTTTTGGCAATATTTTGCCACAAAGTGCTATTGAGATTCAATCCCTCTTTCACCACATGTTTTCCATTGAAATTTTCATCAATCGAATTATATTTCCAAGTGATCCAAAATAAGCAAATATGTTTCAAAACCCATCCATTTTAGTGAATTAGATCAGAAAATTTGATGAAAACACCCTGAAGAATAGTTTAAACCAGATCCTAGAAGAATTGGAGGCAAAAAACACCAGGTTTGGTCGCCATCCCACCTCGGGGTGGTTAAAAATCACAATTACAACACCCATGGATGACTATGGATTCTACATCTGATATCATCTCTACTTTATCATAGATTATTTCTATATTATAATATATACACTATTCTAGTTTTTGGTGCAATTTTGAGTAGTTTTACATCTTCTATTATGCTTCTTGTTGTTCATATTCACTAACGCATGCATCTCTGCAATTTCATTTCAATCTGCATATGCTATTAAAAAATTTGAGTTCTTTGTGTGTAGATCTAGGTATCTCAGCATGTAAGTAAGGAGCTACAATTCAATATACAAATATATCATTATAGTGTAGGCAGCAAATCCTCCTCCTAGAAGAAAACAAAATGATCAAGGAATTTACTCAATTTTGATAGTTTTTACAGTTTACCTAAGTTTTGTAAATCGTACAGGTAGGGGAAAACTATACAACCAAAGAGGTAAACCATACAACCAGGAAATAAAACCATACAATGCAAGGGAAAACCATATAAGGTGCACTGAAATGCAATGAAATGCACGATAAATGTAATTTCAGAATGAAATGGCACATAAATTTTCTAATTAAGGTTTTAGACTTAGTTAAAGTCTAAATTTATGTATTTTGTTATGGATTGATAGTTGTAAATAACTAATTACCTTAGAAACCACTTTGGAACAGCCTTGGAAATATTATATAAGGACCCATTTTCAAATTCATAGGTTTGGTTGCTGATAGATATGTATGGAGTACTTACTGGTTATAATCCAAGGAGATAGTTTGTTTACCTCTGAGTTATTGTAGTATATTGATAGAACAACCCTTTTGTAATGGAATTGATGAAATAACAGAATTTAAATATGTTTTTTATAGGTTCTCTATGATTCTGGCAATGATGGATGAGGATTTATGGTGGAATCTTGATGCATGTGTTTTTTGGTGAATGTTTAGGTTAGTTTTATGCATTGTTGCAACATATTGTAAGAAATATAGCATTGGTGGAGCTTGAGTATTGATATATGAGCATGAAAGTATTTATGAATATGGCCTAAACCCTGATGTATGATTTCTAAACGTAGCTAGTCAAAGTGAATCTCGCACAAACCCCATTCATATGTTTTGCATGTTGCTTAAGAAGGATTAATTGACCCATTAAAACCTTACAAAACATACCTAAGAGAGATTGATATAGTATATTAGCTGAATTTTCATCTAGTTGTGCCTTATTTTTGTACAAATTGTACACTAAAGTTTGTACAAATAGTACAAGGAAAACTTACCCGATTTGGTAAACTGAGCGATGGAGATAGACTTACCCACTTTTGCAGTTTGAGAGAATCTATTTAAATTATTACAAAAATGTGTACATAAGCTTACAAAACTAAATTTATTAGTTTGGATGAGTGTAAAATTATACAAAACTTACAATTGTATGATTTGGAATTGTACAGTGTGAGAGTTTGACTTAAGGGTAGTTTGGAGGACTGTACGGTTGTAATATTTGGTAATTGAGTTGGTATTTGTATATTGATCATTCCTAGCCCTATAAAATCACATTCACAATGGTAATAATACAACCCTATGCTACATTTTGTGTTATTTCCTTATCGAATCTATCATTTTTGTTAAAACGGGTCAAATTGATGAAGTGTGAATACTACAAAAAATGGAGGTGAATGATGAACACCAATGTATGAAGTTATGGTAGATAGGAATTATGAGAGAAAATTATAGTAATAAGGAGCACAAAGATTTCATAGAGATAAAATACAAGTATCTCAAATCGTAGTACTCAAGAACCAAAAATAAAGCAAGTTTGGACATTCGAAGAAGGAGACTTTAAGGTATTGTTGATAGAGACAGAATATGAGGAAATAGAACCACTGGGTATAGACGCAAGGGTTTACATAGAAAAAGTGCAAGAGGATGGAGAGTGGATGGTGACACCTGAGAAAGTGATATAAGGGTTGCAAGGGAGTGTAGATGATAGGAGTAAAGAACCAAAGCAATAGGGTGTGAGGTATTAGGAGGAAAGACCAAGACCATCTCCCTCACATCATTGAAGGAGGTCACGAAGTGAATATGCATAATATTTTGGTCACCAAGTGATGGGACATAAAAAGATACTTCGAATTGATACTTTTTATGACAACGATATTAACACACTACCAAGGAGGAATCAGTCAGATATTCCACGAGATACCTCAAGTGACAGTGAATACTCTCCTAAGATGGCTAACAAGGTAGCCAAATAGAGGTCCACCATTTTTACATGAGGGTAAGGAAGACCCCACACGACACATAGGAACTTGCATAACCATTTGGAGAGAAAATTGTGTGGCTAGACCATATGATTGGGTAACCTTATTTCCTGCTACATTGATAGGAATGGCAATTGATTGGTACCTAAAGAGAGAAAATACCATAGATTTTTAGACTTGGAACCAGATAAAGGAGAAGTTCATTGAAGAATTTTGACCTTTGAAGGACGATGGAGACATCGTTATGAAACTTTGCATGACAAAGCAAAAAGTTGATGAAGATGTAAAATCCTATAACTGAAGACTAAAACAATTAGTAGATATGATGCATATGCATTTGGTAGATACTATAGTAAAGTGGTGGTTTGTATATGGATTTCTTTCAAAGTATAATAAAAATATGAAGGTAGCACCATCAGAAACATATGAAGAAGCATTGAAGCATGCAAAGAATTTTGAGAGCGAATCAAAACAAACATATATAGGAATTATGTATCATCCCAAGTTGAATGATTTGTACAGTGGAGAAGATGAAATTATACAAAGGATAGTAGCATCATTTCACCAGGATTTTGATAATATGATAAAAGAAAAAATATCAAACCTGATAGAAATGACATGTGGTCTACATAATGCAAGACAGAAGGTCATACAAATATGAAGTATTTGAGGACTATTACCAAATTTTTAATGTGATGGAACATGAGGTAATGATATGTTTGTATAATTCAATAGTACATCCATAAGTATTATCAATCCAAGAGTAGTAGGAGAAACCAAAGGCCCAATGAAGCAGGCAACAAGCAATAAGTGGAAGTTATAGAAATAGTAGACAAGGTGGAAGACCAAACCAAGGCAATTAGCAAGGAGGGAAAATTCATTTGAAGTATGACTCAGAAGGAAGGCTAATCATATAGTGTCATAATTTCTAGGAATGGGAGCATTTTGCAAAAAAAATTCCTTCACCTCAAAGGCAAGAAACACCAAAAGTAAGCACTACACATGTATAAATGGTGTGGTTTGGAGACCATAAAGAAGTGAATTGTCAAAAATAGATGAGTTCAAGTAACCCGTAGAATTTTAGTTATCTAGACATTGAGGTTCCTCAAGTTAAGGAGGAAATCCAATAAGTTTTAGCTATGACGAGGAATCAGGCTAAGAAATATAAGTATCCAGAGCCAGCAAAATAAAAGCAACACTAGCAAGTAGAAAATAAAATATTGCAAGAAGAAGTTGAGAAGACTAAGTGAGTAGAGTCAATAAATGATAAGGAACTGAAAAAAGCATCAGAACAAGAGATAGTTGTGCAAAATCTAGCAACACAGGTTTTGGATACCATAGTAGAAATTAAAGTATCAAACATGTTGGAAGCTATTCCAATATTTCAGAAAGTAATGGTGGAAGAAATACAATCGCACAAGGTGATGTAAGTGTAGAGATAGCCTATTTAGGATAAGGAGTGGAAGGATCATTCCATGGATCCTCCTATATTAATGATTGATGTAGGAAATAAACTTGCATTAGTTTATATGGAGATCTTAGGGCACAAATTGACACAAGTAATTATGGATGGAGGATCTAGCATCAATGTGCTACCTGAAAGAACATGGCTAGAACTAGGTTCTTCATCCCTATGGGAACCAAGATTTTGGTTACGTTGGCCATAATGGCATCGAGACAAAGGGATCATTGACAACAAAATAAGTGGTGATAGTAGACCAAAAGTTTTCCTTGGATTTCATTGTGATTACAATGCAAAAACCTGCATACGATGCTCTCTTGGGGAGAGGATGGCTACGAGTAGCCAAAGTTAATCACAACTGAGGAAATAATTAGATCACTTTTAAGAAAGGAAAACATAAATATATGATTAATATAGCTAATCAAAAAGTTAGTGAGAATGTAGCCATGATGGATGAATCATAAAATTCCTTAGGGGATGAAGGGCTTGAACTTGATGGAGAAGGAATATTGTACCTAGAAAAATGTAGTGAAGATGAAGACATATCTGATACCAAACTTCTTAATTGGAAAATGGAGGAGTATGAGATTTTTTAGTCCAACTACCTCTATATTGAGTCATAGGAGATCAAGGATAAATAAGACAAACTAAAAATTAGCCAAGAATATAAGAAGGAAGCAAAAGAGAAATGGAAATTTCTAAAAAAAATTGTAGAATAAATAGTAGGAGATGTGAATATTGACACAAGGCCATCACATATCAAGTGAACCAGAAAATATCAAATATGAAGGACCTTAGATAGTGAACATCAATCTAGCAATAAAGGAGGAACCTAGGATGATTCACTATGGTGATGATTGGAATCTTGTACTGAAAGCAATAACTTTTAAGTAGCAAGTGAACCAAAAAATATCAAATATGAAGGACCTTAGATAGTGGACATCAATCTAGGAATAAAGGAGGAACCTAGGATGATTCACTGTGGAAATGATTGGAATCTTGTACTGAAAGTAGTAACTTTTAAGATATTATTGGAATATAAGGATGTTTTTGCATGAACATATAAGGACATGAAAGTAATACCACTGGAAATGTGTGTCCACAAGATTACTCTAATGCCTAGAGCTCAACCAATAAGAAGGAGATCATATAGAATGAACCCAAAGTATGTTGCATTAGTGAATGCGGAGATAGAAAATATTTTGGAAGCAAGGAATCATCTTCAGGGTGAAAACCAATGAATGGGTTTCACTTATAGTGATAACCTTGAATAAGGAAGTAGAAAATATCAGAATATGTGTGGAATTTAGGAGTCTAAACACTGTAAATATTAAGGATCCCTTCCCTATTCCCTTCATAGATTCTATCTTGGAAGAAGTTGTACAATATGAGATTTATTCATTCTTGGATGGGTTCTTGGGATACAATCAAATCAGTATAGCTAAGGAGGATAAGCTGAAGACCACATTTATTATGGATAATGGCATCTATGCATACAACCGAATGCTATTCGGGCTCTGTAATGCCCCAACTACATTTCAATGTATCATACTATATATATTTGATCAGTTGGTAATAAGGAACTTTAAAGCATTTTTGGATGATTGGTCCATTTACGAGAAGATCAAGGAGCATATTCATGCCCTCAATGAATGTATGAGTAGGTACAAAAATTCATAGATATCATTAAATCCAGGGAAATGCCATATGATGGAACTGTATGGGAAACTATTGGGACACATTGTGTGCAGTGAAGGATTAAAGATAGACCCTGATAATATCTATGTGATATTGCACATGGAAGAAAAATTTGATGTGAGTTCGCTTAAAACCTTCCTTGGATCGATGGGTTACTATTGAAGGTTTATCAGGAATTATGCACATGCATCCTACCTATTGGATTCCTTGATGAAAAAGAATGTTATTTTTAGATATATAGAGGAGCACCAAGGAGCCTTCGAGGAGCTGAAGGCTAATCTTGTGAGTATCCCAATTTTTGTGTTACCAAATAGGGATAAGGAATTCCATATCTATATTTATGCTTCACATTTTGTAATTGGATGTGCTTTAGCACAAGAAGGGCAGTTTAGGCTAGACTGGCCTTTTTTCTTTGCTAGTCACCTTTTGTCAAGGCCAGAGAAAAATTATAGTATAACAAAAATATAATCTTTGGGAATGGTATATGTAGTGCACAAGTTTAGGCATTACCTATTGGTGAATCCCTTTGCATTCTATGTCAATAATAAAGCCCTATTGTACTTAATAAATAATTTGGTGATACAATGACGAGTCAGCAAGTGGCTTGTCACCCTTTAGGAGTTTGTATTCTTAGTAGTGGTGAGGCTTGGTAAGAAGCACGTGATTGCAAACCATTTGTATCAGATATGATTAGGGGAACCTACAGGAATAGGAGTTCCTAATAAATTTCTAGGTGCATAATTATTTTCCATCAATATTGTTCCATCATGGTACAAGTTGGTTGGCCAATATCTATCCACAAGACAGTTGCCATAGGAAATGACAACAACCGAGATAAAGAAAGTAATAATGAAGTCAACACATTTCTAGATAATAGTAGAATTGTTGTATAAAAAGGGAAGTTATGGTATCTTATGAAGATGTGTGATGGAAGAAGAGGTTAAAACAGTATTGAAAGAGGCTCACACAGGCTTAGAAAGAGGACATATGAGACCATATGTGACTTCTAGAAAGATATTGCTAGCAGGACTATGATGGCACACATTGTATAATGATACAAAGGAGCATGTGAAAGCATGTGATACTTGCCAAATAGTAGGAAAGCCGATAAAAATAGATTTTATGCCCTTGCACCTATCACAACTACAAGAGTTATTTGAATTATGGGAATTGGACTTTGTAGGACCATTGAAGACATCTCAGTGGAGCAAGTGTAGATACATCATAGTAGTGACAAAATACCTGATAAAATAGGTTGAAGCAAGAGCATTATTAGATAACTCAGCTAAAAGCACAATGATATTCTTGTATGAACGATAATCACAAGGTTTGGTATTCCACTAGAAATAACAAGTGATCAAGGAGGGTACTTTGTTAATGAGATCATAAATACATTGAAAACAAAGTTTAGGATTTTACACTCATTATCTAGTCAGTACTATCCCAGAGCAAATGGGTAGGTGGAAGTAACGAATAAAGTCATAGTATATACTCTATATAAAACATGTGGAATAGAGGAAGCATATTGGGAGTAAAGGCTACCATCTATTTTGTGGGTATACAAAATAACTTCTAAATCTACAACGAAACATACACCTTTCTAATTAATGTATGGATAGGAAGTAGTGGTGCCAGTTGAATTCATGATATCAAGTTTGAGAGTAGTGGTATAACATCGCTTGGGTGATCAAGAAAGTTTATAAGAGAAAATAACAACACTGATCAAGTTAGATGAAAGAAGAGTCATGGCACAATGGGTGATTAATGTAGCTCAGAAAAAATGAAATGTGTGGCATGACAAACATTTGAGGAAGTTTGAACTTAGTTTAGGTGACTTAGTTCTAAAGTTTAATGTAAAGTGAGAAATCAATCCAGGTAAGCTAAAGATGTTATTTCTTGGACCTTATAAAGTAATAAATAATGGATCATTCAAGTTACAGAACTTGAATGGGATATATGTTCCCGATATGATAAATAGCTCGAAGTTGAAGCCTTACAAGGTATAGTGCTTATTCATTTCTTCAGAAGAAATTGAACAACGAAGACAAGAAAAAGATCAAAATGAATCTTAGAGTGATCTTGGTCCATCACAAGAGGATCCTAAAATAGGAATCACACACTTATTTGTAGAAGGGGAGGAACCATGAAAAACCATAGAACAAAAATATTTGGTACCTCGACCCGAAGAAATAAGAAGGTTACGATTACATGTCATATTTGCTGATGGAACCGAGCAGGTTGAAGAAGATGAAGAATGAATTCCTCAAAAATAAATATAACATCAGGAGATAGTATTGTTACCCAAGAATAGGGGAAGGTAGGAAGAAGCAACCCCAACAAATAGAAATAGGATTTATCCTCAAGTAGAACAGAGGGAACTACCCTAGCAAGTGGAAGGATGAAGAAGGATACGACTAACAATACAATACAAAGATAGAGTGGACACATTTGAAATGGAAGTTTTGAAGGAATATGGGAATAATACCATTGATCAAGAATTGGTTGGACTTACGTCATTTGCTTAAATAGGGATATTACAATAGAGAATGTTATTACAGACTCAAAAACTGAAATAATAATAACAAATGTTGCAAGGTCATAATACAATGTTGAGAGAGTAGATCATCAAGGAATTAGATGTAAAAATATGTAGGTTGGAGGAACAATGGGTAGATAGGCTATAAGATATTGGAAGGTAACTTGAGGAGGTTAAGGGAATAACTCCAATAAGTGGTGGAGGAAATTATAGTGCAAGCACAAGCTCACAGGTACCACCAAGTGATCCACCAATAACAAATAAATATGCGAAGATGCTATGGTGAGACATTGAAGAGGCAACTACATCACCTGAATCACAAGGCAATATATGACTAGATTTTAGTGACTCTAGTAATGAAGGAATGCCTTGGCTAGTGATGGAACCTAGTATAGGAAGCGGTGATGAAGATGATTGTCTAGAAAACCTTCAAAATCCTTGAGGTAACCGTGATCCTCTACCATGTACAATAACATAACGATAAATAGGGATACCACGATGACATCAAACCAACCTTGAACTGCAAGCATATATAATAGCCTTATCGACAATTGAGAAGACAAAGCAGAGAAGTACAAAGATTGGATAGAATGATGAATTTACCAACCAATTGGGTGAAACAAAGAGAAGAGAATCAAAATCATTCAAGTTTTGAGATAGAATTTTTTGATGCATATAGATAAGTTTTGGCAACATCATCACCACAAAGAAACTTCAAGGAAATAAGATGGAGATGTCACCTAGCATGTGCATATAGTAGAATCAGAGCATTATGACAACTATCACCAAGTACAAGAAGAAGTAGAATTATACTAGCCAACATTGAGTTGGTAGAGATAACTCCTGATAACCAAACAATGAGAGGAAGGAATAGGGAAAGACGCCTAAGGCTTCGGCAAGGAAGGGGTGAGGTATTAAACTATGAAATAAAAAAATACAAGGTGATATTACAATTAGAGTAGGAAGAGAGCGAAGAAGATTCTGACCCCCTACTCCTAGATGGCCAAGAGATACACCCTTATCTTGTATGAATCGGACAAGGAATATATGAGGATTACCAAGAATTAGGGTAATCTTACCAAATCCTGCAATACAAAATACAGGGAGACAACCATCCTTAATAAGACAAGGATGTCAATGAGTAATGGGTGTAGAGAATTAATCCAATAAAGGTAGGAATCACCATTAGCATAGATAAAACCAATTTCAAAAAGAATATAATGGGGGAGATACTCACATGAAAGATGCCTTGTTGTAGAGGAAGAGTGAATTTTGCAAATGAAAGAAACTAGGGACAACTAAAAATCTGATCACCAGTCTATAGCCATAATTGATCTGAGGGGATATGCGGAGAAGTCACTCTAATGATAATAGAGTAGTAAGGACACTGCTACCAAGGGACCAATAATCTATGCGACAAGGAGAAAGGACACCAGGTGAAGATAATCTAGCTTGCAATTGTACACACAAAAGGGGAAGGCCAAGAAATTCAGTAACATCACAAGTGGACATGGATTGGCCTAGGGAAAAATACTGACAGGTGACATAACCACTCAGAACATTAAATTTGAATCTCCAAGAGAAGAATTTGATGGAATTTTACAAGTGAATGTCACTATATGATTGCCAAAATGGTAAGTGTAAAATAAACTAGAAAAAGGAAAAAGAAAAAAAAAAAGAAAAGAAAAAAAAATTAAATAAAAATAAAGTACCTTAACTGTGAAAATCCCTTGGGACACAATTAAGAAGGAAGTAGGTTGAAAACCAGAAACGACGGCCTCTTCATAGAGAAAGAAAATTGAAAAATTCTGTAAGTATAAGATTGTACAAAGCAAAAGGGAAGAGGAAAAGGGTATAATTATGAGATCATATAAGTCAAATTGGTAAAAGAATATGGTAAATTGTATGAAAAGGTAGGTTGTATAATTTTTATCGTACATTGTATGATTTTGGGCATGTTGTACGATTTTCAACTACCCCATTTAATGCGACATGCACAAGAAAAAAGTATTGGTTGGAGGAAAAAGTGGGAAAAAGGCAAATTTTTCAAAAGCATGCTAAGTTGTCAATAATCCATTCAAGGAGAGAAAACTTACAAAGTGGTGCAATTTATGATTAATTGGATTAGGGTTTGGTTAGGGTTTTGAGAAATGCTTTAAATAGAAAATAAAAATTTCAATTTCATTAAACCGTACAAAGAAGATTTGAATTTCTTTCAGAAGGATGAAGGTGGAAAGTGTGCAATTTAACGAAGAAGACTACATGGGTGGAAAACTTGACCAATATTGGAAATAATAATGACCCATTTCAATTAGCAGCAAGGATAAATTTTCACATTCAGAGAAATCGAACTAGAGGAGGAAGAGAAAAATTAGGGTTTGACTCCATGGAAGGAAAAATTTGAAATAAAATAAGGAATTTTGGAGGAATAGCAATAGAATACGGTCAAATACAAACCTGGTGATGAAAAAAAAATGTGCATTAGGGTTCAAAGCGGTGATAACTTGGAGTCGAAGTGGGATATTTGCAAGAAAAGTGAAAGATAAACCCTAAAAACAAAAAAATCAAGCAAAAACAAGATGAAAAAAGGTAGGGGAATCAAGAAGAAGTATGTACAGACATGAAAGTACAACCATAGAATTTTTTGTGAAGATAAAAATTATGCCAAGGGTCAAAAATTTGAAAAATTGCTCCCAAAAAACACTGAAAAGGAAGATCGGGGCAATTCGACAAATGGGTTGGTGAAAGATTCAACAAAATAGGATGAAATTGCAATTTTTTTACAAAATAGGGTTTGAAAATATGCATTGTATGATTTCTAGGAGCAAATTGTACGATTTTAGGAAGAAGATAGTACAGTTATTGGCAATTTTTAGGCCATTGTAAGCATTTTTTAACAAATCATACAAAATCGTACTAAATTTTATGGATTACACAGAGGGAGGTAGCTAAAAAGCATCATTGTATGGACTAGTGCTACTCTATATGATTTCATGTTGTAGATGTATGATTTAAGGAAGTTGTGGTAGTTTGAATATTAAACAATTGAAAATTGAACGGTGGAAAAGAAGTAGTGTACGATATGGAAGAGGTTATTGAAGGGGAAATCATACAAGCATATAAGGAGAGCATATTGTATGATTTGTAGTAAATTTTATGATTTTAGGAGTTATTATGATTATAGAAATGGTGATATTTGGATTAAGTTAATCGGGATAATGGCAAGAGAATGATCTCAACAGAAGAGTTCATACAACGATCAAGGTGGATTGCAGCCAATAGAGTAGAAAGATCACAAGGATCCCTGCATGAGAGAGAAGCATATCCATGATAGTACCAAGGATGATAGTTTAAATACCATGATTTGTGTGGTACTCGTCCTTGGAGGACTGAAGGATATAGGCCATGGAGAAGGTAGAACTATTGGCGCGCTGATCAAAGAAGAATACCACCAAGGCACCGAGAGGAGAGAATGGAATAGAAAAGGACCTTAAGGAGGGATATAAGAAGTGAAGTACACATACTATATTAGGATGAGAATCTTATTAGTGGAACTAAGAAAGGTTAGGTGGAGATAACAAATATTACATTTGTACAACATGGAGTGAATACATGCAGACGATGGTGGAGTGATAAGAAAAATAATAACCACCCATGGAGGAAATAGTTCAATAAAGTGGGTGTAGTTTTTATTAGCATAAGTGCCACTACAAAAGAATCATTTCTTCTACAACTAACTATTGCGGATGGTCTAGGCATATAATCCTGCAATATAAACTACTTTCATCAATATGGACAAGAGGTCGGTGAAAATAGAAGTGATAATAGATGCATTTAGGAAGACATTCTGATTGCTAGCATACGCCATAGAGATAGTTAAGAAGTTGGTTGATCTGATTGAATCATATCATATAATTACTACATTGACTAATGTGAAGTCACTGACTACTGCAAATATCTCAGGTGCATGGACTCAAGGGATCAAATAAATCTAACTAAAAGGATATGATTGGCCATGTACAATGAATATAGTTATGGCTCTACTGTTAGGTGATACAAGGTCCATGGAGATGTTGATCTAGATGGCTTAGTACGTAGAAGGTATCATCCAAGGAATTTGATATGATTAAGGGTACCTATCTGGAGAGGAAAATGCATGAAGTACTAATGAATAAATAGAAGAATATTAGAATGACATTCCATGCCATCGGATTATTATTGAATTATATCATAGAACTAGGGATCTGCTTTCCAGGTTTGATAAAACCTTAAGAAGTTGGGGAAGGATATCCAACCATTTTAAGGTGGGTAAAATCAGTACCTATTAAGAAGGTGAATTCGAAGAAACCTCAAACAAAGAGGGATCAACAAGCCATGGAGTTATCAGAAGACACTCCTTTAGATGATGAGGATGTACATCATCAAAGTTAAAGAACAAGAATATTAGAACCTGAATTGGAATAAGTAGTGCAACAATGGCAGTAGGAGCAGCCACCAGTTAAAGAATGTGAGGAAAATGTGGAGATACAAGTAAGTCCAATTCAAATAAAAATAAGAAGACAATGAGAAATAATGGCAAAGAACCTCATTTTAGAGAAATAAGATGATCCTGCACAAAAGGATCAACAGGAATAGTCAGATTCATAAAATATAGATCTAGAATATTGGAGTTGGGCAGTAGTAGATAAAATGGTGGTATCTCCATAGATTTAGTTGTAATGGAGGAATAATTGTAGAAGTGTAAGGTTGCAGTAGAAGAGAAAATAAAGAAACTAGAGGAATATCTAATAAGCATAAATATTGATTCTAAAACCAGAGTTAATGTGCTTGAAGAAGAGAAGTGACAAATATCCCAGACAACAAAAGATAAGATTAAGGAGTTGGAGGTATAACTCAAGGTTAAGGATGAACATATGGTAGAATAATTAGTCAATAAGAATTAGCAAGTGGTAACATAGGCCAAAAAAATTGAATAACTTCAAAAGGATAACAAAATATATAATGAATTGGTCCTAGAGAAGCAAGCATAGTTTAAGGTTAGGGAATATATTGTTTGTGCCTTGGAGGTAGATATTCATCACCACCTAGAGACTATTTATAAGAAGAATAAAGAACTTTAGGTGGCAGCTTGAATATAAGCCCACTTGCAAGAAATATTGAAGAGGAGTGTCATTTATTGTAAAAATAAAATGACGAAATTCTCAAATATTGCCGAAGAGAAAGCTAATTTCCATGGGGTAAAATTAGTTGAAATGGGAAGCTACGTAGCCAAGTTTAAGAATGAACGTGTAATTATTCAAGCTAAATTATCTGACATACATGATATAGTTGTGGCCTATGAAGCTCAATAAAATAAGACATGTTAGTCAGAAAAGACATCGACTAAAGTAAAGGGGAGAGTAGATGTAGGCAACAAATCCTCCTCCCAAAAGAAGAGAAAATGATAAAGGAATTTGCTCAATTTTGATAGTTTTTACCGTTTTCCCAAGTTTTGTAAAATGTATAGGTAGGGGTAAACCATACAACTAGATAGATAAACCATACAACTAGGAAAGCAAACCATACAATTCAATGGGAAACCATACAAGGCATACTGAAATGCAATGAAATGCATGAGAAATGTAATTTTAGAATGAAATGATGTATAAGTTTTCTAATTAAGGTTTTAGACTTATTAAATTCTAAATTTATGCATTCTATTATTTATGGGTAGTTGTAAATAACTAATTTCCTCGAGAATCACTTTGGAACTACCTGGGAAACATTATATAATGCCCCATTTTCATATTCGTAGGTCTGGTTGCTGATAGAGATGTATGGAGTACTTATTGGTTATAATCCAAGGAGATAATTTGTTTACCTCTAAGTGATTGCAGTATATTGATAGAATAACCATTTTTTAATGGAATTGATGATATAATGGAATATAAATATGTTTTTTATATGTTGTGTACGATAATGACAATGATGGATGAGGATTTATGATGGAATCTTAATGCATGTGTTTTCTGGTGAATGTTTAGGTTAGTTTTATGCATTGTTGCAATATATTGTAAGAAATATAGCACTAGTGGAGCTTGAGGATTGATATGTTTATATGGAGGTATTTATGAAGATGTCCTGAACCCTGCTATACAATTTTTTAACGTAGCCAGTCGAAGTGAATCTCTCACAAACCCCATTTAGATGTTTTGCATGTTGTTGAGGAAGGATTAATTGACACATTAAACCCTTAAAAACATACCTGAGAGAGATTTATATAGTAGAGTAGATGAATTATAATTTGGTTATACCTTCATTTTGTACAAATATTACACTAGAGTTTGTACAATCATACAAGAAAAACTTACCTGATTTGGTAAACTGAGTGATGGAGATAGACTTACCCGATTTGGTAGTTTGAGAGAATCGAATTAAAAGGTTTAAATTTCTATGTACCATAGCCTCCAAAACTGAATATGTCAATTTATATGAGTGCAAAAGTGTATATTTCTTACCATTATATGATTTGGAATTGTACATAGTGAGAATTTGACTTATGTACAAGTTGTTCAACAATCGTAGAAGGGTAATTTGGAGGACTGTATGGTTGTATGATTTGGTAATTGAGTTGGTATTTGTATATTGATCATTTATAGACCTATAAAATCACCTCCCCACTGGGAATACTACACCCCTATGCTACATGTAGTGGTACCAAAAACTTGCTCTTGGACAATTCATGAGTGCAAGGAAGGCCTTGAAGTGCATCTGAATTGTTGAAAGGATTATATCCTTTGACATCGTGTAATAATTGTATCAATTTAGAGCCCTAAATGGGATGCATTGTATGCATGAATTATACAAATTTATTAATATAAATAGGACCCCATTTCTTATATATATTGTTATCATGTTTACATTAAATGTCACTTTTGAATTCTCAAATCAATAGGTGCAATTCATTTTTCTTTGCTAAATGCACTATTTTTCCACTCTACAGTGGTGATGATGATGGGACCCTTATTCCTTTTTATTTAGACAAGTTTTAGCTCTATTTTTACCATTGAAATGTTATAGGTTTTGATCATTCTGGCATAAAACAACCCCTGATTTAATAATTGTAACACCTGGGGTGGTACAACCCCCAAATTGGTAACTATCACACCTTAGGGCAGACACCAAACAGGGATCCTAGAACTTAAATTGACATAAACAATAGCAAACTTAGACTTTCAATATGAGTATCTTGACATTATTTTGCATCCTTACTGTTTAGAGAAATTTAGATTTAGATTTTATTTTTTTTCCTTGTTTGTTTGAAAAGTAGATTACACTTTTCTTAATCTCAAAAACAACAAAAATATGAAAAATAGAAAAAAAAACCAAGTAAGAATGCACTTTTATGGTTTGATTGCTTGCAAACTCCCTAATGTTTAGGTTGCCATATAGAGCATGCATTTTTTGGGTTCAATCATTTATTCAATATTTCTAAAGTGAAACGTTATTTTGCATTTAGTGAAGTTATCATTCAGTGCTCTTTTGTTTTTACTGTTTTTAAAGTATAAAACAAACCACTCACACCAAATATTAAATTAAACATCAAGGAGTTAGACTTCATACCCAACACATGATCAAGACCAATGGTGGATATTATCACAATATTTTTGGATTGCATATGATGATTTTTAATCCCATCCATAGCCAAGGCCAACTCCAAGAACTGTTCTATCCATGTAAAATAGCATGCATTCCTCTTCGAAGGGTGTATCACTGACCAGGGTGTGCTAGGTGAGGATCGGTAGGACCTGTGCTACCTCATCAGATATGGGCTTCATATCCATATTTTGGTGTGTGCGAGTATATATGTGAAATCCTTTTAACATTGAGTATATCATCAACAAAAGCAAAACATGAATAAGAGAGACACAAGAGCAACAAATTAAAAACACAACAAAAATTTTTAGGGAACACATATAAAATATTTAAAAGATATAAATATTTATATTATTGTGTATTTCCATTCTTGTATGTTGCATCATTAAAATTTGTAAAATAGATAATCACGTAGGGTTTCAAATAAAGTATCTATGGTATGCACCCACATCCAAGTCCATTCAAGGGGTAATGCTATGGAGAGTAGAAAAGGAGACCTATACCATCTCTAATTTAATACTAAGGATATGATTATACCTCCTTAGTAGCCTCCTACTCATTCAAGCCCTATAATTTCAAATCAAGAACCTAACCTGCAAGGGACCCCTAGTTGGGACACCCCTATAGGTCTTGGTCCTAATAATGGAATATACTTCTTAGATATAGAAACTTCACACGCCTTATATCAAGAATGACAACTATGTGTTGAGACAAATAAATAGAGTGATACCATGCATCCACATGCCTGATCGATCTCCCTTGTCCACCTATGGTCAAGACCAAGATTACACACCATGGGTAGGGCTAAATGATCAAACTACACCCTTAAATCACCTTAATAGGTCTCAACAACATAAGTACCAAGATGAGTATGATACTTATCACCCTATGTGAGAAACTATAGCACTTCCCTTCCTCATTAAGGAAGGAATAAATGAGGAGAGTCTTGATTATACCTGGTCTTATTATTCCACACAAGCACGATGTGCTTCTACACAAACTAAGTATAAATAACGTTTATTTAGGACTGAGATTCAAGTGAATGCAACCTTTCTCAATCGAGGGAAACTCGTAGTTGATATTTCATATCCTCTTGAATAAGATAGGCCCCATGGAAATACTACTAGGGCTAATAGACCTCACAAAATTGATCAAATAAATGAAGTTAAAATATCTGTTGACCACCAAGCTCAATTCAATCAACTTCAGCTTGATAAACAACACTTGGATTACTAGCATTAGTTAGAAAATCAAAGAATTGAACAACAAAACGATGAGCTATTTCAAGAGACCTTACGTAATGAGGTACCTACCCCAAGTACTCATAGACAGTGGGTTCATCAAAGGAAACCTATGTTTAATAAAAATAGGCTGCCTAGGCCTAACCAAATGTTACCTGTTTGACCTCCTAGGCCTAATAGGGACTTGCCTCCCAGGCCAAACATAGATCTCCTTCCATAGGCATTTTAGGCCAATTCAAGAAACATCATATAAAGCCTACAATGATATTGAACCAGAATAGGAATATCTGGAAGCACCTTATGGAGGTAAGGTTGATGACACTCAACCACCACACCATATGCTTAAAATTCCTTGCGCTCCCCTGTGGGACCAAAGCAGAGAAAAAAATATCAAATCCTTTAATGCATATAAAGTATTACTAGAATGCATGGAAACAATAGAAAATAAGACCTCTATATTTGGGCTTCAAAATCCCACCTTGCGCTATCTTCCTAGTCAACCGCTTCACCCATAAATACCTTCCCCTACATAACTAGAGCATTTCACAATGTCCAATATGGATAGATTCAAAGGAAAGGAATATGCACAGGAGCATGTTACTAGGTTTATGAACCAATACTTTTGTATCTAGGATAATGATTCCTTAATTTTAAGTATATTTTTGATTACCCTCTTTGGCCTTGCCATAGAGTGGTATAATCAACTACCAAGGTACAACATCCATAGCTTTGAACATATTATGGATGCATTCCTAGAACATTTTGCCTTTAACACTAAGTGAAAAGTGAATTCGATAGACCTCATGGGATTGAAGTAGTACGATGATGATTCAATCACATATTATGGTAATAGGTGGCAAAAATTTCTCACTAAGCTACTATACCTACTACTAGTGTCTGAGTTGACTTGCATGTTTTCTAAGAGTTTTTTAAAGGTAATTTCATTATTACTTCAACTACAATGATACCAAACTCTTGAAGAGTCTCTAGCATAGGCTAGAATAATCAAAGAAATCAAAATTCAATAAGGAAAAATTATAAAAACCCACAATAAATGGAATAAGAACAAAAAAGGTAATCCAACACAACCACATCCAGTAGTAGTTAATCAAGTTGTCATTAGCATTCCAAGACCTATGCAACCAATGCCACCTTAGAAGGTAAACTATTAGACCCAATATCCTCTTGCAAACTAATCTAACAACACTATAATGAATCAAGGGCAAAACCACTAAATTCATCCTCAACAATAATTTATGCCTTTCGTTGATTCTATGGATTCCTTATTCGATCATTTATGTGTGGCCAAAGAAATTACTCTACTAGATATCCAACATTTCGATCTGAATAGACCAAAGTCTAAGGGATATCATGAAGATATATACTGTAAGTACCATAGGTATAATGGGCATGATGTGTAAATGTGATACTCATTCAAACACTTAGTACAAGATATAATTGATAAGAATGATATTCAAGTTGATAACCCTCTTGCAATAAATAATCAACAAATGGGTATCTTTAAAAACCCATTGCCCACTCATAAGGTGCAGGTAAATCAAGAAAAATAGGTAAATGAGGTCCATATGACACCATCTAAACAAGGGTTCATCAGAATGGTTAACATCATGATAAGGAATAGGTGTTATCCAAATCAAGTCACACCACCTACAACTTCAAATGATATCCCTCTACATCACAATCTCCTCTACATCTAGGGCAAAGCCCTCCACCTCATCCAGTGGTCACCATAAAGAGTAAGCTTGCTCAAATTTTAAGAATAACATCGACCTGAATCTTTATCTATAAGATTATCCAAGAGTCTCAACCTCATAAAGAAGCTCTTATGGATATCCTTAACTCAATTGAACTATAGCCCTAGGAGTCTAACTCCTTTATCAATTTTGTGGAGCATGTTCAATAGTTCAAAGATTCAGTAATCACATTTCATGAACATGAACTCAAACCAATATCAAATGACATGGTTGATACTCCCTTAAACATCATTGCATGTGTAAATGGAACACCTTACAAAAGATTTCTAATTTATATTGGTTCTTCAAGCAATATCATCACCATGGTTACTCTTAAATATCTAGGTCTTCCAGAATCCCACATTGGTGCATCCATGTAAACCTCCAATAATTCAAAGATACTTTGTGCTCAACGGTTGGTACTATATTATTACCTATTTGGGTGGGATGCAAAACCATACCAACATTGTGCCACATATTAGAGGGTGCAATGGCCTATAATATCTTGTTGGGCATACCCAATATTAGGGACATGAAGTGTGTGCCATCTATAGTTCACCAGTATTTGAAGTACACTCACAAAGGGCAAGTATAGGTTGTCTCCACAAACCTTGAGCCCTTCAAATACTTCAAATTGGTGCAACACATCCCCGAATCAACCTTGCAATCAACTCATTTGGACTTCCATCCAAATACATCCATTCAAATTTTGACTTCCATTGGTCCATTACCATATTTTTATATACCATCCTCATCATTGGCACCTTCAAATTTACCCTCATCATTTTCAAATCCTCCATAGAGGAACGTGATGAAGAGGCCTATTTATGAGATATCTCTAATCATATCTACTATTTAAATGGAATAAATTCCTAGTCTAGTAGATGAGGAACCCCCTCATGAGGTAAGCATTGATTCATCTCAAGCCTCACTTCCATCTCCTCCATCCTCACCATCATAAGTCACAATTCATATGGCTACCATTGGCTTAGGAGAATATCTAGTAAAGAATATTACAACTCCAACCATTGAGATAGTACAAAATATGGGATGACCTTGTTTTCCTATAGGTACCATCATACCTCTAGGTATACCTCCCAATAAAATTAACTTCATATATGGGAGTATTGAATATTGTGCAGAACCATATCCTCAACAAGAATAGGATGAAGAACCCTTTTTGAGGACATAAATTATATTTCCAATCTTGAATTTTCGATGCAATATATCCATCACTGCCATTGGCATGGCTATGGTTTGAGGTTGTATGAGCAAGGTACTCAAATTCCTTGCCAACCGTAATATAAAATGCCATACGATAAATATGGCTTAGGACACAACAATCATGTGTCCTCATAGATAGTTTAGAGTGCCTAGCTCTAAACTATAAGGATGAGATTGTATGTGATCCTTACGCTAATACTAATCATGTCCACTCTTTGGGGGATTATTTCTCCACAAATATAATAGATCAATGTATATCTCTCAATTTCACCCGATCCTATGAAGAAGGTGAAGGTATGCATACTCTTCCATCTGATAATGAGGAAGAGTATCAAGGTTCCCCTTATGAATGGACAACTAATGATGAATCAGATTATGATATAGAACCTATTAACTCCCCTAGTTCAGATCAAGAATAAAAATAGATCATTTCATTAGATGACAAAGAATAATTCTATCTACGTGTGTTCCCATTACCACATCCCATATAGTGATAGATTTTGCCATTTGAGAAGTATCACCCTCTTCCACATCGACCACCTTCATTCGTTCCACCTCCATAGCAAGCACCTTTGCAATTATTGCAATAACATACTGTCAATAGATCCAATAAGCCATCTAATGGAGATCATCCATCCATCCATATGATTTCCATAGATCTTACCATGTCCTTGAATGATATGAATAATTCATTCATTATCACTGGTTAGATTGGACCTAGAACTTATTGCCTAGCCTCCATTGAAGGATGTGAGGAACATGAACCCTTGAATATCCTTCACCTACAATATTTTTATGCTTAAATAACCATGCCCTACCAAAAAACCCAAAAGATACCCATAAATCCTTTGGTCACCAAAAAGCCCCAAAGGTACCCATAAATTCTTTGGTAACCAAAAATCCCTAAAGGTACTCATAAACCCTTTTTTCACCCAAAAAGTCCCAAAGTTATCCATAAACCCTTTGGTCACCCAAAAATCCCCAAAGGTACCCATAAAACCTTTGGTCACCGAAAAATCCCAAACAGTACCCATAAACCCTTTGGCCACCCAAATAACCCAAAGGTACCCATAAACCCTTTTGGTCACCCAAAAATCCCCAAAGGTACTCATAAACCCTTTGGTCACCCAAAAATCTCCAAAGGTACCCATAAACCCTTTGGTCACCCAAAAATCCCCAAAGGTACCTTTAAATCCTTTGGTCACCCAAAAAGCCCCAAGGATACCCATAAAGCCTTTGCTAACCAAAAATCCCCAAAGGTACCCATAAAAAACCCCAAAGGTATCCATAAACCCTTTGATCACTAAAAATCCCCAGAGGTACCCATAAGCCCTTTGGTCACCTAAAAAGCCCCAAAGGTACACATAAACCCTTTGGTCACCCAAAAATCCCCAAAGGTACCCATAAAATATTTGGTTGTCCAAAAGGCCACAAAGGTATCCATAAATCCTTTGGTCACCCAAAGAGCCCCAAAGGTACCCATAAATCCTTTGGTCATCCAAAAATCCCCAAAGGTATCCATAAACCACTTGGTCACACAAAAATCCCCAAAGGTACCCATAAATCCTTTGGTCACCAAAAAGGCCAGAAGGTACCCATAAATCCTTTGGTCACCAAAAAGAACCCCAAAGATACCCATAAACCCTTTGGTCACCCAAAAATCCCCAAAGGTAACCATAAACCCTTTGGTCACCCAAAAAGCCCAAAAGGTACCCATAAACCCTTTAGTTACCCAAAAATCCCCAATGGCATCCATTAAGCCGATTGATCAAATGTACAAATACATTACCGCTTAGTTTCCCTCAAATATACTTCACGAGGTCATTTCTTTTGGAACACGACGAAAGAAAAAGAAGCGAGTTCCAGAGGAAATATCTTGGACAAAAAAATAGCTTGCGCTTGCGCGAAAGCCAAGTAATTTTCAGTGGTTCTCTTCTCGGGCAGGCAGTAGTCTTTTTATCCATTTATTGCGCTCCTATCTATGGAGCGTTTTTAAAACCTCACACGATGATTTTTATCACTATACCAATCGTGTACGTCATTATCTATAAGTGTATAGAGGATCGATCTCCTAATCGTATAAGTTTATTATTAATCGGAATAGTTCTTCAATTATTGAATCTCACATTATTTTTTTCAGACTCTGTCTTTACAAGATTAATCAATTTATTATGGTTTAGATACACCGAGAATTTCGTATTTCTCATAAGTCTTTTCGTTGGTTGGTTAAGTGGACAGATTTTCTTCATAAAGTTGGCAAAATTTTTTTGCTTGCGCATAGAACGTGATTCATCATTATTGGGAAGCAAATATACCGCATCAAAAAAATATATAAGAGAAACTTTCAAGATTCTTTTCTTTGGGTACTTTTTTCTATTTTGTTTTGGTGGGAACACTCCAAATCCTATATTCTCTAAAAGGTTCAACGAAGAAATTTTTGAAAAAGACGTACTCATACAACCTTTTGAATTGGTTGAAGAAGCCATTCAAGAATTGGGGGGGGAAACACAAGGGGGGAACAAAAGAGCAAGATTATTGGCAAAATATAATGCCAAAAAAACTTCTAAAAAAACTTCCACTTGGAAAGAAAACAAAAAAAATAAAAAAACCAGTATCTTGACGATGTACAGTGAAGATGCAATCGATGCCAAAACGTCCGAATTAGACGAAGAAGAAGAAGACAGAAATGACGACGAAGAAAGCAAACCCTACAGTGCTGAGTTTGTCATATCCCCATGGATTGGAAAAACGTGGCCCAATCTGTTTTATGATTATCGCAGATGGAATTGGCCATTCGAATATATTCAGGTAGACCCTGAATGTCCTGTTCAGGGTGATTTTATGGCCCTACCAATACAGACGTATCTGATTATTTTTTTGATACTTGTATCAGTGATGGAAGAGAGCGAATTTCTTACACATCCACCCTGGGAAGATTTTTATCTGCCAAAATGATTCACCAAAAATTGGCATTTTTCGTCAGGCGTTCAGGATCAGTTTCAGGATCAGAAATTTATTCTCTAGGATTTTCGTCAGGCATTCACCTAGTCATTTGTTATAATGCATCATTAGGATTTTTGATCACTCAATTGTCTCTAGTTTTCTTTTTATATTTTGTAGAAAGCTATCCTAATTTTTAGAAGGTAGAGTCACTTTAATTATACCTTGTATATGTCATAATTTCAATACATTCTCACATTAATAAATTCAAGGTTTACACAAGGAAAGACTAAACCTACAAAGTGGTCCTTGTTAACTTAATTGAAAATATTACCTTGCTCATCATCCTATGCACATGGTTAAAAAATGCTAAAAAATGACAAAAGGACAAGATCCTACCTAACTAAAGCAATAAAAATTCTTTGTCCCACACAAAATCTGGGCAAGTATCCAAAGAGCAAAAAATACAAAAGCAAAAATCCCCAAAAGAAAAAGTATTTTTTAACACTAATAAAAGAAAAAAGAAAAATAAATAGTGGTTTTCACAACTACCAAAACACCTTGCTCACCAAAAATAAAATGACCAAATCTCGAGAGCAATTAAAAAATAAAATAAAATAATGGAAAACTGAAATTGAATCCCTAGAATTCTTAACATTTGACAACAATGAGGTGATCCTCATTATAGGTTGGGTGGCATTGAGGGTACCTAGCACTTGTGGTATCCTTATGCATGATGATATGTATGTCACATTAGAAACATTCTTTTATATAGAATAATGTCATCTTGTGGATGAGCTAGCTTTTGGTAGCCTATATTGCCTAATGGTCTAATACAACTAACACACAAAAATCAATATCATGATACTCGCAAGGTGATTTTTAGTACAAATGGGTTGCATAAATCCTATTTGGTACCGTGGTAACTCTATGTTTTATTATAGTGATGAACTCACATGCACACATAGGGATATTGAATATCTTGGTCATACTAGAAAATTTATACATGTTCAAGAAATCACCGATTAGATTTTGTATTGAAATCAAAGTTGGAATATATACAAATGGAAGGTGGTTGGAAAATCATTCAACCACTTGATTAACTACCCAAACCAATGCTTAGTGCAGTGGAGAAAAATGCAATATAACCTATGATAACATCTCCCTATTACATTATTGATAGATATAAATAGCATTGCAAAACAATTCAAATTTGACACGTGCAAGTGCCTTGGTAAAAATATCTACAACTTGCTTATCAGTGGGAATGTACTGGATCTGAATGTGGTGCTTTGGAAATTCATCTCAAATGAAATGACATTGAGTATCGATGTGTTTGGTATGCTCATGACAAACTAAATTCTTGACAATATTCAAAACACCTTTATTGTCACAAAATAAATAAAGTGGAAGATTCTTTGGAAGACCCATGTTTGTAAGAATGCAACTTAACCATATTATCTCATATAATACTCCACATGTTGTGTTATATTCTACCTTTGTAGATGATAAAACAACCACCTGCTACTTCTTACTATGCCAAGAGATAAGTCAATATCCAAGATGGAAAATATATCTAGAAGTCGACTTACGATCATCAATGGATCCAACATAGTCTGAGTCTGTGTAACCTTGTAAGAAGAACTTATCATTATTCTTGTACTCTAGGCCATAGTTTGTACTACCATGGATATAATGAAGAACTCTCTTTTCTGATTTCCAATAACTCACCTTAGGTTCCTGCATGAACCTTTAAATATATCCCACAACAAAACTAAGATCTTGCCTGGTATTTACTAGATATATGAGACTCCCAATAAATTGGCAATAGAGAGTACCATATACCTATGGTGATTTAACATATTGTGATAACTAAAGTCCTGGTTCCATTGGAGTCGCTTTAGACTTATAGTCAATCATACAAAAATTTTCAACCAATGTCTTGGCATACTTCTTTTGTGTTACTCTGATATGATTCTTTTTCTAAGTCACTTCCAAACCAAGACAATAGTGAAGAAGTCCTAGAATTGTCATTTCAAAAGATTGTTTCAAATCATCTTTCGCTACATCAATCATGTTCTCTAAACTGCTTGTTATGACCATTTCAAAAATATATGGTACCAAAATCACTATGTCAGAACCATTGTTCTTGATATAGAGTTTTGCATATGAAGGACTTCTTTTGAATCCATGTTCCACCAGGTGACTATATTTTTTGTTGTACCCAACTCATGGAGCTTGTTTTAGCCCATACAAGGATTTGATCAACTTGCAAACTTTCTGTTCCTACCCTTCAACCACAAATCATTCTTGTTGGGTCATGTATACTTCTTCTTGCATATCACCATTCAATAAAACACTTTTTACATCCATATGATGTGGCTTCCAGCCAAAATGAGTTGCCATGGCACAAAGCACTCGAATGGTAGTTATTTTTGTAGTAGGGGCAAAAGCCTCTTTATAATATGTCTTATTTCTAAGCATCGACCTTTGCAACAAGATAGGCCTTATGTTTATACATAGTACCATATGCCTTATACTTCACTTTGAACACCCATTTGTAGCCAATGGGATTATTTCCTGAAGGTAGATTAACTAGCTTCCATGTATGATTTTTCATGAGAGATGTATAAGTGATGTCAAATTTAAATCTCTTAATGTACTAGTATATCATTTTGGAACCTTGTTCTTTGGGGGTGGAACCTATTTCTTAAGCTCTTCTTCCTTTAGGTATACAATTGTAGAAGTGTTATCTGATGTGAAAGCTTCATCAAATACCACATCTCAACTTATGTGTATTTTCTTGGTCATAGGATCTATCAACTGATATCCCTTTGAATGCTCATCATAACCAATAAAAATACATTGCAGGGTTTTCTCTTTAAACTTATTCCTCTTCTATTTTGGTATTTGCATGAATGCCTTACATACAAAAACTCTTATATATAAAATGGAGGGTTTCATACCACTCCATGCTTCTTGTGGAGTCTTTCCTTGTAGAGCTCTTGTGGATGCTCTATTAAAAATATATGATGTTGTATTCACTACTTCTTCCTAATACTCATGCTCAAGAAATGCCACCTTAAGAATACATCAAACCATTTCTACAATGGAATGATTCCTCCTTTCAGAAACTCTATTTTGTTGTGTAGTATAAGCTATGGTCAGCTATCTCTTAATCCCATGTTAATTAAAAAATAATGAAAATTACTTGGAGGTATATTCCCCCCTTGATCTGAGTGGAGGGTTTTTATGTAACATCCTGACTCCTTCTAAATAATATTATTTAACTACTAAAACTATATATGTGCCTCTAACTTCAATTGAAGAAATAAAAACCACATCTTCTGTGAGTAACCATCAACAAACAATTAGAAATACCTCTTACCACCATAGTTTTTTGGCATAGGACCACATAGATCGGTGTGTATTAACTCCAAAGGTTTCTTAGATCGTGAAGAGCTAACCTCAAATGGTACCTGATGTTGCTTTTGTGCTACACAATCTGAGCATATTGGTAATGTGGATGAAAGGTTGGGAAGGCCTTTCACCATCTCATATTTGCTCAACTAAAGCAAATATTCTAATATTAGATGCCCATATCTCTTATGCCAAAGAGAAGTAGCCTCCTTTGTTGTCGTTGCCATGACAAAATGAGGTGTGGAAATGGTATCTAATATGAAAAAGCCATGTTTGTATGTTCCTATTGCTATATGTTTTCCCTTGATAGTGATGAAAAATATCTTTATACCCTCCTCAATATAAAAAACAACATTCATATCTCTATCCAAGATCTAAGGGATGAACAAAAAATTATTGGCCAATCCAAGAATATAGAGTATCTTCTCAATATGATATTTAATATCTAGAAAAGTGACATAAACATCTCCTTCACCCTAGACTCAGTAGGTTTGATTATTAGTAATTGTTACTGGCTTACCTTAATTTTCCTCAAATGTATCAAACCACGATCTATATTCAGTCATATATTTACTGGCACCTAAATCAATATACCACATTCCATATTTTTGCTTGGATGAAGTGTGAGTCATGAGCTCCTTGTGTGCTCACATAGAATCTAAGTCCAATTCTGATTCGACATAAACAATATTCCCCTTTGGTTGCTTATTCTTCTTATATGGTTTGTATTTCTCTTTGCCCTTCTTATTGTAATCTTGGTCATTCTATTTTTATTTTTAAACCAACACCTGTTGGTATCATGGTTATTCATATTATAAATTTTACAATATTGTTTATCTTTTTGCTGATGTTTTTTCCCTTTTCCTTTTGATGAAGATCCTCCCTTATAAAAATTACCTTGTTTCTTACCCCCTTGTTTGGTGTAGAGGGCATTATCTGGCACTTCATATTTCTAAAACTTATTTGCCTCCTCAGTTTGAAGTAAATTCACCAATTCCACAAAGGTAACTTGTCTACCAGATACGTTGAGAGAGGTAATAAACACCTTGTAGGATTTTGGCAAAGCTCTCAAGATGACTGAGGTCAAGAGAGTATCTATCACTGTATCTACCATAGAATTCAATTTGGCTTTCAATTCCACCACTCTACATAGGAATAGGTCAACTTTCTCACAAGATTTCATATTGAGTGTATGTAGTTGAGTTTGAAGGTTTATAATAGTGGACTGAATCTTTCCTTCATAAATGGTAATCAAAGCATCCTAAACTTCCTTACCAGTTTTGGCATCATAAATATGAGACTGGATCTCATTTGTAGTAGCAGGCAGACTAAACATGAGACATATTTTATCCTTCTTATCAAAGGCCTATTGATCTTCCCCTACTATTGTAGGATCTTTTGTAGTGCCAGTCACCACATCCCATAAATATTCAACCTGAAGGATAGCTTTCATATTTGTATTCCATGGTGCAAAGTTAGAACCTTTTAGAAACTATGAATTTGACAAATATTTATGAATAATGGCTATTATGAAGGTTCCTTATAACACCAAATGGTCCTCATTTATTTATACTTGCAATAGTACGTGAAAGAGAATTCAATCAAATTGATGACATATACCTCAAAACCCTTTGAAATAAGGTTGATGATTTGGAGGAGATTAAGCCAAACAATAAAAAATAATTAGGGTATTAAATGGAGTGAATATCAAAACTAGTTTTCCTTATTTCTCCTCAATGATTTATAGATAACAATAGCTAAGATATCATTATTGTAGCTATATTAGGTATTAGATATAGTATTCCAAGCATGATAGCATCACCTGTAAGTGTGGACCAGAGGTATCGTATATACCAAACACTATGGTATAATAAATTGCACAAATAAGTGTAAAATATGGGGTCTTTTATTTTCTTTGTATATTTTACTTTATGTTTGAAATGCAAGAAAATAGGAAATTTAAATGCAAAAAAAAATCACAAGCGCTCATAAATTTGAACACTTTAGGTGTCGGTTTCCATCGAAAATGCACTTATTACAATGTTAGTTTTGTTACAATGAAGATATTCACTTCCAAAAAATTCTTTTCAAAACATCAATTTTTCTTCCCCCCTATGTCTTAGAACTTTGCAAAATAAAATTCTTTTTATCCCCCCATGTTTTTTTGCAAAATAAACAAGGATGAAAAATTTGTGCTTTATACCCTTTCAAGTGCCAAAAAAAAACTTATCCCTCCAAAAATTGCTTGAAAGGAATAAACAAAGTATTTAAAAAAAAATACTTCTAAAATAGCTCCTCTGCTTGCTTTGGCAAAAAAAAAGTGTGCTGGTTTATCCTCCTTTGTCAAAAAATGACCCTTCTTTGGTAAAAATTTGTTGACAAATTTTTTTCAAAATCTTGCTGACAAGAACAAATTATCAAAAAAATATTGTTGACAAAAAAAATTATGCAAAAATTGCTTATGGCAAAAAAATTTTGCGAGTGGTGTGGGTGGGTTTTTATGTCGTGACCTCCACATCACCAATGACATAGCACGGGCCTGACGTGCCAGGAAGGCTATGATACTAGATGGAAAGAAAGGGATAGGATGTCCCTTTTATTTGGTTCTTTGTCACTCTGTGAAAAACATTATTCTCCATGAGCTTTGAACCCTCGTCTCCCACTTGTCAAGTGCCTTAGCAAGTACGCCTAACCAAATTTGTTACTCTAGCATATGATAAGACCAAGGCATGATGTGCCTATTAAGGACTCCCTCAACCAAGATTTTTTTTCTAAATATGCGTCGTTTGTCATCAAAAAAAACTTTGCACAAAATTTAGGATATGAAATCAAACTTTAGAAAATGAAATCAAGTATTGCATATTGTTGTGTATTTTGTCCTCACATCACCAGTTCTACATGCATAGGAAAATTGTAGCATAGCATCTGCCAATATGCACCGAGGAATTAGTCAACCTCTATTCATACATACTTTTGATCTTTGTTGTGCAACGATCTGGACTCCAAACTCAGCCATGCATAGTTTGCATTTGCTGCTACAAAAAAATTTCAATCATGTGTGGGTTTCACATTCATGAGCTTCCAAGTATATGCTCTACCGTTCTGCAAAATTTTTCAACCAAAATTCAACTCATGCACTCATTCTCTTTACGTGATTTGAATTGATGATCTACTGTCAACAATTTTTCCATGTCAACCATGAGAATTTTGTCAATCACGTGTTTTGTCTGGATGAGTCCACCATCAACGAGAATGTTATTTGGAAGAATGTTGTGATCTATGATCTTGGACTAAAATTAGGTGATGGAACAGTTGAGCCCAACCATATTACCCAATCAACCTAATGCCCAAATATCAAATGCTGCTCTGATACCATGTTCAAGAAACCATCGATTAGATTTTGTATTGAAATCAAAGTTGGAATATATACAAATGCAAGGTGGTTGGAAATTCATTCAACCACTTGATTAACTACCCCAACCAAATGCTTAGCACAATAGAGAAATAATGTAATATAACCTATTCTAACAATACCTTACCAAAAATTCTTGCATGGTTAATATATAACTTTTGACTAGTTCACTAGAGTGTTTGACTCTCATGAAAAGCTCAAGGACATTCTATAAACATCTTACTCTTCATTCCATTAGGGTTATACATAGTGGCAAATATTTACAAATTGGGAAAATATTAGGATTTCCAAAATTAAAAATTGGCAAATATGAGGACCCTCGACGTCGATCCATTTGAATAAAATTTTTAGGACCAATTTTTTCTTAGGGTTAATTTGCCACAATATATATCCAAACATAGGCATATTTGTACTCGTTGGAAATATATTTTCGAGCCTGATCTAATTGTGGTGATTTTAAGAAGTTATAAGGTGATTTAATAGGTCAAAATGTGGCCCAAAGATAACATTATTTAATTTAATCTTTAAATACCCTAAATTTTGGTGTGAAGGTGATTGATTTGATTTGCTTAGGATTCATCTTGATTCACCTTAATTTCGATTAGGATTCACCATTTTTTTATAAGTATATTTTGAGTCCAACCCCTTAATCATAATCTTGTATTCCATTCCATACCATTTTATTACATGTTTGTTATTTTATATTTTCACAATAAATTACATAATATTATGATAAAATTAAAAATGAATCACTAAATTTTGTACAGTCTATGGTGCTAGCATCTATTGTGTCAAATAGTGTTCATAATTCATTAGTATAAATTAAAAACTCATCCATTTCATTATGCATACACACATGTACATATCATAAACTAACATCATATTACAATACATGCATCCATAAATGCATCAACAAACCAAGAAGCATACATAAATGCATATATTTTCTCACCATCAAAAATCACAAAATTAACAAAAAAATCAAATAATCATAAAAAATTTCAAGTGAGCCTCATATTCAGTTATTTACCTATAAATTGGTGGTTACAGTGACTTGTGTTCCATTCAATATAGCAAGATAAGTAGATTACCATAAGGCCATTTGAACCAAATTATTCATTTATGAATTAAAAATTCTCCACTTAAATCCCCGAGAAGGCCATTGCAGTCGGACTGCACCATAGGAATGAGGTATTTATTTTCTTTCTTCCATGCAATATCATCAAAAACCACCAAAATATTAATAAAACTGATAAATATCACAATGGATAAATTTGAATGAACCCTAATCAAGTCATTTTGGTCAAGAAACTCGTTGCTTTCATCATTGGACATTCCCTCATTGACTCATCACTTGAGGAGGTAGTCATAATTATGAATTCATAATCAAAATCAACACTCAAAAGTCCAATCTGATACATTCAAAAGAATTATTGCCAAGGACAATTTCAAGCCCACATTGGGGCACATAATGAAGCACAAATTCCACAAAACAAAGTCTTGGTCTCCTTTAAGCCTTGATACGACTCCTAGAATAGGCTTATAAGTGAAACAAGAAACCAAGACCAAGTATACCATAAGCCTAAACCTGTTCGAATAGTGCAGTTCAAATATTTACCAAAATCAAATCTTTAAAATATGTCAAAAGTAAGGATTCCAAGAATATATGCTTCTTTGATGTGGGGGCATCTAAAGTTGGTTAGGTTACTATATAACCTTAATCAATTGACAATTTAGTCATATATTTTTGCTCTATGCTCTATTTCACATAATGCATCCCAAAAAGAGGTACTTGTAGACACTAAAATTATATCAATATGATTAGAATGCTAATATGAGATCTTATCAGCACCGTATGGCCTCCTTAGGCAATCCTCATTGGTTAAATAGTGGTCCTTACCACTTTTGGTAGGTTTTGCCCTACTTATGGGAAGTTTTGGGCCATGCAGGCCACCCTAGGACTGCTACCAAGTTCATGGTCACCCCACCTTGGGATGGCCACCAAAAATCACCCCTGGGGAGTTTTCCACCAATATCCACCCCTATGGGGGATAGCCAAGCCCCTAGACTTTTAAAAATTCAAGGGTGTCATAAATGACAATCACATTTTACCATTTATCCTACCCATTGATTTATGATAGATTGAGGGTGCATCAATTTAGTCACAAACATGCACATTGGAGGCCCGAATTGGAGGTTTCTCCCACCAAATGCATGGTAAGGTTTTGACAAATGGTGAAACTTTCCTCACATGGTTAAAATTACCCATATAACCTTGTGCTTTCTTGAGCTATAAAGTAGATCCAATCCACCTAATTAAAAAAAGGGCCTTTTGGAAATATTTCACCACAAAGTTCTATCGAGATTCAATCCATATTTCACTATGTGTTTTCCTTTGAAATATCCATTAATCAAAGGAGGTTTCCAAGTGATTCCAAATACATAAATCCATTTCAAAACCCACCTTCTTTAGTGAAATAGATCACAAAATTTGATGACAACACCCCTAATAATAGTTTGAACCAGATCCAAGAAGAATTGGAGGCAATTTTGAGTAGTAATATTGAGTAGCAATTTTGTGCAATATAAACAGTAGTAATAAAAGCAATGCATAAATCACCACACACAATAGAGACACCAATTTAACATGGTTCACCCAATGTGGGCTACTCCATAGAGAAAATATTTCACTAAAATTTTCTCAAAAAATATCTTGGGAATATTTCCTTATTACAATGTTTATGGACCGTTATCTAAAGGATACACCAATTCGATAATCAATTTTGTGGATATCTATCCATAGAAGACACCAATGTCCTCATCTAGTTCATGGAATCTATCCATAGGATAACTCCTATGCTCTAGCTAGTGATATTTTAGAAGAACGGTTGCCTCCTCTATAATGGCTTATGTATATCTATCAAATGAATACTCTTACCCTCACTCATAAAACCTATTCTCACTACCCTGGCCAATGAATATATATCCACTGGATACTGTCATTCTCTATACTCTATCACCTCTAGAGCTTACTCTTGGCTTTTTCTCAAATTTGTACTAAACACAATCCTTCAGTCTAGCCCAAATTTTATCAATCTCTTTCTCTAATATGCACTAAACATAGTCCTTTGGCCTAGAAATTTTTTTCTCAATCTCTATCATCAAATATACACTAAATATAGTTCTTCAATCTAGCACAAATCTGCTCAATATCTGTCTCTAGTATGGCACGAACCTATCCTCAAATATGCACCAAACTCTTTCCTCAAATCTATCCTCAAGCCTTAACACAAATATTGACTCAATCACAAATCAAATACATTAGATCTGCCCTAAACCTTAACCTAAGGTTTGAACAAATAAATAAATCAACTCTACGCTCAAGTCTTCTCAAAGACTTGTCTCAAATCTGCATTGTAAGCTTCCATAAAAGCTCACACTAATCTATCCACAAGTCCTCTCTAGAACTTGTCCAATCTACTCAAAAAGTCTTCACTAAGACTTGCCTCAAATCTACTCAAAAAGTCATCACTAGAACTTGTCCAATTTTCTCAACAAGTCTTCACTAAGACTTGCCTTAAATCTATATTTTAAGCTTCCACAAAAGCTTATTTAACTCAATTTAATATTATCACAAAAAACCTTTTCAATCACTAAAAAAAACTTCACTTAGAATCTTGTTCAATCTCACAAAAATATATAGAGCATTGTTAGAGACTCAATATGCTTCACACTCACAATAGTTTCAATAACTTTCAATCTCTTTCTCAAATCAATTTATAATATAGAACAATTTGTTTTACAGAACTTGAACTATCACTTAAACACTTTCCAATTGACTAGGCTCAATCAATCCCACTTAACCAATCACTCAATGAAACACTCCTTTCTTACAAACCCTTGTCCAAGCATATGAACACTCACTCATTACTTCCAACAATGCTTATCAAACAATCTCACATAACAATGATACTCATGATCTTTCTCTAACCCTAATTTCAAGAGTTCTCAACCTCACATAACAATGATACTCATGATCTTGCAAGAACCCTAATCATGCATATGAAGGCTCATTCAATGTTTCCATCAATGCTTATCAAACAAGGTTTTTATCAAAAAATATCACTCATAAAAACCCTTAACAATTAAACTCAACATCGCATATAGCAAAAACCCATTCTTTGGTAATTCGTGAGCACAAGGAAGAAATTGAAGTGCATCTTAGTTGTTGAAAGTATTATATCCTTCAACACCTTGTGATGATTGTATCAATTCAGAGTGCTCAAGGGGATGCATTATAACCATGAATTCAACAAGTTTAATATGAAGAACACACACTTATACTAAGAGGAGGGGGTGAAAAGTATAAGACTACTTTTTACTTTTCTTTCTCAAGCAATATTATGCAATATATCAATGGCAATATAAATAGACAGATCATCAATACAAGTCCAAATATTGATAGATCATTGCATTGGTACCAAAAACCCATTCTTGGGTAATTCATGAGTGCAAGGAAGACCTTGAAGTGCATCCGAGTTGTTGAAAGTATTATATCCTTCAACACCTTGTGATGATTGTATCAATTCAGATCCCTTAAGCGGATGCATTATAACAGTAAATTCAACAAGTTTAATATGAATAATACACACTTATACTGAGAGGAGGGGGTGAACAATATAAGACCACTTTTTACTTTTCTTTCTCAACCAATATTATGCAATATATCAATGGCAATATAAATATAGATCATCTATTTTTATAGATATATCATCAATACAAGTTCGAATATAGATAGATCATCCCATCGGTACCATAAACCCATTCTTGGATAATTTATGAGCATGAGGAAGACCTTGAAGTGCATTTGAGTTGTTGAAAGTATTATATTCTTCAACATCTTGTGATGATTGTATCAATTCAGATCCCTCAAGGGGATGCATTATAACCATGAATTCAACAAGTTTAATATGAAGAACACAAGCTTATACTGAGAGGAGGGGTGAACAGTATAAGACCACTTTTTACTTTTCTTTCCCAACCAATATTATGCAATATATCAATGGCAATATCAATAGCAGTAATCAAAGCAATGCACAAATCACCACACACAATAGAGACACCAATTTAACGTGGTTCACCCAATGTGGGCTACTCCACGGAGAAAATATTTCACTAAAATTTTCTCAACAAATCTCTTGGGAATACCTTCCCTATTACAATGTTTATGGACCTCTGTCCAAAGGAGACACCAATACCCTAATCAAGTTCATGGATCTCTATCCATAGGAGACACCAATCTCCTCAGCTGGTTCGTGGATCTCTATCCATAGGAGAACTCCTCCTCTGCTCTAGCTGGTGATCTTCTAGAAGAACTGTTGCCTCCACTGCACTGGCTTATGGATCTCTATCCACTGAAGACTCCTACCCTCACTCAGAAGACCTATCCTCACTACCCTGGCTAATGGATCTCTATCCACTAGAGACTATCATCCTCTATACTCTGTCACCTCCAAAGATTACTCTCAGCTCTATCTCAAATCTGCACTAAACACAATCCTTCGGTCTAGCACAAATTTTCTCAATCTCTATCCTCTAATCTGCACTAAACATAGTCCTTCGGTCTAGCACAAATTTGCTCAATATTCTATCCTCAAATATGCACTAAACACAATCCTTCGATCTAGCACAAATCTGCTCAATATCTATCCTCTAATATAGCACTAAACCTAGTCCTCAAATCTAGCACAAATCTTCCTCAAATATATCCTCAAGCCTTAACACAAAGCTTGACTCAATCACAAATCAACTCTGCTAGATCTACCCCAAACCTTAACCCAAGGTTTGAACAAATCAATCAATCAACTCTGCTCTCAAGTCTTCTCAAAGACTTGTCTCAAATCTGCATTGTAAGCTTCCACAAAAGCTCACACTAATCTATCCACAAGTCCTCTCTAGAACTTGTCCAATCTACTCAACAAGTCTTCACCAAGACTTGCCTCAAATCTGCTCAACAAGTCCTCACTAGAACTTGTCCAATCTGCTCAACAAGTCTTCACTAAGACTTACCTTAAATCTACATTGTAAGCTTCCATAAAATCTTACTTAACTCAACTCAATCTTATCACAAAAACTTCTTCAATCACTCAAACAAGCTTCACATAGAATCTTGTTCAATCTCACAGAAACATATAGAGAATTGTTAGAGACTCAATATGCTTCACACTCACAACAATGCTCAATCACTTTCAATCTCTTTCTCAAATCAATTTAGAATATAGAACAATTTGTTTCATATAACTTGAACTATCACTTCAACACTTTCCAATTGACTAGGCTCAATCAATTCCACTTAACCAATCACTCAATGAAACACTCCTTGCTTACAAACCCTAGTCCAAGCATATGAACACTCACTCAATTATTTCCAACAATGCTTATCAAACAATCTCACATAACAATGATACTCATGATCTTGCACTAACCCTAGTTTCAAGATAGTTCTCAACTTCACATAACAATGATACTCATGATCTTGCAAAAACCCTAATCATGCTATAAGCTCATTCATTCCAAATTAAAAGTTTTATCATCAAATTTCACTCAGAAAAACCTTTAACAATTAAACTCAACAATGCTTATCAAACAATCATTTTCACTCCAACTTAGCATTTACAACATCCAACAATCACTCTCAAGGATAATGTGCCCTTACCTCTTTGTTTGAAGAAGATTTGACCTCAAACACATGTCTCAATCACAATCAACTCTTTTCCAATTTCAAAGGTTAGGTAGCAATGTCTTCTCAATCATTCACTCAATTTGATCCCTCAAAATATTTCACCATACATAGCAATAAATCTTTATTACACCTTATAATCTCCACACTTCAAAATGCAAGCCAAAAATTTGTGTAAAGAAAATAATCATAATAATTTTCTTTATAAACCCTTATCTCTTTAACACATCATAGCTTATCTCAATTAAAAATATAATTCCTTTTTTCAACATTATAACTCCTATTTCAATTCACTTTATCAAAAATCACAATAAAACAATTAATCCTCAAAATCTTATAACTCCTATTTCAATTCACTTTTTAGAAATCACAATAAAACAATTAACCCTCAAAGACCTTATAACTCCCCCTTAGTAAAAATCATTCATGCCACCTTATAAACCTTAGAAGTAAATTAATATTTAAAAAATTAAATACCTTGCTCTCGATGGGATTCGAACCCCGCTTGTGCCTTCCATAGTGCCCTAGCCGTGGCCCACGTGCCACGTGAGCTAGGTGCTCACCTTGGCACCAAAAGGCACCTCATGCACCTTGAATCTTCCCTTGGTGCCCAAACCAAAAAACCTTTAACACATGCACCTTAGCAAAAAATTTCCACTAGGTTTCGATCATGGAACCTTCCACCTACTAGCGCCTTAAGCCACAATCACCTATCGTTGGCCCAACCGCCATGGTTGGCAACCAATCTCCAAGCATCTTCCCTTTATCCATTCATTGACTGCCACATTTTCAAAACTTTGTCCTCTTCTCCTCTTTTTCACGCAGTTTGCACAAATCACATGCACTTCAATTATTATTTATTCGAAGGATAATGTTTTCTCTCCAAAGCATATGGTATTAATATGAATTTTGCTCTCCCTTTTAACACGTCGATGGGTGGAAGAGGTAATCAACGTCGGTGCTTTGACTTTGCTTGCTTGCCCTTTGTAACCCTAACCTTAGGGTTATTAAATTAAATCATAAACTAATTTATAATTTATTATAATTAATTTATAATGAAATTATTATAATTAATTTATAATTAATTTAAATCTTTAGGTCTCAACCTTAGACCTTTAATATTATAATACAAAATTATAATATTATTTTCTTGGGCCTTCCTTTTGCTCTTTAGACCTCATATTTTTCCTTAGGCCTAGAAGCAATCTTTCTCTTGCACTGATTACTGAAATTGACTCCTGACATCCTTCCTTTTGTACTGCTCACTAAAACTGACTCTTGACATCAATGACAACAAATCTTGCTCATATTTCCAACAATCTCCCCCTTTGTCATTGATGGTAACCCATTTACCTTTTACCATTTCCTTTACCTTTTTCTATTCTGCTCCCCCTGAGAAATTGCTCCCTTTGATTGAATGCTCTCCCCTAACTCAAATCTCTCCCCCTTTGTCATCAATGGCAAAGGGCCACCTTTGGGGCTCAGGGCTAAGAATGAGACTCTTAGCTTAGCCCCTCCCCCACCTCCTTTTGAGGTGGTTAATTCTAGGGTGGGAGTATTTCTACTCCTAGCAAGCACTGATCTTTACCTTTATCCACTTTCTTCCTCATCTGATCCTTCTGATTCCTCTGACTATTCATGTTCCTGCTTGTCTCTGGAATTTCTGCTCTACACCACTTTGTTGTATGCCCATCATTATTGCACTTATAACACTTAATGTTGTTATTCCTTGGAGGTGCAAATTTCTTGGGATTTCTCCTGGTGAAGCCATATCTATTCCTATCATGAACCCTGCAATTAACTGCCTTGTGACCAAACTGATTACAAGAGTAGCAATACCCTTGAAAAAGCTATCTATTTTTGAAATTCCCATATTCCTATCTTCCATGTGTCCTGCACTGTGAAGCCTTGTGCCCAAACCTATGACATGAGAAGCATCATCCATTGAAACTACCTTGCCTTGACCCCATGGGTCTTTTAGTCTCTTTTACCCTATGTTGGTTCCTATTCCATATGTTCCTCATTTGTGCATTGTTCCTTTCCTTGTTGAAATTTCTATTGTCCAACTCATCCTCAGAAGTCTCACTCTCTCTTACACTCTCTTCTTCTAAAGTTTCTTCTTCTTCAGAACTTGAGGTTGACTCCTCTCCTTGTTTCTTTTGTACCTGTTCAAAACCAAGACCTGTCTTGTTTGTTGACCGTCTTTGTACCTTGATAATCTTGTCTATGGTTTTTGAGCTTTTCCCAAACTTGTGTAGCTTGTCCTTAGACTCTTTTACTTCCTTCCTTAGTAAAGCTACCTCATGCTCTAACCTTTCACATTCTACAACCTTTGCTTCTAACTTCTCTTTGAATCTTCTTGTCTTAGCTATTGAGTTGGTTAGATCCTCTATAAGCTTTCCTTTCTCTTCATCACATTCTTGAAATTTAAGCTTGAGTTTTGAGTTTTTCTTTCTTACCTCCCTTAATGCATCAAGGGCATGAATAAGCTCACCCTCAAGATCAACTTCTCCTTTCTCTGATTCTTCCTCTATTTGTTTGCCTTTGAAAACATCTTCATTATTTTTTGACTCATCTTCTATAGGATCACCTCCTTCTTCTTCTAATGCCATAAGAAGATTCTCTTCTGGTCCTTCAAGTGTATCTTCATATTCATCATCACTAAAACTGAATCCATTCCTTGTACAACTATCTTCAAGATGACCAAAGTTACCACATCTAAAACACTTGAGAATCATTGGTGACCTTTTCCTAACCACTTCTTTTTCTTTTTCCAGAAATAGAACTTCATATTTATCATTATCTGAGGAACTATCATCACTATCACTTGAGTACTTACTTGCCTTGTCTGCATAGAAACTCTTCTTATGTCTTTGGAAGAACTTCTTTCCTTGCTTGCCTTGTCCATCCCTATTTTTCTTTTGGTACCTATGTTTTCTTGCTTCCCTGTTCTTATGATCCTGTTTCTCTTCATCATTGCTATTTCCAGCTTCTTGACAATCAGTTGCATAGTGACCATACTTTCCACAATTGAAACATCTAACTAATTTTGTACCTTTATACTTTCTTGAGTCCTTGTTCCTTCTGCCATAATTTGCTTCTTCATCACTGGATAACTCATTGCTTGAATCTGAATTCTTTCCCTTTGTCTTCTTAGTAGCTTTGAAGGTTGCTTCTTTTTGGAAATTAGGTTCCTCTTTTGTTCTCATCTCAAAATTTGTAAGAATGCCATGTAATTCATCCCTTGTCAAAATATCACTATCTTTTGATTCCTCTATAGCTGAAATATTTTCACTAAACCTTTTTGGGAGTGACCTTAAAATCTTATCACAAACATCATATTCTTGAACTTCAAGTCCAAGTCCTTGCATGGAGTTAACAACTTCATCTACATGAAGTAGATAAGCACTAATGTTTTCCTCATCCTTCATCTTTAGGTCTTCAAATATTCCCTTGAGATTTCGCAACTTTACCTTTTTGACCTTTTTATCTCCTTCATATATGCCTTGCAATTTATCCCAAATTTCCTTTGTTGATTTGCAGTGCATAACCTTTATAAACTCTGTTTTATGCAAACCTCTCAAAATTGCATTCATTGCTTTTGAATTGTAATGATGTAGAAGCTTACCATATTTATCTATAGGTGGAGTAGCTGGTGGTGTGTATCCATTTTCAACTGCTTCCCATATTTCATTTCCAAGTGCCATCAGGTGAATCTTCATTCTCATACTCCAAAATACATAATCGCTTCCATCAAACACTGGTGCTGAATTATCTGAGGATCCACTCTTAGAATCCATCTGTGTTCTTGTGAGATTTTCCTTCAAGTTGTTAAACTCTTTCGAAGGAACCCGCTCTGATACCAATTGAAGAACACAAGCTTATACTGAGAGGGGGGTGAACAGTATAAGACCACTTTTTACTTTTCTTTCCCAAACAATATTATGCAATATATCAATGGCAATATCAACAGTAGTAATCAAAGCAATGCACAAATCACCACATACAATAGAGACACCAATTTAACGTGGTTCACCCAATGTGGGCTACTCCACGGAGAAAATATTTCACTAAAATTTTCTCAACAAATCTCTTGGGAATCCTTCCCTATTACAATGTTTATGGACCTCTATCCAAAGGAGACACCAATCCCCTAATCAAGTTCGTGGATCTCTATCCACAAGAGACACCAATCCCCTCAGCTGGTTCGTGGATCTCTATCCATAGGAGAACTCCTTCTCCTCTACTCTAGTTAGTGATCTTCTAGAAGAACTACTGCCTCCACTGCACTGGCTTATGGATCTCTATCCACTGAAGACTCCTACCCTCACTCAGAAGACCTGTCCTCACTACCCTGGCTAATGGATCTCTATCCACTAGATACTGTCATCCTCTATACTCTATCACCTCCAAAGCTTGCTCTCAGCTCTATCTCAAATCTACACTAAACATAGTCCTTCGGTCTAGCACAAATCTGCTCAATCTCTATCTTTGATCTACACTAAACATAGTCCTTCGATCTAGCACAAATATGCTCAATATCTATCCTCAAATATACACTAAACATAGTCCTTCGATCTAGCACAAATATACTCAATCTTATCTATCACAAACCTATCCTCAAATATACACCAAAATTTATCATCAAATCTATCCTCAAGCCTTAACACAAAGCTTGACTCAATCACAAATCAACTCTACTAGATCTACCCCAAACCTTAACCCAAGGTTTGAACAAATCAATCAATCAACTCTGCTCTCAAGTCTTCTCAAAGACTTATCTCAAATATGCATTGTAAGCTTCCACAAAAGCTCACACTAATCTATCCACAAGTCCTCTCTAGAACTTGTCCAATCTGCTCAACAAGTCTTCACAACAAGTCCTCACTAGAACTTGTCCAATATGCTCAACAAGTCTTCACTAAGACTTACCTTAAATATATATTGTAAGCTTCCACAAAATCTTACTTAACTCAACTCAATATTATCATAGAAAACCTCTGCAATCACTCAAACAAGCTTCACATAGAATCTTGTTCAAACTCATAAAAATATATAGAGAATTGTTAGAGACTCAATATTCTTCACACTCACAATGGTTTCAATCACTTTCAATCTATTTCTCAAATCAATTTAGAATATAGAACAATTTGTTTCATAGAACTTGAACTATCACTTCAACACTTTCCAATTGACTAGGCTCAATCAATTCCACTTAACCAATCACTCAATGAAACACTCCTTGCTTACAAACCCTAGTCCAAGCATATGAACACTCACTCAATTATTTCCAACAATGCTTATCAAACAATCTCACATAACAATGATACTCATGATCTTGCACTAACCCTAGTTTCAAGATAGTTCTCAACTTCACATAACAATGATACTCATGATCTTGCACAAACCCTAATCATGCATATGAAGGCTCATTCAATATTTCCAACAATGCTTATCAAACAAGGTTTTTATCAACAACTCTCACTCAGAAAAACCTTTAACAATTAAACTCAACAATGCTTATCAAACAATCCTTTTCACTCCAACTTAGCATTTACAACATCCAACAATCACTCTCAAGGATAATGTGCCCTTACCTCTTTGTTTGAAGAAGATTTGACCTCAAACACCTGTCTCAATCACAATCAACTCTTTGCCAATTTCAAAGGTTAGGTAGCAATGTCTTCTCAATCATTCACTCAATTTGATCCCTCAAAATATTTCACCATACATAGCAATAAATCTTTATTACACCTTATAATATCCACACTTCAAAATGCAAGCCAACAATTTGTGTAAAGAAAATAATCACAATAATTTTCTTTATAAACCCTTATCTCTTTAACACATCATAGCTTATCTCAATTAAAAATATAATTCCCTTTTTCAACCTTATAACTCCTATTTCAATTCACTTTTCAGAAATCACAATAAAACAATTAATCCTCAAAACCTTATAACTCCTATTTCAATTCACTTTTCAGAAATCACAATAAAACAATTAACCCTCAAAGACCTTATAACTCCCCCTTAGTAAAAATCATTCATGCCACCTTATAAACCTTAGAAGCAATTTAATATTTAAAAAATTAAATACCTTGCTCTCGATGGGATTCGAAACCCCGCTTGTGCCTTCCACAACGCCCTAGTCGTGGCCCACGTGCCACGTGAGCTAGGCGCTCACCTTGGCACCAAAAGGCACCTCGTGCACCTTGAATCTTCCCTTGGCACCCAAACCAAAAACCTTTAACACATGCACCTTAGCAAAAAGTTGCCATCGGGTTTCGATCGCAGAACCTTCCGCCTACTAGCGCCTTAAGCCACAACCACCTGCCGTTGGCCCAACCACCATGGTTGGCAACCAATATCCAAGCGTCTTCCCTTTATCTACTCGTTGACTGCCACATTTTCAAACTTTGTCCTCTTCTCCTCTTTTTCATGCAGTTCGCACAAATCGCATGCACTTCAATTAAGATTCGAAGGATAATGTTTTCTCTCCAAAGCATATGGTATTAATATGAATTTTTCTCTCCCTTTTTACACGTCGATGGGTGGAAGAGGTAATCGACGTCGATGCTTTGACTTTGCTTGCTTGCCCTTTGTAACCCTAACCTTAGGGTTATTAAATTAAATCATAAACTAATTTATAATTTATTATAATTAATTTATAATTAACTTATTCTATGAGGCTAACCATATCATCAAATAGAAAGCATGCGTTGTATGTGTGGCCAAGCATATCTAATGTAAGCAAGTAGAGTGATGAATATAGGTGGATGGGATAACATGGATATAAATTGAAAAGAGGATTTTTGAAAAAATTTGAGGGATATTTCATCATAAGGGGAGAATTAATGAGTTTTATAATAGTATATGATTAGTCAAGTTATGATGATATGGAGAGATTCGAAGGATGGAGTACTTTGCATGATGACAAGTAATGGTAAAATTTATGTTCTTGCAATTTTGGTTGTTGGTTGAAAAGCAAAATTATAACTAATAAAAAATAGACAAGTAAAATGAAAGGATAAAATATTACCTAGATTACTTGAAAAATAGAAGGTAATATGAAGTAACAACCTCTAATAGCAATAGATTTATATCATACTAGGTATGAGGGATATCTATGGTGATTAAGACATTATGGATATCTATTGTGCAATGGTGCAAATGTAATGGGTATTGTTATAATGGTAGTTTATTTATAGAAGAAAAAAATAAATGGTTGTATTATAGTAATGATAAACTTCAATGATTTATTTTGATAGAGGGAAGCACAAAACATTATCCAATACCAACCACTTTATATAAATTTAGCTCTAAAAAGCATCTATAGTAGTTAGTCCATGGTGTCATTTTATAGTTGATGGGTGACATTCTTCTATAATAACATCCTTCTATACTAGTGATCATGGATATTTATTTATTAACTAATCCAAAGCTAAAATCTTTGACAAAAAAAGATGAAGAAAGAAGTGCAATCTAAAAATAATAGAATATAAAATAGAAAAATATAACAAATAAAAACATATAAATGTAAGTGAACATAACAAAATAATTTTATTCCTAAAAAGTAATATAGAATGCAAATAATATTTTGAAAAAATATGTGAAATTCTAACACTATATTTGTTGTTCATGCTTATTATAATTAAGGATGCATTTTTATTATACAATATTTTTATTATTTTAAAAATTTACTATTATAAATATCAAGTTTATTGGATATGAAGAAGCTAGAGGAAGAAGTTGCATGCATTAGGGTTTTGATTTCTTGGTGTCATACTGCCTCTCCAATCTGGAGTATGTGTGGGATGCCTCTTAGGGTATTTTTTGCTGCTTTCACTGACTTTACTCCATTGTTTGGTATATTGAACCTCTTTTTTTATGGATGGAGCTCAGTTAACAGCTCCAACTTCCGTTGAAGATACAAAAGGGAGTAATGGCACTAAAGGTGAACAACCAACCATGGAAATTCTTACCAAAGTTTATCACAAGGTAATATTTTTCCTCCGGATGTTGTTATCCCATTGAGTGAGTTTAATACTACTTGTTCTTGAATGGAAAGCCATACGCTGGTAGAGTATTTTCTAGGTCGTATCCCTGGAAAGATCCTCCTTTGAAGTTGGGTCCAACAAGCTTGGCATGACCTCAAGGTTGATGGCATATAAAACCTCACCAATTTTTGTTCTTGTTTTTATGACCCTGCTCAGGCCAAAGTAGTCCTCAGTTGTTGGCCTTGGTCTGTTCGTAGCTCCCTGTTTATTTTCAGTCATGGATCAAGGATTTTGTGATCATTAATGATGTTTTATTATGGGTTTTGGTTTGGATTGAATTCCCCAATCTTCCTCTGTTGCTCTAGCCTTATTATCAAAACCTTGTGGCCCCCATTCATGAATTTGTCTATTGTGAAACGGATAAATTTTATACCTCAAGCCATAAAAATTATTTTTGTGCCAAATTCGATCTTTCTAAAGACCTTAGGGAGACTATTGATGTCCAAGTTGGTTATTATATGTTCAAGCAATGTTTTGTCTACATAAAATTGTCTAACACATTTTATCGTTACATATCAACTGCCCATAAGATAAAATATTATCCTTCAATGGCGGATAAGATGAAAGTTAAGGATACAACTGTGGCTTCTATTACTACTAGCTCTTCCTTGCTTCCAAATGGAGGCAAGATGAATGGAAGGAAGTCTAAAAGAAGGGTAAGAATGGAAAACATGTAAACCCATTGCTTCCAGCAACTCACCTCAACCCCTTGTGTCTTTTGTGACAACTGGGTATGGTGTGGTGACGGAGCAATATACCATGCAACCGGTGACACCCATTAATAGGGCTTCACATATGGTTGCTAATGTACCACCAACTAGTGATTCCTTTGCTAAAATTGTTATTTCTTCTACTCCCACTCAATCTTAAGATTCTCCAATTCTGCATATTAATGGGCAGTCTTCATTAAGCTTGATGGAACTTAAACGGGCTTCTGTCAATGGCCAAAGATCTCGTAGCCCACCATAGGGAAAATCCTTGGTTTACTAGGACAAAAGTCATCAAACAGATTCTTGGAAAGTAGATCAAGATCATTTTCTCAATAATATTTTGTATTCTCTTTAAAACCTTACATATGCTAAAGATATAGAGAGGCATATGAGTCTTGATCGATCTTCATGATTTTTTTATCATGGAATGTATGAGAGTTGACGGACCCAATCCGTAAATACTTGGTTTGAGATGAGATAGCTTCATGCTCCAGGTTTTATGGTAATTCTAATTTTCTTTGTCTTCAAGAGATTAAGATTTCTAACTTTATTCTGCAATGTACTTGCCCTTTTCTTTGGCTAGGTTGCTTTTTTTATGCCACCAATCATTCCCCTAGTAGAGGGGGAGCTATCATTATTTTGGAAGCTAGGTGGAAAGATAATTTCATATCGTGGGGTGTGGACCCTTCCAATCATGCATTTTGGATTTTACTTGAGGTTGGTGGGTTGTCTTTTTGCATTATTAATTTTTATTCCTCCAATGATGCTCAGGAGTGTTGTAGCATCTAGCAGTGGTGTGTTTTTTCTTTACCACCTATTGTTTGGGTTGTGTAGAGATTTTAATATGACTAAAAATCCTGTAGACAAGATAGGACAATTTCCCATGCAGTGGGCTATTGGGGAAAGAGACCTAGTACTTCATGAAAAACAAATTGGGTTTGTTAGACCCTAATTCTTGTTTTTCTCCTCATGATTTTCCTAAAAACTTGTCGTATACATGGTCCAATTTCTAGGTTGGCTATGCAAGAATTCTGAGAAGGCTTGACAAAACCATGCTTTCAAATCATGTGCTATTTTTCTTTCATAGGATAAATGCTTCAACTCTGTTTGTGGAAACCATTCCTGGTACTACTACTTATAACCATTCACTCACCATGTTTAATGTGTTGATGAAATTCCTACCTTAGAGACACTACAAGTCATACTATTTTTCAAAACTTCCTTTCTTCAACACCCTTCCATGGTTTTTCATATCCGTAGAGTCTAGAATCTAGTTCTTAGGCCTACTGGAGAGTTGGATTGGATAGAATGGCGGACTAATAACATTTTTTTGTACAACTGTCTTGCTCCGTACTTTGGAGAAAAGGTGGCACAGTTCAGAAGACATTCTAATGTTGTCCTTCATGATGAGGTTGCTAAAGATTTTCTCAGGCTTGAGGCTTATCCATTTAATTTTGAACTTTAGTCTCATGTTGCCCAGCTGAGGCATGAACTTAAACTTTCTAGAATTTATGAGGCTCGGGGAGCTCAAATTGAAGGTCGTCTTCAGTGTCTTAAATTTGGTGATAGGGTCACCAAATATTTTTTGAAAGGTTCTGCCCTCCCATACAAGCTAATCAATTCAAGGCCATTCAAGATAATGGAAAAAGGCTTACCTCTCTTCTTGAGATGATTAATTCTTTAGTCAAGCACTATACTAATGTTTTTGCTGCTCAAGATTATTTCCTTGAGTGGGAGTAAGCACTGGAAGATTGTATGGTAGTTGTACTAGTTAAGGTTTTAGAGTCTCAAAGAGCAGGGTGTGATAAACTACTCTCCCTTATAGATCTGGAGGATGCATTATCTCAAATGGCAAATGAAAAAGCACTAGGTCTATATGGATTTCCCTATGAGTTCTACAAGGGTCTTTGAAACTTAGTTGGTCCTGATATGCATAAATTTTATCTAGAGGCTGTTCGAGTAGGCTTTTTGGGAGCAATTATTAATAGGGGCAATATCAAATTCAAACCCAAGCAAGGGAAACCTGAGTTTATTACTAATTAAAGATCTATTACTTTGTTTAATGTTAGTTACAAGATCATTACCAAAGCTTTGGCTCTTCGCATTAGGCATCTTCTTCCTTTGATATTCAGATCAAAGCAAACTAGCTTTATTCAAGGAAGGTACATCCTCGATAATGTTCTAGTTATCTAGGAGGGCATGGAATGGGTCTGAATGTAAAAAAAAAATATATTTTTTATTAATATTTATTTTGAGAAATCTTATGATCTCATTGAATGGAGATTCATTCTTGCTATACTCAAAGCTTTAGGATTCGATCCAGTTTTCATTTAGACTATTGCTATGCTATTCAGAGATGCTTCGACAATTCTAAATCTAAACATTTCATAGTTTGAAGCAGTGGGCCTATTTAGGTTTGTTCTGAAAGGGTGTCCTAGTGGTCCTTCTTTATATGTACTTGTTGTTGAAGCCTTCGACTATCTTTTAGCTACTCAATATTTTGTAGGTCTTATTAAAGGAATTGCTCATACGAATGATCAAAGAAAACTTATTAATGGTCACTTTGCTGATGACTTATTTCTTACTATAAGGGGAGAGGAGCAATCTATTTCTAATGTTCTATTTTGTCTGGATACCTTTTGCACAGCCTTTGGTTCTAGCGTACAATGGAGGAAGACCTCTTGATTCAAATATTCTCCCTTGCCTAAGCTGCCTTGGCTTCAAGGTTATCATTGGAATTGGATCTCTCCTACAGAAGTTTTTAAGTTTTTTGGTATTCATTTTTCCTTTCAAGGCTCCCCTACTCAACTTTGGAATTAAGTGCTTCAAAGAGTTGAAATGAAACTTGATTTTTGGCTTACGAAGAAGTTGTCATTAGTAGGTAAATTTTAGATTTGCTCTAAAGTTTTAGCTGCAACTCATGTTTATTATTCCTCTTGCTAGGTTCCTTCACAGGATTGCTATAAGAAGCTTGAGAAACTCCTTCGATATTTTCTTTGGAATAATTCTTCTGAAACAAAGGGATTTCATAGAGTTGCTTGGGATATTTGTTGTATTCCCAGAGAATCTAGCGGAATGGATCTACTAGATTGTAGATGGTAAGGTATTTCTTTGTGTGCTAAGTGGGTCATCAGGGCTCTAAGGAGAGTTGAAGCTTAGAAAGTTTTGGTTCAACATTTAGTTTCCTTTGGTATTCCCTTAAACCATAGAGCATGGAAAGGGTTGGATTTTCCCTCATTGTTGCTCCAATTTTTGTTGATATTTATGACTCCTTTGTTATTAAAAGTATATGGAAAGTCTGGCAGGGGCTCACTCCTTGGATATGTTGGAGAGGATATAGATTTTGTAAAGGCTTATCCATCAATTCTATGAATATTTTGTGGTCCCCCATGTTTCTTCATCAAGGTTCTCCATTAGCTCGGGTGTAATGGATTCATGCTCAATGGTTTTTCAAAAAGGATATTGTTACAATAGTTGATTTCTTTTCTTGCTAGACCAAGGATTGGATCCCATGGAATGAGTTCAAATGCATCTTCAAGTTAAATTGTGTAGATAAAGATACATATGATGTTTTTTTTTTTTGGAAAAATTGAAAAAAACTTGTATTAAAACATTGATCAGTTACAATTGGGATAAGACACATCCCAACCGAAAACAATGAAATCACATGATTACAAGAGAAGAGAAAGATTTGAGATACATATGATGTTGATATTGCTCTCACCCCTTTTTCTATGTTGCATAAGATTGATGTGCACTCATAACATCCTTGGTGGTCAGACTAGAGATGGCATGTTGACACTCCTTTGCTTAATTATAAGACTTGTTTGGGGTATAAATTATTATCTCCTCATCTTCCTTTGGTGCCTAAGCTCAATCAACATTGGGACTTATTTTCTACAAGGACTAGATGGAATTCTAGATTTCAGAATGTTTGGGCTACTTATGTTGATCCCAAGCAATTTTTTTTTACGTGGAGCTTGCTATGTCAAGGCCTTACCTTGGGGGAACGTTTGAAGCACCTTGGAATTCCTGATCTTAAATATCCTTTTTGTGGTATTCCTAAGTCTTGTATTCACTTTTTTTTTAATTGCAAAAGATCTAGGTAAGCTTGGAAATGGGTTATTTCTTTATTTTTCCATTTACAGCTGCAAGATTTTCTTTGTCCCAAGCTCTTCTTGGGGACTCTTTTACTTTACCTCTTCTGCATTTTGAAGTGTGGTGGATTTTCAGGATTAACCTACTCTTTCATATTTGGAAGGCCTATAACAAAATTATTTTTAAATAGTGTACATCTTCTATCACATTTACTCATGTTGATAAATTAGAAGTTTTTAATGATATGTGGCTACATATACGTACTCAAGACAAAAAAAATTCTATGATTTATATCATTTGCATGTTCTTCTGATGCACTGGGACAATGCTTCATGTACAGTCAACTGAATCCCCACATAGCGCTCTTCTAAGGAGTATTTTCAATACCACTCTCACTGTCGGCCTCCGTCATATGCAAGAAGTGCTCTCGCAGACAAGCATTGGTCGCAACCCTCACTAGTCATGAATCATCCTAATATTGACATTGCTTGTTCGTCCCATGAGGATGACAGGTGGGATGATGTTCAACTAGTTTCTCTTGGGCCAATTGTTGGTTGGAGCAATGCGAGTACTAAAGGCCTTAATTGTGATGTAGAGGGGTGGATTCCCATCCCATAATCACTAGCAATTTATGCAGGACAACACACCAGGGCACATTATTCCATATGATATGTTTTCTTTGATATAATGATCATCAATGATCATGATTGGTAAACTTGTGTTTTGTTGACGGATTTGTTTAATAACCCTTGTCAATTAACCGTTGTCAATGAAAATTAGTTTGATTCTCCATGAGATATATTAATCCACCACTTTTTTAATTGTAAAGACTGCTATCTTAAATTAATTTAAATTTAATTTTTAATATATATATATATATATATATATATTTTGATATTTTTATCCTTTGATGTCGAATTCTTGAATTGAAGGGGCAATGACCTCATTTCCAACTTCTCGAGTTCACCAATCCGAATGTGAACTGCCTAAAACTTATGGAGAACATCAATAACTTATTTATGTTTGAATGGACGTCCATCGGAATGTGCGTACGTAGAACGTGCAACGAAAAATTCACAACAAACTACATACACTGTACGCCAATCAACGTTGCGAATCTAGTCCTCTCAATACGGAGCGAATCCATAGACTGGACCAAAATTTTGCCTTTATTTAGCCCAAGATTACGTTAGCAGTTGAAATTTGGTGGGATGTAAGACGGATGAGCGAGGAGGGATGAAAGACGGAAGAGCGAGGATGGATACCGTGTCGACTCCAAAGGCGGTCTACAGAAGCATGCAATTCTAAGAAACCACCTTTCTTTCTCTCTCTCTCTTTTCCTCACTCTGATTGACTGACTTGCGAATGAAGAAGAAACAAAGAATGGATTTGCCAAATATATCAAATCCGAGTTGCCAACATGGGGGTAAAACGATTTCTGACGAGGAGATCGAAGTTCCCGACGTACTTGACCTTCAGTCAGGTCACTTGAATATGACGGTCCACATTCGACGCGGCTCTGTCGAAACATTAGCCAAAGAGTTCTCCGATTGGACCAAATTTTAGCCTTAATTTACCACCAATTTCGCGCAAGATTACGTTAGCAGTTGGAATTTGTTGGGATGAAAAACGGTAGAGCGAGGATGGATGCCGTGTCGACTCCGAAGGCGGTCTACGGAAGCATCCAATTCTCAGAAATCGCCTTTCTTTCACTCTCTTTGTGCCTCACTCTGATTGACTCAGTTGCAAAATAAGAAGAAACTTTGGCATTAGCAGTTCTAGAAGCTTTGGCATGCTTAATCATGAAGCCTTCCTTAGCCTTGAGCATTTTAAACAAGAGTGATGCCACAATTTTCAACATAGTTTATGGAATTCGGTCTTTGTAGGAGATACTAAGTGGTGTGTGGTGTATCTTCATTTGCTTGTGATGTTATTGTTGAAGCTTGAATATTTGTAGCTTGACCGCATCATGGATTAAATCCTCAATGCTTATGGGTTCATTCCCTTTCTCCAAAAATTTGGTGGTAGTGACCCTAAACTTTCCTTCAAGATGGTTTAGTCATGGGATGATGGAAGGACCCTGGTTTATGGCCTCAGCTTTACCATTAATGTTCATATGTTGGTTGAAGTGAGTAGACTTCCTGATGATGAAGATACTATGCAATGGAATTAGGCTTACCTCTCTTCCTAAGATGATTAATACTTTTGTCAAGCACTATACTAATGTTTTTGCCACTCAAGATTATTCCCCTGAGTGAGAGCAAACACTGGCATCTTGTATGTTAGTTGTACCAGTTAAGGTTTCAGAGTCTCAAAGAGCAGGGTGTGATAAACTACTCTCCCTTACAGATCTAGAGGATGCATTATCTCAAATGGCAAATGACAAATTACCAATTTTGGATGGCTTTCCTTATGAGCTCTACAAGGGTCTTTGGGACTTAGTTTGTCCTGGTTTACGTAAAGTTTATCTAAAGGCTCTTCGAGTAGGCTCTTTGGGAGTAATTATTAACAGGGGTAGTATCAAATTCATACCCAAGCAAGGGAACATATAATTGATTACTAATTGGAGGTGTATTACTTTGTTGAATGTTAGTTACAATATCATTGCCAAAGCTTTGGCTCTTCACCTTAGGCTTATTCTTCCTTTGATGGTCAGATTAGAGCAAACTGGCTTTATTCAAGGAAGGTACATCCTTGACGATGTTATGGCTATCTAAGAGGGCATGGAATGGGCCTGGATGTCAAACCAGAACATGATTTTTATTAATATTTATTTTGAGAAAGCTTATGATTCCATTGAATGGAGATTCATTCTTGCTATGCTCAAAGCTTTAGGATTCAGAGTAGTTTTCATTTAGACTATTGCTAGCTATTAAGAGATGCTTCGTCTATTCTCAATTTGAAAAATTCATAATATGAAGCAGTGGGCCTATTTAGGTCTATTCGGCAAGGTTGTCATATTGCTCCTTCTTTATATGTACTTGTTGCTGAAGCCTTCGACTATATTTTATCTGCTCAAGCTTCTACAGATCTTATTAAAGGAATTGCTCTTTCGAATGATCAGGGATAACTTATAAATGATCACTTTGTTGATGAATCCTATCTTACTATAAGGGAAGAGGAGCAATTTTTTTCTAATGCTCTATTTCGTTTGAGCACCTTTTGCACAGCCTCTAGTTCTAGAATACAATGGAGGAAGACCTCCTACCTTAGACAATCTCCCTTGCCTAATCCACCTTGGCTTGAAGGGTATCATTGGAATTGGATCCCTCTTGTAGAAGTTTTTAAGTTTCTTGGCATTCCTTTTGCCTTTCAAGGCTCCCCTACTCAACTTTGGAATTGTGTGCTTGAATGAGTTGAAAAGAAACTTGATTTCTGACTTACTAAGAAGCTATCATTAGCAGGTAAATTTCAGATTTGCTCAAAAATTTTAGTTGCAACTCATGTTTATTATTCCTCTTGCTGGTTTTCTTCACAAGATTGCTATAAGAAGCTTAAGAAAATCCTTCAAGATTTTATTTGGAATAATTTTTCTGAAACAAAGGATTTCATAGAGTTGCCTAGGATATTTGCTATCTTCCTAGAGAATCTGGCGAAATGGGTATGTTGGGCTGTAGACGATAAGGTATTCCTATGTGTGCTAAGTGGGTGCTTAGGGCTTTGAGGGGAGCTAAAACTTGGAAAATTATGGTTCAACATTTCATTTCCTTTGGTCTTCCCTTAAACCATAGAGCATGGAGAGGGTTGGATTTTCCCTCTCTCATTGTAACTTAAGTTCCTGTTAAGATTTTTGGCTCCTTTGTTATTTAAAGTATATGGAAAGCTTGGTAGTAGCTCACTTATTGGATATGTGGGAGAGGAGATGGCTTCTGTAAAGGCTTATCCATAAATTCTATGAGTATTTGGTGGTCCCCCATGTTTCTTTATCAAGATTCTCCCTTAGCTCGGGTGCAATGGATTCATGCTCAATGGTTTTTCAAAAAGGGTATTTTTATAATAGCTGATTTTTTTTTCTTGCCAATCCAAGGATTGGATCCTATGGAATGATTTCAAATGCACCTTTAAGCTAAATGGTGTGGACAAAGATAAATATGATGTTGTTATTGCTCTCACTCCTTTCTCTATGTTGCATAAGATTGGTGTGCGCTCGAAGAGTCCTTGGTGGTCAGACTGGAGATGGCACGTTGACACTCCCTTGCTTAATTATAAGGCTCGTTTGGGGTATAAATGGTTATCTTCTCATCTTCCTTTTGTGCCTAAGATCAATCAACGTTGGGACTTATTTTCTACAATGACTAGATGGAATTCTAGATTTTAGAATGCTTAGGCTACTTATGTTGAGCCCAAGCAATTTTTTTTTACATGGAGCTTGTTGTGTCAAGGCCTTTCCTTGGGGTAATGTTTGAAGCACCTTGGAATTCCTAATCCTAAATGTTCTTTTTGTAGTGTTCTCGAGTCGTGTATTCACCACTTTTGGAATTGCAGAAGATCTAGGTAATCTTGGGAATGGGTTCTTTCTTTTGTTTCCCATTTGCAACTATAAATGTTTCTTGGTCCCAAGCTCTTCTTGGGGATTCTTTTACTTTGTCTCTTCTGCTTTTTGAAGTGTGGTAGGTTTTCAGGATTAGCCTACTCTTTTATATTTGGAAGGTCCGTAGGAAAATTATTTTTAAGCAATGTACACCTTCGATCAAATTTACTCATGCTAATAAATTAGAAGTTTTTAATGACATGTGGTTACAAATATATACTCAAGTCAACAAAGTTTATATGGATTTGGATCATCTGCATGTTCTTCTGGTGCATTGGGCCAATGCTCCATGTATAGTCAACTGAATCCTTATAGAGCGCTCTTCTCATGAGTATTTTCAATCCCGCTCTCATTTTCGGCCTCCATCATATGCAAGAAGTGCTCTCGCAGATAGGCACTGGTCCCAATCCTCACTAGTCAAGAAGCATCCTAATATTGACATTGCTTGTTCGTCTCGCCAGGATGGAGGGTGGGATGATGTTCAACCAGTTTCTCCTGGGCCAATTGTTGGTTGGAGCGATGCAGGTACTGAAGGCCTTAATCGTGATGTAGAGGGGTGAATTCCCATCCCATAATCACTAGTAGTTTATGCAAGACAACACGTTAGGGCACATTACTCCATATAATATGCTTTCTTTGATGTAATGATCATCAATGATCATGATTGGTAAATTTGTGTTTTGTTGGCGGATTTGTTTACTAACCCTTGTTAATAACAGTTAGTTTGATTCCCCATAAGATGTGTTAATCCACCCACTTTTATTATAAAAACTATTAGCTTAAATTAATATAAATTTATTTTTTCCATCAAAATAAAATAAAAATCATCTATGGTGAATTCACCTCCTTTATATTTTTATCCTTTGAAGTCGACTGCTTGACTTGAAGGGCAATGATCTCATTTCCGACTTCTCGAGTTCACCAATCCGAATGTGAACTGCCTAAAACTTATGGAGAACATCAATAACTTATTTATGTTTGAATTGACGTCCATCAGAATGTGCGTACGTAGAACGTGCAACGAAAAATTCACAACAAATGACATAATCTGTACGCCAATCAACGTTGCGAATCTAGTGCTCTCAATACGGAGCGAATCCATAGACTGGACCAAAATTTTGCCTTTATTTAGCCCAAGATTACGTTAGCAGTTGAAATTTGGTGGGATGAAAGATGGATGAGCGAGGAGGGATACTGTGTCGACTCCAAAGGCGGTCTACGGAAGCATCCAATTCTAAGAAACCACCTTTCATCTCTCTTTCCTGACTTTGATTGACTGACTTGCGAAAGAAGAAGAAACAAAGAATGGATTTGCCAAATATATTAAATCCGAGTTGCCAACATGGGGGTAAAACGATTTTTGACGAGGAGATCGAAGTTCCCGACGTACTTGACCTTCAGTCAGGTCACTTGAATATGACGGTCCACATTCGACGCGGCTGTCTCGAAACATTAGCCAAAGAGTTCTCCGATTGGACCAAATTTTAGCCTTAATTTACCACCAATTTCGCGCAAGATTACGTGAGCAGTTAGAATTTGTTGGGATGAAAGACGGTAGAGCGAGGATGGATGCCGTGTTTACTCGGAAGCGGTCTATGGAAGCATCCAATTACCAGAAATCGTCTTTCTTTCTCTCTCTCGTTTTTCCTCGCTTCCATTGACTGACTCGCAAAAGAAGAAGAAACAAAGCAAGGATTTGCAATCGCAAAGTGCCCACGAAGCGGACTGCAAAGAAAATCCCAGAATCCCCCTTCCCTCTAACAACTAGTAGACGTGGAAAAGCGCACCTCGAAAATTGCAGAGGCGTCATTGACCATGGCAAATGGAGACTCGTCTTCAACGATAAAAATTGTATGGAACTGAAACAAAAAGATTAATAACGAGTTTTAACTAATATTAACGTTAATTAGTTGTAAGTAGATTTTATAAGATAAAATATATATTTTGTGATTGACCTTAAAATTTGTGTCTACATAAATAAACAATGAGATTTGATTTATATTAATGTTAATTAATAGTCATTCGTATTATGAGATAAAACGAAAAGTATTACGAGAGAATGTAAATTTTGGAGTGTTTATTTATTTATTTCAAAATTTTCACTATCGATCTCAAAATATAATGTACAATTTTATTTTTTTTAATTTAAATTTTGAATTTGTTTACTAAAATTTTAAAATCTTTAATTTTAATAAAATTTTATAATTAAATGCTTCCTTCCTTGATAGATTTTTTAGTTTAAGAGATTCTTACAAAACCTCGGGAGCCACATCATCCAACATGTTTACAGGGAAGGCAACATAGCAGTGGATGTTTTAGCCAAATTAGGCCTTTCTCAAGAAGCTCTTCATATGTGGCATAATTATTTTGCCCATACTCTCTATGAAAATAACACTTTGGGTTGTTTTTCCTTCCTTTAACACCTTATTGTGGCTCTGTTTTAAGGGAACATCGCTTTGGTTGTCTTGTGGGGCTCTTGTCCCTTACTCTTCATTCTTAAGCCTCCTTATCAACCAGTATGTGTTCATCCCTTCAACATTTATCCTGTGGATAACAAAGGTTGACCATCCTCCTAGGAACTAGTTTTATAATTATCCTCATTATTGGTTCCCCAAGCGTCTCTGTATCAACCGTAAATTCGTAATTAACGCTTGGTCATTTATGCTTCATCGCCACCTTCCAGATAATTTTGTCAATCATTTCCAAGTCCTCACTCAGCCCTTCCTCTTCTCCAACTCTTGTGATCTTGTTCAAATTATGAGAAATTATGTTGTGCTAATCTTATCTCTCATTGGTCATGGTTCTACCAACTCCTTCTTAGCACATGAGTCAATGATGTGGAATTTTTTTGGCGTGATGTTAATCATCAAAGGTGTTGGGGCATTTGTAGTTCTAGAAGCTTTGGCATTCTTAATCATAAATTCTCCCTTAGCCTTGAGCATTTTAAACAAGAGTGATGCCACAATTTTCAACATAATTTATGGAATTTGGTCTTTGTAGGAGATGCTCCTTGGTGTGTGTGGTGTATCTTCATTTTCTTGTGATGTCATTATTGGAGCTTGAATATCTATAGCTTAATTGAATCATGGAGAAAATCATCAACGCTTATGGGTTCGTTTCCTTTCTCCAAAAATTTGGTGGTAGTGACCCCGACCTTTCCTTCAAGCTGGTTTAGTCATGGGATGATGGAAGGACCCTGGTTTATGGCTGAGCTTAACCATCAATATTCATATGTTGATTGAAGTGATTGGCCTCCCTGATGATGAAGAATACTATGCAATACAAAAAGCATTCAATGGTCGAGGAATTGGCCTACTTTAGAGATAGAGGTAACAAGCTTGGAAGGAACAAAGAAGGAATTATCAGAGAATCCTCAAACCTTTGAATAAAGTCATGGAAACTATCCTCTAGTACTTTATTGTTGATGAAACCAACATTGTCTTGAGAAGATTCCACTTGGATTTTCTAAACCATCTTCATGGTAACAAATCCATCAATGTTTTAAATTATTTATTCAATTCCATTGAGCATTCGTTGGTCAATGTTAGAAAAAGGACTTTCACTCATCCTATCCACCAAGGCATCCACCTCATCCTCTATAGGCATATCCTTCGAAAAGAAGCTCAAAAATGTATTATTTCCTATGGTGGTAGCCCCCTACATACCCTCAAGTGCCTTACTCCATCAAAGGAAGATCTGACCCTAAGACATTGGTCAAAGATGCATCTATGAAGATTCGATCTCCAAAATCTATAAAAAAAAATTAAAATTTAGTTCCAATTCTAGAGGTACCCCTCCCACGATAAATTCAAAATCTCGATGTCGCTCTCCTCATTGCAAGACCTAGGGTGGTAAATAAAAGTCATCAATAATCTTCTAGAAAGAATAGGATAAGTCAAATAATTCTACCATGCTATTGATGAAACCAAATATCGAAGATGCCTCCACCCAGTCTTCATCTCATAAAGGTGTTATCCCTCAAAGTGAGTCCTCTAAGCCATCAAGTCAACAAAGGTTGGATCTTCCTACCTTCACCAAAAAGAGACACAAAGCTAGAGGATTTTATTAACTCTTTGTTCAGAGTTGTAGAAATGATTAACTCCCTGCTTTAGCAAGCCGTTATCACCTTGGATAACCTCAAAAATTAGAGCGATGGTCATGGGTAATTCAATCACGATGATCAATGACCCTTTCAAATACCCTCTAGTTTAGATCTTTCTACCACCTAGGTTGGCTGCTTTTTGCATGTTTTGCCCCTAGTTGAATCTTCTAGTCTATTTAATGGTTTTTTTATTCTTATTTCTCAAGATGGTATCTCCTAGATATTACCTCCCTTAAGCCTACGATTGGTCTTATTTTATCCCATGAGGACTATATTTTTAATTTTTATCTCTGTTGTAAAATATTGGGAACCTTTTCAAAATATTTTCATCCAATTAATTAAAAATATATATATTCTATAAAAAAATTGTAAAGATAATAAAATATATAATTTATATTAAAAATTTTAACCTTAATGTGAAACATACTAAATATAACATGAATAGGGATAATGTAGTGTAAAGTATTCAAGATAACTATTACTAGTAAGAGGGAGGACCAAATCTAAATCATATAATACTTGAACATGTGCAAAGGGGACATCATTGTCACCATACCATCTTTGAGAGGCCACACTATATATAGAAATACTTGTTTTATTTTATAATATGAGCATATGTTAATGTTTATTCCTAGCATGCTTAAGTATGCAATAAGTATATATATATATATATATATATATATATATATATATATATATATATATATATATATATATATATATATATATATATATATATATATAAAGGAAGAGTATAAATGTTAAAGATTATTTTTAATTGTAATCAAATATTAAATGTAAGGTTTGAGGTGTAGATCAATTGGTTCAACCAATCTTATTAAGGGGTGCGGAGGTCCAAGGTTCAAATTTTGGGCCTCGTCGGACTGAACGCTTGTCCCTTTCCTAATGTTTTCAACAACGTAAAAAGTTTAAAATAATTGTGAAATGGTGGTTATAAGGACAAACTACGCGAAGAAATGTGTGGCAATTTTTGGGGGGCATAGCCTAAAATATTATGGCAGCCATAAAATCTAGATAGCCTACCTGAATTTGTGACGGCTCGATTATATCATATAAATTTTCAAAAATAAAATATTAAATATCTTAATTTCAAGATATTAGGTTTGTGAATTATTTTATTTTTCTTTTTGTTTTTTAAGTGTTTCATGAATAGTACATTATATTATTATATTTTTATGTTTTCTCTTACACATGAATATTATTATTATGTTTAATTAAAAGGTAATCTTGTTTATATGATTCTAGGTACTAAGTTAAAACTATACAATTCTTTCATTATGATCTATGAAGTTCTTCATGATGCCAAAGGAATGGTAAGCATATTCCAATTGGTTTTTAAATAATAAGGCTAAATTATTGAAAAGGTTTCATCTTAAAGCCACATGTATAAAGGCATAAAGTGCAAGGTGATTTTGAAATATAACTTTTAGTGGTTTTTATACTTTTAGTTTTTCAAGTTGCTTTCAATATCCAAATTTAGTTTCCTTCAAGGAATTATCTTATCTTGTTTTCTAAAATATTGATGACTTTCTATGCATAAAATATTTCTTTAGAATGTTTACCATTTAATATTGGTGTGAATGTAATACTACCCCGCTCTTATAGTAATAACCTTCTATAATGCATATAAGATTTCTTTAGAATGTTTACCATTTAATATTGTTGTGAATGTAATACTACCTTGCTCTTATATTAAGAACCTTAAAATTAAAAAAACAAAGGAGATCATTTAGATAAACATTCAATTTGATGTGTTGAAATTGATAATTATAATGAGAATCTCAAGTAGTCTCATTTTATAAAAGTAACAATGAACTAAGTATTGTTTAATTATGACAATCATAGTGTTCTATTTTTGTGATAGGTGTTATTATCTCTATCGAGATAAACGAAGAATGAGATAAAATTCAAGAAATATTTGTAATATATTAATTATATCATTTTTGTATTCAATCAATGAATTTACAGCTCTAATTTGGGTCTAATTTTTTTAAAATAACATCACTTAGGTGATGCAATAAGTAATTTGGTTCATCATTGATCTATCATTTTTATTACTATTATTTGTTGTCTTTCCTAAATTTAGCCAATGATGTGAAGTATTTTATGATAAGACTATTGTTGTTGTTACAATGTGAATGCATCCACATCCGAAGTAGCTTTGAAATAGCTGGCTCCAGTGTGAATGCACATTTGAATGTTAGAAAGCTTTTTTCTTCTCTCCCTGTATTTCTTCTATTTCTCCTCCTTCTACTTATTCCTTCTATCATTTCACTCCTTATTCCTCTTGTTTATCCTCTTCCTTATCCCTCCATATCATCCCTTATCCTTCCATCCCAATCCCCTCAAAATCTATGCGATTTGTTTTTGCGTCTCATTATAAATATATGTTCTATCTAAGGTTAGTATGAATGAAATAAAAATTGGTTTTATTTTCTCATTTGGTATCAGAGTAGGTTTTTTCAGATGGATCAAAACCTGTGAAGAGTGTCGTGAAGATATCTGAAGTACGCACTTTGTCATAGAAACTCAAGTGGCCAACACTCAGCAGAGTTGCAAGGAAGAGGTCAAGTAAATCATTAATATCTCATGCATCTTGAGTTATTTTATTATGAAATTTTTAGGGATGTTATATAATTGTATCAAGAGGATGCTGTCAAAATTTTAGGTGATTTGGAGCTAATTTACGAATTTTATTAGCATTTTTAGTTTTTCAATAAAATGGTTGTATAAGGTGGAATACAGGGTATTTTCTTCTAAAATTTTGGGAGCAATATTATTTAGATAAAATTATAATTCCAAAAAAAATTAGGTCATTTTTATTTGTATTGATTAATTTATGTGAATATTTATTTTTCCTTCAACAATCCTAGATCCAAAATTGTGATAGAAAGGGAAAAAGTAAATTGATCACATATTTCTCATTTGTGAATTTGGATCTAAAATTTAGTGGATTTTCATATAAGTATATCAAAAATATATAGGAAAAATTTCAGTTTGTTTCAATCAATATTGGTCGATTTATGATAAATTGGGTGCTTGAGACTTTTGTAAATAAAAAAGAAGCCATGTATGCAGACTTGGTTGTACCAAAATTTGATGGAGATAATTATGCTATTTGGATCATAATGATGAAGAACTTATTGAAGGCTCAAGACTTATGGGATATAGTTCAATAAGGTTATGAGTAACCCACTTGGAGCAAGTTACAAGGCGAGGAGAGAAAAGAGAAGAAGGAGCAGCAATATGCAAATTGCTTAGCTCTTATGGATTTGAGGAGAGGAATGGAAAAGAATATTTTTCCTCTCATAGCCAATTTTAGATCAGCTACAATGGCATGGCCAGTGTTGAAGGATGCTTATGGGTTTGATGAAGATACCTATAAATCCATGTGTGACAATCATGAATATTGTTTAAGCAAGGAGGAGCCTTGCTTCCTTGAAGAATTTTTTGAAAGAGATCCTTTTGAAGGAGCTTTTGAAGAGTCTTGTGAAGACTCATATGAAGGTATGTATTTTGCAGAATACATACATTCTTATAATGGAGAAGCAATGTTCATGGATGATCATTGGCTTAAAGACCATTCAATTGGAATGGATGTGTGCTCTTTTGAAAGAGAAAATAAAATAATGTGGGATGATGATCCACAAGAAAATTTTTATGAAGAGGAAATAGAAGCTATAATATTCTTGTTAGAATATCACTCATCAAGGGTGAAGTATGTGTTGGGTGAAGAAAAGACCCCACAAGACTTCCTCATTTGGGAGATGGAAAGTGAGAAATAAAATGGGATAACAATGGAAAATAGAAATGAGATTGCTGATTTTCTTGTCATAATGGCAAAGAAAACATCACTCATGGATGATGATCACTCACTTGGAGTGACTACATTGCAGAAAGAGAGTTGTCTTGAAAAGGAAACTATGTATGATTTCTTGAATGAATGGTGTTTCAACACACCAACATGGATTGAACAAAGGAGAAGAAATCTTAGTGAAGAGTTGATGGTTGATCTTGAAGCACCATAAATTGAAGGAGAACTGCTACAAAATAGCTTTATGGGAAGCACCAAATCTACTCATACTAAAGGTAATGTTTTTATGATTAATGATTTATTTTTTGTGAGCAGGAATGAAAAAAAAGGTGATTTTATCATTGAGACAACTTTGATGAAGAGTCTTCTTGGAGAGAATACAGTGATGGAGAACTTGGGTCACATGGATCAAAATGATGTGTTCAAAATTCCTTGGGAGAAGGATTCTTGTAAAGTCATTGTTGTGAGAGAATATTTGTGTGAGGAGCAAATTTATGTTGGATATGTAGTTGGTCATTATATGACCATATTTATTGTGATATCTTGTGTGGAAATATGTGAAAGAATTGTATGGTATAATCATCTATGTGAGATGATTGATTGTAAATACTCATGTGGAGTATTGTTTAGAGTTGAAGATGTAAAAGAAGATCAAAATGTGAGAGCATGGTTTAAATACCATAATGATAAAGATGTAAGAGAGTGGTTGCTGAAAACCACAAGAGGAGATACTTTTGTTAAAGGGGGAGCTAATAAACAAAATAAGGCACTCAAGCATTTGTAGGAAATTTCACATGAAGAGTGGAAGGAGTGCCACCACAAGTATTTTGCAAATTCTGATTTCTTGATTCAAGATTGGAGGAAACGTAAGAGAAATATTTTCTTCCAACTCTGTGATGCTTAAAGAACTCTTGCATGAGTTTTTTTAGCATCAAGGGGGAGAATGTTGGAATATTTTCAACATTGCCTCCTTAGTCCTAAGTATTAAGTCCTAGTATTTAGTTTTAGTTTAATGTTTTGATTTACATATTTCTAGTTAATTTGATTAGCATACGTTGAGGTTTTGGCTTGGTTGATTAATGTTTGACCATAGTCCAAGATTAGCATGTTGTTAGGATAAGAGCTATCTTTAAGTTAGTTTTTTGTAATAAGTTTAAGAGGATTTCTCTCAACAACCATATCTATTTTTAGTTATTTCAAGATCTATAAAACTATGTAATGCATTGTTGATCAATAGAACAATTTCACCATTTTTTCTTAGTTTTTAAATCTATTTTAGGATCTAAGGTATAGCTACCTATTATTATTTGATTTATAGTGGTAGATCGAAATGGGATTTCATCTACCAATGATTATTTGATTAGAAATCATAAAGACTAAAAAAGGATGTTTGATTTGTAATTTTAGTTAGAAGGGTTGAATAATAGTTTTGTACTATCACTAATATTAGAACTATATGAAAGAACAGAAAGAAAAATAGATACAAATAAGAAGTAGGTTGAGTATAGAGACTATCCTATACTAACTTCAATCAAATGGAAGAGTTCTAATTAATATATCTTCTCTCTTATTATATGTATTCAATAAATGAATAATGGCTAATTATGGCTATGCTTACATACAGTGAAGAGTTAAAGGTTATTTGTGATGCTTTTAATATCTTAACTTCTATGGTTGTTGGATCATAATAAATATCAAATAATCATAGGGTTAGAGATATTCATATTAATTTATCACTCTCTATCTAAAATAGAGTAGATCAAACTATCCATACCTTAAATGATTTTAATGTTGATAATTGATTGTAGGTTTTATTCACCTTCAATAGAATGTGGATTTGAATGGGTGGATCAAACATTTAGTACCTTGAATCTCCCTCAAATTGGTTTTGAAATGAATGAGAGCAAATTGTAATAATTATGGGTGATGTGATTGACTAATTGAGTGATTGAATCTTGTTATTACATAGGTTGGTACATATGGGGAAACAATATTTATAAGCTCTTACGAAATCTCACTTGCTTACCAATAATGTAGGGAAGATGGTTTAAAGTTCTCAACTTAATAAATTTCACATGAATGATAAGGAATGTGGTAAAAAATCTGACTCAAGTGATTGAACCTCCAAAGGTTGAATGTTCAATTTAACATTTTGCCATCACTTTAACTTTCTCATTCTAAGGATATTTAGGATTAATATTAGTACTTGGGGGATTCTTTTATTTTAAATATTGTTAATATGAATATAATAGACTATCTTCCCAAATATATTTGTAAGAGAATAGATAGGTGGCTAATGTGTATCTAGTAAACAATGTTTAGATATTAGATCTAATATCCAGTGTGAAAGGTGACTTAACCTAGGTTCTATTATGGAATGTTAATACATAAATAGTACACTCTCTTGTTGTTATTATTATTTTTAGATTTAACATATCTATCCCTTTTTTAGTTATAAAAATGTTTCTCTTGTCCATGCTTTCCATTTATAGATAAAAATTATAACTTATAGAACTACATCTCCCTTATAGGATCTCTCTCAAGAAGGATATAGGGATGGGAGAAAAAATAGTGAGCTTCTATTGATCTACTTGAATAAGGAGTAGGACTTCTAATTATCACCATATAAGTCTTGATTCAATGATTATTCAAAAATGCCATAATAATAAAGATAAATGATTTAGAACTAGGAGGGTAAGTGGTGAGAATATCCAATGGATGCAAAAATATAAAAAATACTTTTTAAAATGGAAGGTAGAATGATAGTTATTCCTTCTTACACTAAATATTGATATTTAGAATAAGTATAAAAATAAAAAGCTTTAGAACATTAAGTGGAAATGCTAGTGTGTTTTATCCTAAGGAGGAAAACAAATAGATTTCTTTTTTTTGTCAAGAAAACTAATTTATTACAAAGATAAAAAAATATACAATGTTTCTAGTTGAATTTCAAGTATTATAGCTAGCATAGACAATATAATTAATAATTTCTAGGTGGCTTTTAAATGACCCATACATTTTATAGTTCCAATTTTAAAATTTTGACTATTATTTCTCATGAAACTAAAAAACTATTTCTATAATATTCGACTAGATATATATATGATGCAATATTATTTTATAGTTTAAAAAGCACAAGCTTCATAAGAATATTGGACTTGATAACAACATAGAAATTTATTTTGTAATTTGAAAAAATGACTTTCAAATGATTACTTTACCTTGAATTTGAAAATTCAAAAAAGAAAATATATGATTACGCTATTATTGGGTTATTTGATTTATTTTGATACTATTCATATTCTACCTTATCTCACGTATTATTCTTCTCTATCATGACCCTTTTTGGTTGACTTTATGACACAAAGAAACAATGTATTAACCTATGGTGTGGTGATACTTAGTTTGAACAATTGAACCAACTATATGATGTTTAGTTGATTTATAAGGGCATGTTATCGCTAACATATTGCCAAGTGTGCAGGATCAGGTACACTCATAGGTGGAGAAGGCAAAAACATCCACCAAAAACAAGGGTACCTAAGATCAAGGGAAATGATGATTAAGGTACTCGGAGGTAACATGGATAGATATCTTCATATAGTTATGCATTGTTGGAAGGGATAATAATTGATCACTGATTGCCTTCAACCTTAGTTGATAGCCTAGTAGCTATCATAAAATCTCTTACTAAGATAGGTGACTGGGTCGATGGAAAAATTCCCTCTTTGTTACTTTATAAATTTATTTGCTCTCCATTGCATCATGGTTTGAATAGCATAATGTTGGAAATTCTATAGGAAAACAATTGCAAAATGTATGTGGATGCATAAAGCTAACTTTCTTGTTAAAGTAAATATAGAGCATCATTTTTATGAAGAAAATCATATTAAATTTGTATGTTAAATGAAGATTCATTTAAAAGAATTAATGAAGTTTTGATTAAATAATTATTGATTTAATTAAACTCATTAGTAAAATTCATTTTATTTAATAAATAAGAGTTCTTTTGAATTAATTAAAGGTGTTCATTTTAATTATAATGGAGTAGTCATTCAAAGACTTTAATTAATTGAAATAAACAAAAAAAAAATCATTTAAAGAATAGATGTATTTTATTTTAAAGAAAGAGCAATTATGAAATTGTTTAAATAAAAGAAGTATATTTTAATGGTGATAAATATCACATAAATGATATATGTTTAAAAATATGCCATTCTACCCAGGTGTTGTAGGTGAGTTGGAGAGGAGAGGGCAATCATCCAAGGGAGGTCCTAGGTTCAAATATCCACCCTACCAAAAAGCTGAATTGGGTATCCAAAATCCAATTGATAATGTTGGTGCGAGTAGGGCCGGGTGTGACTCTCGAGTGACTTTGACGGTGTAGAACCCCCTGTTCATGGTATCTCATAACAAGATGGCCCTGCAAGGGGTTTTTCACTTTAAAAAATATATATATATACCATTCTTTTTTCTTAAAAAATGGGATAGTATAAAATATATAAATATCACAGTCCCCTATAGCGTGTTAGCTACGAAAATAATCTAGGGTGGCTACTAAGTTTTCAAATATGGAAATAATCAGAATAAGTATTACTTACCACTAGAGGAAGGGACGAATAATTTAAGGAAGAGGGGGCTCGAGGAAGGGCTCAAGGCTCAAGAAGGGTGGATGGGTCACTTGGAGGAAGAAAGCACATATGGTGCTAGAGAAGGGAGGAAGAAAGCACGTATGGTTCTAGAGAAGGGGAGAAGAAAAAAAAGAAAATAAAAATTATAGAGGAGGACGTGAGGATGAAGGAGGAGGAAAAACGTAGATGAGGGACAGGGAAAATGAGAGGAACGTGCCACAAGAAATGGAGAGGCAGCCAAGACACCACCAAATCCCATTCCACAACAGTATTGAGGTTGGAGTATTTTAGACTTTAACCTGTTTTATTTACAAGTGTATATTTTAGAGGTGTTGTGTTTTGAGAAACCTTTGGTGTTTTTAGACACCACCTTGTACATGCTTTGAAGGTGATATGTTTTAAGATCTTGTTGGTGTCTTTAGAAACCACCTACATATGCTTTGAATGTGTTGTATTTTAAGACCCTATTGGTGTTTTTAGAAACCATCTGCATATGCTTTGAAGGTGTTGTATTTTGAGAAGCCTATTGGTGTTTTTAGAAACAACCTTCGTATGCTTTGAAGGTTTTGTGTTTTGGGAATCCTATTGGTGTTTTTAGAAACCACCCATGAATGCTTTGAAGGCATTGTATTTTGAGAATCTTGTTGGTGTTTTTAGAAACCACCTGCATATGCTTTTAAGGTGTTGTATTTTAAGACCCTGTTGGTGTTTGTAGAAACCACCTACGTATGCTTTGAAGGTGCTATGTTTTGAGACCCTGTTGGTGTTTTTAGAAACCACCAGCATATGTTTTAAAGGTGTTGTGTTTTGAGAAACCTTTGGTGTTTTTAGACACCATCTGTGCATGCTTTGAAGGTGTTGTGTTTTAAGACCCTATTGATGTTTTTAGAAACCACCTGCATATTCTTTGAAGGTGCTATATTTTAAGGTCATGTTGGTGGTTTTAGAAACTACCTACATATGCTTTGAAGGCGATGTGTTTTGAGATCCTATTGGTATTTTTAGAAACCACCTGCGTATGTTTTAAAGATTTTGTGTTTTAAGACCCTACTGGTGTTTTTAGAAGCCACTTGCATATGTTTTAAAGACACTGTGTTTTGAGAAGACTTTGGTGTTTTTAGAAACCACCTATGTATGCATTAAAGGTGTGTTTTGATAAGCCTTTGGTATTTCTAGAAACCACCTGCGTATGCATTGAAGGCACTATATTTTGAGAAGCCTTTGGTGTTTTTAGAAACCACCTGTGCATGCTTTGAAGGTGTAGTTTAAGACTCTATTAATGTTTTAGAAAGCACTGTGCCTGAAGGATGTTGTACCTTCCAAAGCCTGGTTAATGCTTTGAGAGCACTGTGGGTTCAAGAGTGTCAAGTGTGTCTAGAGAAAACTAAAATAATCTAAGAGTGTTGTGTGCCTTAGATCTCCATGTATAGAGAAAGAGGGGGAGGTTACACTTGGGAGCATCGCTAGTAGATAAAACCATCCGTGGGTTTGAGAAAATGCTGCATCTAGAAAGCACCTGATTTTACCCTGTTTTACCTTGTTGAACTCTCAGCTTGGTTGTTCCATAATCGGCTACAAATATTGTTCAGTATTTGCCATAAAGGGCATTAGTGTTTGGTTAAATATGTATTGGAAAGGTTCACTATAAAATTTTAATTAAATAGAAACCTTTTGTTATGTGGAATACATTAAAGGATTTAATTAAATAGAGGCATTTATTTTATGGATAATACTCTTTAATTAAATAGAGACATTTGATTATGTGGAATATATTAAAGGATGTTAATTAAATAGATACCTTTGATTAAGTGGAATACATTGAAGGATTTTAATTAAATAGATATATTTGATTATGTGGAATACATTGAAGGATTTAATTAAATAGAGACCTTTGATTTATGGAGAATACTCTTTAATTAAATAGAGACCTTTGATTATGTGGAATACATTGAAGGATTTAATTAAATAGAGACCTTTGATTTATGGAGAATACTCTTTAATTAAATAGAGACCTTTGATTATGTTAGAAAATATTGAATGATATTAATTAAATAGAGACCTTTGATTATGTGGAATATATTGAAGAATATTAATTAAATAGAGACCTTTGATTATGTGGAATACATTGAAGGATTTTAATTAAAAAGAGACCTTTGATTTATGTGGAATACTTTGAAGGATTTTAATTAAATAGAGAATCTATGATTTATGATTAATTATATTAGGGTTTTTAAATTAAAAAGAGAACCTATGATTTATGATTAATTATATTATGGTTTTTAATTAAAAAGAGAACCCTTGTTTTATGATTAATTATATTAGGATTTTTAATTAAAAGGATAACCTTTGACTAATGTTAATTATCTTAGGGCTTTTAATTAAAAAGGAAACCTTTGATTTATGATGATTATCTTAGGGATTTTTAAATTAAAAAGGATGTATATTTATTCTTCGAATTAAAGTTATGGGGATTTGATTTAGGTAATGAATGAATGATTGTTTAAAGGCTAAAGGGATGTGACTTTAATGCTTTAAACAATAATGGTTTTGATTGGAATTTGTGAATTAAACATGATGTGGTTTTATTCTTTGAATTGAAGTTATGGGGCTTTGATTTAGGGAATGAAAAGGAAGGATTGTTTTAGAGGTTAAACGTATGGTACTTTAATGCTTTAATATATGAATGGATTTGATTAAATTTATATCATGATCTAAGTAGTACATGTTGGATGACTCTCTAAGGGAACTTGAGAGGTGAAGTTAAAAGTAAAGGATATTTTATAATATCCATTATGCATTAGACGGTTGGAAACTTAATTGAATTTTATATAGTTGTAATTTGGAAAAGTAAATGAATAGATATATTTAAAGGTATGTCTATCCTAATACATAAGTACCCTGATCCCCTACTACCCTCAAAGAATCAATAGGAAGCAAGGAGAAGCAAGGAGTTCAATGGAAGAAAAGTGTAGGTAATTGTATTTTATGTTGCTTTACTTATTCTCAAATAGACTAGAATTATGGGGAGATATCCCCAATGTAGCTTCTGTAATATTCCTTAAAGTAAGAAAGATTTACCATGCAAATTATGATGCAATAATTGTTTATTGGTTTAAAGGAGGTAATTTTACTTTATTTATGTATTTGTATAGATTATGTAGTTGATTATATTTTAGTGTTAATATTTATTTATTTTGTGTATGGTTAATAATTACTCCTTGATGTGGTGGTATATACTTGTATCATTTTTTGGTTTCTTGATGATAGAAATCTAAGTGGAGAGTTCTAGAGTGAACTCAGAGGTGACCTAAGGGAATTGAGAATCCCTTAGGGTGAACATAGGTGACCTAATGGAATTGAGAACCCTTAGGGTGAACATAGGTGACCTAAGGGAATTGAGAACCCCTTAGGGTGAACATAGGAGACCTAAGGGAATTGAGACCCCTTAGGGAGATAAAGGACTAAGTTGTGGAGAGACTACATATGAGTTAAGATAGCTCATCGTGGAGATGATATAGATAGCTTAATTCACAATACTCATAGCATACCTACACATAATAATTTGTGTATGGTATGGAGATGCATGTATACCTTTGATGGATTGAGGGTGATAAGTCTAGCTCATCAATAATGATGGGATAGATGGAATTATTTACAGTAAGACATGATACACCTACATAGATAAACTTGTGTTAGGGTACCTCGTGAGATGTAGCTTTAAAGAAAACTTAGGAGATTAAAACTTTAGGTAAATAGTAGTTTGGATAGGGGTCCATGGAGGGTTCATGTACCTCTCTCCAGGAATTTTTTTTTCTATTTTTGTATTTTTATTTTTGTGTGTTTTTGGGTCGTTACATTTGGTATCAGAGCTCTTGGTATGAGGGTATAGATATTCTATGTGTTCTAAAGGGACATTAAATAAATACAGTTAAGGCTTGCTTAAGGTAAAGGCTAAAGTTGGGATGATCTAGGATATCCTATTTGCTAGGATATGATGGGAATTAACCCCAAAGAAGCATGGATTTTAGGATACCTTAGTATGGACCTTGGTATCAGTGACACATCCTAGCCTAGGATATTATCCTAGTTAGATTTTTAATGCATATAACAAGAAAAATCTATATTATGGCTTGAATTAGAGTTACAGCTTGAGATGAAATTGTAATCTAATATTATTTCTTGGTTGGAATCATGTTAATATGCCACCTAAGACCATAAGAGGGAGGCCTAGGACTAGAGAAACTCGACAAAGTGATGTTGAAGAGGAAAACCAATATGGAGAACCGAAAAACCCTAATAATGAGGTATAAGACCTCACTGCTATGATCGCTACTATGTAGGATTAGATAAGATAATTGCTAGAAATGACTATGAATCAAAATTTACAAGTTCCAGGTTTAGATATTGGTCTAGAAAGTGAACTAACTATAGAAAAAGTACAATACAAAGCCTTAGAAAAAAATAAAACAACTATGGATATGAAAAACACCAATATATCTAAGTTTTATGGAGAAGGCGATGGGGATACAGTGGAAGCATGGCTGAGAGAAGCAAAGGTTCACTTTATAACAAAAGGCTACTCATCAGGAACCTGAACACTTTAGGCTATGATTAACCTGGAAGGGGATGCTCTGGAATAGTGGGAGACCTACTATGAGGAAACTAATATTGAACCCATTGACACCCCATGGTAAGAATTTATAAAAAAATTTAAGAAGAGATTCCTAATAGAGCATTTTCATACCTTGAAGTTTGAAGAATTTGCTAGTCTAAGACAAGAAACCAACATAGTAAAGGTGTACTATAAGAAGTTGGTAAGATTTTTTAAATATGTACCTATTTATAACAAGAAAATGCAGGTTCATAAGTTTACTCTAAGATTGGATACTAGGTTAAAGTATGATGTAGACATGTAGGAACCTAAAACACTGTAAAAGGCATATGACTTAGCAAAGAAAGTAGAGTCACACTTCTGTTATATATATAACACTCTACCTGAGCAAGCTCGATCAGAGCTAAATAAGAGGAATAGTGATGGATTTGTAAAATGGGAGGCTGATCAAGAACGAAAGGCTAAGAACCCTCAAAATCCTAAGAAGAAATATTATGGAAATCAGAAGAAGTTTAAGAAGAACTTTTGTAAGAAGGATGAAAAACCCAATAACATGAAACCTCAACCACAGAAGTCGCATGATCCAACTCCTGTAGTTAAAATTAGGAATGAGAAACTTAAAAAATAGCAAGGACCCAAGGAAGGGTGCTACACTTGTTGATGATCTCATTAATACAATCAATAACCATATTGAGCAAGGACTAGAACAACTAATGTAAAAGAGAAGGAATCGAAACATCAAATTTATGTTGCAATCGAGAAGCAAAAGATAGAGGGACAAGCCACCCCATTACTTGTGAAAGGTAAGGTTTTCAATAAGCAAGTAAACACTTTGATAGATAGTGGATCCATTGACAGTTTTATTTCATCTAGTCTAGCAAGGACTATGTTGAAAAAGCCTGGATATTTGGCTTAAGGGTGGAAGGTTGAGTACGGTTTTGGGAAGATCTACTCGGTGAACCAGTGTTATCCTATGGTAGAAATCACTCTTTCTAGTGGTACTACGAAAGGTTACTTATATGTATTCCATTACACACCTTTGATGTGATCTTATGGATGGATTGGCTACAGGCTCATAAAACCTTGGTCAATTTTCAAGACTGATGGATTGAGTATTTAGAAGAATGTGAAAGGAGACTAAGAGTTCATAGTGAGCAATGGGTGTTTGAACCACATATGTTATCTGCTATGCAATTGAAAAAGGCCCTAAAGAGATGAGGAATAGTGTATGTAGTAAAGCTTAAGTGGAAGACCATGAGAAAGAAGATATACTAAGACCACCCATTCTTATAGGATTTTTAGGATATATTTCCATAGGACTTACCTGGGCTACCTCATGTACGAGAATTTGACTTCACAATTGAACTCATTATGAGATTCAAGCCTATTCATAGATCCTCGTAGAGGATGAATCCTATTGAAATGCAATAATTGAAGGTTCAATTGCAAGAATTGTTGGAAAAGGGTTTGATAACACCAAGTGTGTCACCGTGGGGTACATATGTATTATTCATGAAAAAGGATGGTTCACTACGATTGTGTGTTGATAATAGGATGCTAAATAAAGCTACAATAAATAATTGGTATCCTTTACCTAGGATTGAATATTTATTTGATCAATTAAAATATACCAAGGTGTTTACTAAGATCGATTTAAGTTTAGGGTATCACCAGTTAAGGATTCATGGGGAAGACACTCACAATATGACATTTAAGACTAGGTATGGGTATTATGAGTTTACGGTTCTACCCTTTGGAATGACTAATGCCCCAGATGCTTTCATGAACTTAATGAATAATGTGTTCAAAAGACACTTGGACCAGTTTGTCTTGGTATTCCTAGATGATATCCTTATATACTCTTGAGATAGAGAATAACATGATAAGCATCTTAGGATCATGTTAGAATTGTTAAGGAAGAATTAACTTTATGGAAATTTGGCTAAGAGTGAATTCTATGTTCTAGAGGTACGATATCTTGGGCACGTCATATCAATAAAGCGAATTGTTGTGGATTCAAAGAAGATAGAGGCTATTCTAAATTGGCCACCCCCTACTAATGTGACTGAAGGGAAAAGTTTCATGGGATTAATGGGCTACTATAGATGTTATATAAAGGACTAATTCAATATTGTTGGACCCATAACTAACCTTCATAAGAAGGGAAAAGAATCCAAGTGGTCAGAAAATTGTGGGGCTGCCTTTGCACTACTAAAGCATAAGCTTACTACGACACCAATATTAAAGGTTCTCGAATTCGAGGGGAACTTTTAAGTTTGCATTGATGCATGGATAGAAGGGTTGGATGGGGTACTCTCACAAGAGGATTTAGTAGTGGAATATACTTAAAGAAAGCTCAAAAAGCATGAAGTTAATTATACTATGCATGATTTAGAGCTATCTATAGTAGTGCATGCTTTAAAGGTTTGGCACAACTACTTGGTGGGGAGACCCTTCGAATTAAAATCTGACCATAAAATTTTGTGATACATATTCACCCAACCAATACTTAATGCAAGATAGAGAAGATGGGTGGAATTTATCGCTAAGTATGATTTTGAGATTGAGTACATAAAAGGAAAAGAGAATAAAGTGGCTAATGCTTTAAGCAGAGGAATATATATAGCAGCCATAACTAGAATCCATATGGATCTCATGGATCAAGTAAGACAAGAGCAATCTCAGGATGATTATTTCCAAGGAATTCGAGTTAAGATGAATAGAGATCGTGAAGGAAATAAGAAATTTAGTGTAAATTATGACTTTCTATGTTATAAAGGAAGGATCATCATACAAAAGATAGGAAATTTAAGGTACTTGATAATGAAATAAGACCATAGATCCCCTTATTTTGCTCATTCGAGAGGAGCCAAAATATGGGAGAACATAAAGAGAACCTTCTTGTGTGGAGGAATGAAGAAGGACATCACAAATTTTGTTGCTCGATGCCTTGAATGTCAGAAAGTTAGGGTAGAATATATTTGCATGTTATACCTATGCAAAATTATATTCTCATCCCACAGGAAAACTATATTTGCATGATATACCTATGTAAAAATGATAGGTTATATCCATGGATTTTATAGTGGGTTTACCCAAGACTCGGTACCAACATGATGCCATCTTTGTAGTGGTCGAAAAATTGCCTAAGGCTACCCATTTCATACCAGGAAATACCAAGGACAAAGCTCAAGTGGTGGCTAGTAGATTTGTCAAAGAGGTATTATGATTGCATGGATTTTCTAAGGTAGTCATCTCAGATAGAGACTCCAAATTCACTTCTGAATTCTAGAAATCCCTTTATAGTGCTTTTGGTACAATATTGAATATGAGTTCAGCATACCACCCTGAAGCAAATGTCAAAACGGAAAGGGTAAACCAAGTTTTGGAATACATGCTCCGCATGTACTGCATGGATCACAAATATCATTAGGAATATTTTCTACCTTTGGTAAGGTTTACCTACAATAATGGATATCACTCCTTGCTAGTAATGGCACCTTTCGATTCCTTGTATGGTTGAAAGTGTAGAACACTATTGTCTTGGGATAACCTAGAGGAACGAGTTGTGATTGGTCCATAAATGGTCAGGGTGATGGAAGGTCAGCTAAAGGAAATTATGCAAAGGCTTAAAGAAGCTATGGATAGGCAGAAGAGTTATGCAGATCTAAGGACTCTAAGAGAGTATTCTATTGGAGATAAGGTGTTCTTAAGGGTTAACCCAAATAAGAGTGCTATCAAATACATGAATTTGGATCCAAGTTTTATGGGACCCTTTGATATCATAGAAAATATCAGTTCGATTGCATACCAACTTGCATTACCATCTAATCTATCCAAAATCCATGATACCTTCTAAATATCCTTGCTTAGGAAATATGTTGCTGACCCTGAACATGTGTGGGATGTTCTTAATTTGTATATGGCAAATCCGAAGGCCATTGAAGTACTACCGATGAATATTCTTGAGTTTCGTTCCAAATATCTATGAAATTAGACACTTAAATAGTGTAAGGTCCAGTGGGACCGGTTCTTTGAGAAAAATACCACTTGGGAGAAAGTGGAGGTTATACGAAAATATTTTCCATTTCTTTTTGAAACTTTGTGATGTAATAACTTTTATTTTTTGTTAAAAACAAAGGAAAACTGGAAACATCGAGGATGATGTTTAGTGGGGGAGGATGTCATGACCCTCCCTAGATGACTTTATGGCACAAAGAAATAATGTATTAACCTATGGTGTGATGATACTTAGTTTGAACAATTGAACCAACTATATGATGTTTAGTTGATTTAGAAGGATATGTTATCACTAACATATTACCAAGTGTGCAGTATTAGGTACACTCATAGGTGGAGAAGTCAGAAAAATCCACCATAAATGAGGGTACCTAAGATCAGGGGAAATGATGATTAAGCTACTCCAAGGTAACATGGATAGATACCTTCATATAGGTATGCATTTTCAGAAGGGATAATCATCAATGACTGATGACCTTGAGCTTTAGTTGATAGCCTAGTAGCTATCCTAAAATATCTCATTAAGATAGGTGACTGGGTCAATGGAAATATTCCCTCTTTTTTGCTCTTTACTACATCATGGTTTGAATAGCATAATATCAGAACTTCTATGGGAAAACAATTGAAAAATGTATGTGGATGCATAAAGCTAACTGTCTTGATAAAGTAAAGTTAGAGAATAATTTTTATGAAGAAAAGCATATTAAATTTGTATGTTAAATGAATATTGATTTTAAATAATTAATGAATTTTGATTAGAAAATGATTAATTTAATTAAACTCATTAGTAAACTTTCGTTTATTTAATAAATGAGAGTTATTATGAATTAATTAAAGGTGTTCAGTTTAATGATAATAAAGTAGTCATTAAAAGACTTTAATTAATTGAAATAAACAAAAAAAAAATCTATTTAAGAAATAGATGTCTTTTATTTTAAAGAAAGAGCAATTATGAAATTGTTTAAATAAAAGAAGTATATTTTGATGGTGATAAATATCACATAAATGATATATATTTAAAAATATACCATTCTTCTTTTATAAAAATGGGATAATATAAAATATATAAATATCCCATTCCCCTATATTGTGTAAGCTATGAAAATAATCTAGGGTGGCTACTAAGTTTCCAAAGATGGAAACTATCGGAAGAAGGATTTCTTTCTGCCAGAGGAAGGGATGGAGAATTGAAGGAAGAGGGGATTTGAGGAAGGGCTCAAGGCTCGAGAAGGGCGAATAGACCACATGGCAGAAGAAAGCACGTATGGTTCTAGAGCAGGGAGGAAGAAAGCACGTATGGTTCTAGAGAAGGGAGGAAGAAAGCACATATGGTGCTAGAGAAGGGGGCAGAAAAAAAAGAAAAGAAAAATGACAGAGGAGGACGTGAGGGCAAAGGAGGAGGAAAAATGCAGATGATGGATGGGGAAAATGATATGAACACATCACAAGCAAGGGATAGGTAGTCGAGACGTCAAAAAATCCCATTCTGTAGTAGTGTTGAGGTTGGAGTGTTATATACATTAACCTATTTTATTTACATGCATATTTTTTAAAGGTGTTGTGTTTTGATAAGCCTTTGGTGTTTTTAGATACCACCTAAGCATGATTTGAAGGCAATGTATTTTAACACCCTGTTGGTGTTTTTAGAAACCACCTGTGTATGCTTTGAAGGCACTGTATTTTAAGATCCTGTTGGTGTTTTTAGAAACCACTTGTGTATGATTTAAAGATGTGTTTTGAGAAGCCTGTTGGTGTTTTCAAAAACCACCTGCTTATGTTTTGAAGGCATTGTGTTTTGAGAAGATTGTTCATTTTTTTAGAAACCACCTGCGTATGATTTGAAGGCATTGTGCTTTGAGAAGCCCATTGGTGTTTTTAGAAACCACCTGCATATGCTTTGAAGGCATTGTTTTTTAAAATCCTGTTGGTGTTTTTAGAAACAACCTATGTATGCTTTGAAGACGTTGTGTTTTGAGATCCTATTGGGTTTTTAGAAACCACCTGCGTATGTTTTAAATATGTTGTGTTTTGAGAAGCCTTTGGTGTTTTTATACACCACCTGCGCATGCTTTGAATACATTGTGTTTTAAGACCCTGTTGGTGTTTTTAGAAACCACATGTGTATGCTTTGAAGGTGTTGTGTTTTAAAACCATGTTGGTGTTTTTAGAAACCACCTGTGTATGCTTTGAAGGAAGTGCATTTTGAGATCCTATTGGTATTTTTAGAAACCACCTATGTATGTTTTAAAGGCGCTATGTTTTAAGATCTTGTTGGTATTTTTAGAAACCACCAATGTATGCTTTAAAGGTGCTATGTTTTGAGAAGCCTTTGGTGTTTTTAGAAACCACCTGTGTATGCTTTGAATACATTGTATTTTGATAAGACTTTGGTGTTTTTAGAAACCACCTATGTATGTGTTGAAGGCGCTATGTTTTGAGAAGAATTTTGTGTTTTTAGGAACCACTTGCACATGCTTTGAAGACACTATATTTTAAGAATTTTTTAGTGTTTTAGAAAGCACTGTGAGTGCCTCAAGGATATTGTGCCTTCCATATCTTGATTAATGCTTTGAGAGCACTATGGGTTCAAGAGTATCGGGTGTGTCTAGATAGTACTGAGAGAATTCGAGAGCATTGTGTGCCTTAGACCTCTATATCCAAAGGAAGAGGGGAATTTCATACTTGGGAGCGTCGCCAATAGAGAAAACCACATGCGGTTTTGAGAAAATGCTGCATCTAGAAAGCACCTAATTTTACCCTATTATACCTTGTTTAACTCCTACCTCGGCTGTTCCATAATCGTGTTGTAGAGGTTGTTCAGTATTTTCCATAAAGGACATTAGCCTTTGATTAAATCTGTATTGGAAAGGTTCATTGTGAATTTTTAATAAAATAGAAAACTTTGATTATGTGGAATACATAGAAGGATTTAACTAAACAGAGACCTTTTATATATGGATAATACTCTTTAATAAAATAGAGACCCTTGATTATGTGGAATATATTGAAGGATATTAATTAAATAGAGAACTTTGATTATGTGGAATACATTGAAGGATATTAATTAAATAGAGACCTTTGATTATGTGGAATACATTGAAGGATTGGAATACATTGAAGGATTTAATTAAATAGAGGCCTTTGATTTATGGAGAATACTCTTGAATTAAATAGATACCTTTGATTATGTGGAATATATTGAAGGATATTAATTAAATAGAGACCTTTGATTATGTGGAATATATTGAAGGATATTAATTAAATAAAAACCTTTGATTATGTGGAATACATTGAAGGACTTTAATTAAATAGAAACCTTTAATTTATGTGGAATATATTGAAGGATTTTAATTAAATAGAGTACCTATGATTTATGATTAATTATATTAGGGTTTTTTAATTAAAAAGAGAACCTATGATTTATGATTAATTATATTAGGTTTTTAATTAAAAAGAGAACCCTTGTTTTATGAATAATTATATTAGGATTTTTAATTAAAAGGAGAACCTTTGACTAATGTTAATTATCTTAGGGCTTTTAATTAGAAAGAAAACCTTTGATTTATGATGATTATCTTAGGGATTTTTAAATTAAAAAGGATGTATATTTATTCTTCGAATTAAAGTTATGGGGCTTTGATTTAGGTAATGAATTAAAGGATTTAATTAAATAGAGACCTTTAATTATGTGGAATACATTGAAGAATTTAATTAAATAGAGACCTTTGATTTGTGGAGAATACTCTTTAATTAAATAGAGACCTTTTATAATGTGGAATATATTGAAGGATATTAATTAAATAGAGACCTTTGATTATGTGGAATATATTGAAGGATATTAATTAAATAGAGACATTTGATTATGTAGAATACATTGAAGGATTTTAATTAAATAGAGACCTTTGATTTATGTGAAATACATTGAAGGATTTTAATTAAATAGAGAACCTATGATTTATGATTAATTATATTAGATTTTTTAATTAAAAAAGAATCTATGATTTATGATTAATTATATTAGGATTTTTAATTAAAAAGAGAACCCTTGTTTTATGATTAATTATATTAGGATTTTAAATTTAAAGGAGAACCTTTGACTAATGTTAATTATCTTAGGACTTTTAATTAAAAATGAAACCTTTGATTTATGATGATTATCTTAGGGATTTTTAAATTTTAAAGGATGTAGATTTATTATTTGAATTAATGTTTTGGGGCTTTGATTTAGGGAATGAATGAATGATTGTTTAAAGGTTAACGAGATGTGACTTTAATGCTTTAAATAGTAATGGTTTTGATTAGAATTTGTGAATTAAAAAGGATGTGGATTTATTATTTGAATTGAAGTTATGGGGCTTTGATTTAGGGAATGAAAAGGAATGATTTTTTTAGAGGTTAAAGGTATGGTACTTTAATTCTTTAAGACATGAATGGATTTGATTAAAGTTAGACTGTGATCTACGTAGTACATGTTGGATAACTCTCTAAGAGAACTTGAGACGTGAAGATAAAAGTAAAGGATCTTTATATCTATTATGCATTAGATGGTTGGAAACATAAATGAATTAAGTATAGTTGCAATTTGGTAAATTAAATGAATATATGCATTTAAAGGTATGCCTATCCTGAACCATGAGTACCCTGATCCTCGACTACCCTCAAAGAATCAATGGGAATCAAGGAGAAGCAAGGAGCTCAATGGAAGTAAAGTATAGGTAATTGTATTTTAGGTTGCTTTACTTATGCTCAAATAGACTAGAATTGTGGGGAGATATCTCTAATGCAGCTACTATAATATTCCTTAAAGTAAGAAGGATTTACCATGCAAATTTTGATGCAATAACTATTAATTAGTTTAAAGAAGGTTCTTTTACTTTATTTTTGTATATAGTTATATTTTGTAGTTGATTCTCTTTTAGTGTTAATATATTTTTATTTTATGTTTAGAAAATTAGAATACTTTATTGCTTTATTTCATGGATCAACTTTGTATAAATAACAAATTTGATCATTGAGAGTCGTTGGATTACAACAACTCATCAAATCTGAACTAGGATAAAATGAGAGTTCACCTAACTCATTGAAGAGTGGTAACTCAAGTAAGTCTATCCTAGTAGAACTTAAGAGAATAATTATTTATTATAACACCCCTCTTAAGTGATACTAGGTGTGAATTTAATAAATGAGTCCTGACAACAGGGCTTGATGAGGTACTCATGTACAATGATTCTTTTTGAAGAGATGGTAAAATCCCATGGGAAAAAACCATCTATTGAAAAAAGAAAAAAGAAGAGGCATGTCTTTGTATGGTGAAGATTGTCCTCAAAGAAAAATGAGTCTCGACAAATGGGCTTGATGAGGTACTCATGTACAATGTTTCTTTTTGAAGAGATGGTAAAACCCCATGCGAAAATACCATCGATCAAAAAAGAAAAAAAAAGAGGCATGTCTTCATATGGCAAAGATTGTCCTCAAATAAAAATGAGTCTTGGAAACTAGGATTGACGAGGTACTCATGTGCTATGTTATTTCATATATGAGATATGGTGAAAAAAACACATGGGAAAACCATATTTCAAATAGGAAGAGGCATGTCTTCAGATGGCGAAGATTGTCCTCATTGAACGAAAAATAAATCCCCCCCTTAAATGATAGTAGGAGTAAGTGAAAAAATGAATAAACAAGATGTGGCATATCCATAGAAGATGAGTCTCAGAAACAAGGTCTAATAATATACTCATGTACAATAGAGATGGTATAGTCACAGAAATGAGTCTCGACAGCAAGGCCTGATAAGGTACTCATGTACAATATGTGATAAAAAAGAATAAATATCACTAAAGAAAAAGTCCCCTAAAACCAAAGTGTCTCACAAAAAAGGAGTGTGAAGATAGGATGGAGAAAGAACCACAAAAATTGCAAGGGTAGTTCAAAAATGACTCCACAAGCATAAGTATGTGGTTTCCACCTATATGAACACAATGGGCTGATAACAAGGTCCAAAATTTATGGACAAACAACAAAAAAAGTGGCATATCCACAAGTATGAGTCACGACAACAAGGCCTGATAAGGTACTCATGTACAATATGTGGTAAAAAATCTCTAATGAATGAAGGGAGAAAACGACCTACCAGAATAGAAGAAGAAGGAAGATTTCCTCTTCAACCCCCAAGGACAAATTTCTTCAAGAAGTCTGCATAGGACCCATCAGATGTCTCAAAGTAGTAGATACTTGCGCTGAAATAAAATTATACTCCTAGACTATTGCATGTGGACTATGGAAAAAGGTCACCAAATAAAACGCTCCTAAAACCAAAGTGTTTCAAAAAAAAGAGCGTGAAGATAAGATGGAGAAAGAACCACAAAAATAGCAAGGATATTCCAAAGTGACTCCACAAGCATAAGTAGTGGTTTCCACCTATATTGACATAATGGGATGATAAATGTCCAAAAAAATGAATAAACAACAAAACAAGGGTACCAAATGATATTGGAGTGTCGGGTTCATTCGAGAATGCACTCCATGATACAATAGTATTCGATCCACAAAAAAATGTGGAAAATAGTTTCAAAATTGAAAATGGTCACCTCCATTATGTCCGTATCGGAAAAAAAAATTCAACGACTATAAATACCCTGTGATTGGGTGTCAAAATGACATTTATTTGCAGGAAAAACAATAGCCTTCTTTTTCTCGAAAGGAATAATTCTGAAATAGCTGATTTTTTTTTTGTTTGAAATTTCTCTCGCACGAGAAGATAATATGGACCATTAGAGCATTTTGTTGAATTTAATAAATGTGCCATGAGCAAATAACAACAAAAAAAAATTAGTGCCCATATAAAACCTTGGCCAACAATAGACCATATCTCATGACCATAAAAAGATAAAATTAGTTCCCATGGGGGCCAATGAACTTCTCAATGAAAAAAAAACAAATGCTTGAAGACCAAGAATGCACAGGATCCATCCCCAGATGAAAAAAACTGATGTGAACATATTTCGAAATGCTTATCACTATCCGGAAGCGACATCACTCGACGCAGTTGAAAATGCACAAAAAAAATTTCATACCACAAAGATTTGAAACAACAGAGAAAAATTAACTCCAGTACCCAGGTTTGTAAGTGCGACGCAAATGTCTTCTTTGTCGGCAGAATAATAATTGCACAGCTTTGCTATCAACGTCGTCAACCTACCCAAAATTTCTATCACAGTTCCATATAAAACAGTAAAATTCGCGGGCAAAACTGTACGTTTCAAGCCGGGAAAAAACATTTGGTGTCTATCGTTCTTCGCCAGCCTGCACAAGAGCGTCTCAAAAAAATTTAGCGTCACTGCTGTGCCAACGATGGAGGAAAAAAATATTATTTGGGCTACCCATCATTGCCATTCTTCACATGGTCTACGGTATTCCTTACAGATATCTCTACAATCTTACAGGCCATGTGTAACCGGATCAAGTGCCAGATTATCGTCTCCACCTGCGTTGAACAACAATGTCAAATAAAAAACATACCCTCCTCTGGCGCAGAAACTGTATTGTATTGCTATCAAACTGAATCACCATTCAACTGAATCAACCTCCATAGAATCAAAAGAATCTTGCACCACATTGGTTTTCCAGTGTAGTCTCTCACAAATCACGAGACAAACGCGAGTTCTTAAACAAAGAAAGCGAATCACAGTCTGGAAGAAAAAAAACATAAAAAAACCATGCATCGAACAATTAGTTGCTGGATAATACATTCGAATAGCATATTTCCCAACAAGCAAGGGAATCATTGCTTTCTCCACTGCAAGGACAAGTCGATGCTCAAGCTTAACAGCAACGGTGGCCTTGGTCCACCATTTTCAGAAACAACATTGGAATTTGTGCTCGTTCTCCTCCAACAACAGTGATCTGCTGTTGAATTTATGCAGGGCCATAGTGGAAATCAAATCACATGAAAATCCTCTGGTGCTTTGGCAACTACCTCCCGAAACACGGTCAATAATAAAAATGACACCCAACTGTCACGATCTGAAGACAAATTCAACAACAGATCTCTTGCGCGCTCTATGTGTGAGTGATATTACAGAAACAAAGCTCGTCGTATCCCATGCTAGATGAAATTTATTCATTGAGCTGCGCCAAAACAGAATGTGGTGACCACTCGATCTCCGTAGCTTCGCTCGTTGTCTCCATCAATGTACCTCAATCTGGAAACATGATAATGCCAAGGCCCACAGTGGAAAACAATGAGCCTTGATCAAGATGTGCTCTCACATTGAACAACCACTTCCGAGCGTGTAGTTTAAATGCATCCATTAATGTCGAACCAGCACCCTGCACCCGCATATAAGCTGCAGCAACACAATCCCGAAACTGTAAACCTGATTCGTGGTAGACAAAAGAGATATCACCAGCTTCCACTGCAACAGTGATGGAGAGAGAAGGAGGGCACGGTTTTTGATGGTTGTTTCTTGCTGCTTCAATGGATGGACTGCATAGGTGTGTGGCTTCTAGAAGGAGCATCAAATATCTGGCTTCTAGAAGGAGCATCAATTATCTTCAAGAACTCCGTTGGACCCCATATGGTTTTTAACAACCTAGCACTAAAAAAGAAGGCAAGCAATTTACATTAGACATCTGCACTCATCATAACAGGAAATAACCTCAGATAGATTCTTGTCAAATCTGCTCCGTTCAAAGCCAAGGGACTTTCTCCCATAGTCGCTTGGTAGTCCTCGAAATAATAGAGGTATAGGAACGGGAGTTATCCCACATAGCGATCAAACAACGTAGTTTAAAATATCATTTGCACCAGCGGATATTGCTAGAGCGAGTGGAGCTCCAGAATGGTGTCAATGTCTCCATTGCAGCACACAGTGAACAAAGAATATCTCTGTTTCATTCAAACAATATCTCCTGGTTGCGCGCAGATCATTGTCTGCCTCCGTCTTCTACAACGATAATGATCCTGCCTGCAGCGAACTCAAACTCTAACTCCATAGCTTCAGATCTGCGCTCCACAACTGCCTCTCGTTCTCCGTTTCTAAAGTCGTGAGGGTAAGAATTTCCCTGCAAAGGACAGAAACTATAATGCAATTGATTTTTAATATCGTGTCATTGTCCGCCAACAAAGACTTCCATACACCGAAAGATTGCACCTTCTCCCACTGTTACAAAGACCTCCATAAAGTCCACGAACACGACCTACGCTTGCAAAGACACGACATCACCTTCGAAATCAATCGGTGTTGTAACATCCACGATAAAAGCAGATTTCACCAAGGATAGAAACACGCACCAACTTTCCATCATGCACGCAGTACAGTTGACTAGCGACGTCACCACGGAACAGAAAGGTCTGCAGTTTTACCAAAATTTCCACGTCCTTCACGACGCAATTTGGGCACCACAACGGCTCCAGAAAAAAAACAAAAAATTGTCATCTATTGCAAAAGCCTCTATCTTCATATTTTTGGGATTCACCGTATTTCCCAATTCGAAAAAAACAAACACCATTGTTGTCAGGAAAAAAAAACGTAGCAATGGAATCATCCACTCCAGGGTGTCACGGGCGAGAAAGGGTAGAGAAATCAGGCTTACAGACTCTGAAATGATTCCACGCATCACCTCCGGTGTGAAAGTCTATGATGCTGTATATATTTTTTTTTACGGCATCTGTGCCGTGTTGAAGCCAGATTTTCTTTGCAACTTCACGATAGCAATTGCTGAAAAAATCAAATAAAATCAATAGACATCACACCCTTCACATGGGCCTAGCCACCAAAGTCATCCTTCGATGTTACTCTTCCAGAAATAACAACTGGCCACTGGTAAATCACTGGGACAGCATACATTTGCATGGTGTTTTAGAAATTTCACTGTAAGTGAGACATATGTGGGGGCGCACTCCACTACAGAAGAACACGTCGTCTTCAAAAAAAATAGAACGAGCCCAAAGATTTCCGTCTACGAATATCCTCAACAGTGCAGATATCCTCAACACGCCATTCCCGAAAAATATGACTTTGACTGCGGATTTGTTCTACGGCTTCTCGGCCATCTGGCCCTTCATTAAATGGAAATAGATCGTGCCATAATAAAAAACTACAAATGGACGACACGGTCAATATAGGCTCGCGAGAATACACAACTACTAGATGGGGTCGAATCAGCATTAGATGACTAGCGCCCAAAAAAACTTTGGCTTTCGATTTCAAAATTCCGCCGCATAAAATCTAATACAGCGGATACACGGCTTAACAGATGTATAAAATTCCCCTTGTCACCGGCAAATAAGGAGGACACCATAAAATCCTTTGTTAAAAAACAACATTCAGAAGTCGTATTTCTAGGAGATTCATCAAGCGTCGATGAGACTTTTGCAACAAAATCATATAATTGCATCTGCGCAATCACCGGCCTTTTTATCCGGATCGACAACGAAGTTAAATTTTTTTTTATCAACTGTGAGTCTTCGTCGGCCATCCGAGCAAGAGCCGGAACATGACACCACACCATCTTAAAAGCACTAGTTGAAGGTCCAAAAAGACGTTGAACTTTAATGTGAACTGAACACCACACGCTCCGTCCATAGAAATTTCTAAACCGCCATGATTTCTTTGGTCGAGCATCGGAGCACCATAGCAGTGTGGTAAAATTTTTCACATGCGCTGCATCAAGGAAAATGAAAAAAATATCTAGACTGCCGGGATATCGCATCCGCCTAAAATGCATGCATTATTGGAAAAAAACATTCTGCTACTGATTTTTTGCTCGTCCTTGACGTAGTGTATTACACATAGTCGTGCTCCCGCTTCGCAGTGGTGTTGCAGTGGTGCCTGCGTTCTTCCTGCGTGCTATGGTTGTACAGAAGCCACGATTCGCTGCAACAAGCTTCAAATCCCTGCTAAATAATGCTTCCATTAAAAATACCAAAGATGAAATCATATCAGGGGAAGATTTTTCATTTTCCATTTGAACCAAAAAATGGCCTAGGAAAAGCTGCTCTGATACCATGTTAGAAAAGTAGAATACTTGGTTGCTTTATTTCATTGATCAACTTTGTATAAATAACAAAGTTGATCATTGAGAGTCGTTGGATTACAACTCCTCAAATCTGGACTACGATAAACTGATAGTTCACCTGACTCATGGAATAGTGGTAACTCAAGTAAGTCCATCATAGTAGAACTTAAGAGAATAATTATTTATTCTAACAATTACTCATTGATCTGGTGGTATCTAGTTGTATCATTGTTTGGTTGCTTGATGATAGAAATCTAAGTGTAGAGTTATAGGGTGAATTTAGAGGTGACCTGAGGGAATTGAGAACCCCTTAGGGTGAACATAGGTGACTTATGGGAATTGATAACCCTTAGGGAGATAAAGGACTAAATTGTGGAGAGACTGCATCTGAGTTAAGATAGCTCGTTGTGGTGAACATAGGTGACCATATGGGAATTGATAACCCCTTAGGGTGAACATAGGAGACCTAAGGGAATTGAGACCCCTTAGGGAGATAAAGGACTAAGTTGTGGAGAGACTGCATCCAAGTTAAGATAGCTCGTCATGGAGACGAGATAGATAGTTTAACTCGCAATACTCGTAGTATACCTACACATAATGATTTGTGTATGGTATGGAGATGCATGTATACCTTTGATGGACGAAGGGTGATAAGTCTAGCTCATCAAGAATTATGGGATAGATGGACTTATTTGCAGTAACACATGATACAACTACATAAAAAGACTTGTGTTAGGGTACCTCGTGAGATGTAGCTTTCAGGAAAACTTAGGAGATTGAAACTTTAGGAAAATAGTAGTTTGTTTAGGTGTCCATGAATGGTTCATGTACCTCTCTCCATAGTAAAAAATAAAATAAAAAATCTATTTTTGTATTTTTCTTTGTGTGTTTTTGGGTCATTACACTCTCAAAGGAAATACAAATTTGTGAATGGTATTTTTTATTGGTTCTATTTAAATAGTCATTAACATCTTTCTAAACAAAAGTTAAATTCATCAAAATAAGGTGAAGGTCAAAAGATAAAATAGATTTTAACGTAAACAAGACCATAGGACATATGAGATGATCCTCATAGAGAATGTTATTTATCTATTATATGTTTATCCAACCAAACTTTTATTAGAAAAATATGGTACAACTCTACCTCGATTCAATTCAAACCATAAACCTAATCATAGATGCTAGTTTTAGATCTTGAATTTTTTGTATAAGCATAATGTTCTTTAGGTTACTCAAATATGAAATTATGACACCATTATTTTAGTACCATAAATGAGTGTAAATATTCAATGATCAAGCAAACTGGAGGCTCAGTTCCTATCAAGAATCAATATGGAAAAATATAAAAAAGATAAAAGTATTATAAGATAAATAAAAAATAAACTTAGATACAACATGATTTACATTATAGGGCCTAGGATGTAGTGACATAGGAGGAAATTCCCTAAACTAGTTTATTGTATGTAATAAGTTATAACTTTAGTTATGTGGTAAGAAAAGGTATAATATATTTTGCTCTTAAATAGTGACAAAATGGTATTCAAATATAATGCAAATGTAAATATATTATGAAATAAGAGGCTCGTGTAATAGTATTAAAAACTAAATAAATAATTACTATGTTAGGTGTGTTGTACATGGGGCACATGTACACTTTATTCTTATGTAGTGAAAGGAGTAGTAAAATAAATGTTTAAAGACTCTAGGGACAATAAGAAACTGTAAAGAGGAGGGAGACAAAGGATAAATAATAGAAGAGACACAAGAAGAAGTGATCTACTACATTCCTGAGCTATATACATGTGGTATAGTACTTATATAAAAATATGGATAGAAAATAGTTTAGCTCCTAACCAATCAACAAATGGTTTTAGGGATAATTGTAGAGTTGATCAACTACATGTTTTGAAGTTGATGCTACTGACTATGGTTCCAAGTTGTAAGACTAGGTAGTTGAAACTTTATCTCTAATTCCTATCTTTGGAACGATACCTCCTACATATTTTAGTGTTTAATAATGACATGATATGTTGATACAGAAAAAGTTTTATTGTAATTCTATGGGTTCCATTGATATTTACACCAAAGCAAGAGTTTTGCTTATAGTGGTGATGACATTGAAAGTAGTGTTGGTGACATGAGTGGATATGATACCATAAGTTCTTATGTCAAAATTCCAAATGGGTGTTAAGATATACTTGTAGATACCAAGGACTTGAACAACCCTTGATTTGCTCAAAATAATAGTATTATCCAACTCTTACCGTGATATAATGTTCAATACTTAAGATTCCTTCATCAACCCAACATACATGGTCAATTTATTGCATGTTCTCAATACTTGATATCATGATCCAACATTAAGAAGGTAGCATTAGGTCAAATTCTAACATGAAGTTTTGGCATCAATACAACATCTAATATGATGTTTGCTATTGAGGTTGTATGATATCACTTTGAAAAATTAATTTTACAAAATATAGACATTTATAATTGGGAACACTCAATAAAATTTACTTATTGGATAAATAATTCTTAGACCTACTATCATAACAATAAATTTTTTATTGAATAAGTCCCATTTTAGTAACATATTGACATGAATTGTTGTATGATAAACAAACAAATGTATTTCTTATTATTATGAAATATATATAATCTACTTACTAGTATTAAAATTTCTGGATTGATCTTAAAAAATGTATTAAACTAAAACAAAAATATTAATGATGAGTTTTAACTAATATTAGTGTTAACTAATAGTAAGTGGGTTTTCTAAGATAACATTAAAGGTAATATGGAAGAATGCGATTATCCAAGTGTTTATTTACCTATATCAAAGTGTTTAACTAATGTATGGTGTACAACCCTACCCTATTTTGGATTTAAATCTTGTACTTATTTAAAGTTCCAAAATATTCAACATTAAATGCAATAGATTTGTTTTACAAAATCTACAAATATGAATAAAAACATATAAGTTATATTATATTATTTCACATTAATATGAATTATATTAAGTATAACACAGAGGATAAAGTGATGTAATGTATACAAACTAAGTATTATTAGTTGAAGAGGCGATTCTTGTTCACACTAAGTCTATATCATATTATACTCAAAGCATGGTATAAGAGGACATCATTGTTACCATACCATATTTGAGAGGCCACAATCTATATATATTTATTTATTTTATAATATGAGCATATGTTAATGTTTATTCTTATAATTCTTACATTCCTTATACGTTAACATAGAAAATAAGGCAAAATCAGTTAGACCAAGTAAAATATTTTCCTTAACCATGAGAGTAAACTATCATGTATGTACTTGGCATGTACATACAACAAGAACAATATTCTCAAGCATAATTAAGGAGAATTAATTCTAAAGCTAGATATAGTCTTTATGTTGTATATGGTTTCAGAGTTTAAAACAAACATTTATGCCAAAAAAGCATTATTTTCTTTCTATCCCTTGATAAATTTAAATAATGATGTCACTATATTTATGTTATAAAAAAATATTAGTGTAAAAAAACATTGGGATGGTAAACCATTTTTACATATGCTTATATGCATGGTACATACCTTTGATCCACCTGATAATATTGGTAAAATGGTCTAACAACTTTTTGTTGCATACGTGTGAGAAGATTTCCATATTATATATGTTCAATAAAAGTGTTATATAGGTAAATGGTGGTAGATATAAATAAACTATCAATATTTTGGATATTTTGTAAAATTTAAAAGGGGTTTTTGGTTCAACTCTTTATATCATTTTGATTCTAGATACCTCTTTTTCATGTTTAAAAATTCTCTAATTTCTCTGGTGTTTTTTAAATTTAAATTTTTAGAAGAAAATATGCCATGGAACCTTCCTTGGTTAGGTAGGCATAGAAAATAAAATAATGACACACAAAACACAAAAAAAAATGAGATATTTGAATATTGCATATATTTTAATATAATGCTACCTCTTTGCATTCCAAGATGCACCTTATCCATTCTAGCTAGTTTATGCCCTCTTTAGGCCATTACACTTTAATTATATAAGGTTCAAACTTCCCTATCCAACTTTTGAATAGAATGGATAATATTAACATAAACCATAATGACACAAGCAAATATGATATGGGATGATGACATAAGTTCATACACATAATGTGGAGGATGACATGGTAGATAGCATGGTAGGTGATATGGTATGAAATTTATTTTTTGCTTCTTTATGTCCATGAGTTGAGTACTTCATAGGTTGCATAGGGAGCTACATCATGAGGTTCCAAAAGTTGAAATCTAGAAAAATAATGAAATAAGTTGTTTGACAGAGTTGTGTAGAACTTATTTGCACCAATTTCAAATTTAATGGAGGATCTCATCCCATGTGTGTGGATGCTTAGAATTTTATATTATTAAATTTAAATAAGAAATAAATTAAATTCATCACTATCCTTTACAGTAAAATAAATATTGCATATCCCTCGTAAAAGACAACAATAGCTATAAATCCACTACAAGGCCACTCTTGAATCTAGAGTATTAAAATAAAAAATACTTCATGCCTAGATTGTGAGGATTCCCAAAAAGGGTAGCTAGAAATAATGGTGGTAGCTACCCATATAAAGTCTCAGAACCATTTGACATTTAAGATACTAAATATAGAGAATCTTAAGAGGACTAATGACTCAAACAAGATATGACCCAGTGTCAAAAGCAACTATTATCTTGAAATATTTGTATGAGTTTTGGAGGGAAACCCTCCTCTTCGTAAATTATAAATAGTAGTGTTAGATTTGTAAATGATCGACAAGTTTGCAATTGTATTATTTTTTTTGCTTTCCATTCATTTTATTTTATATAGTGGTTGGTTCCTAAGAATATTGTGGAAAAATTAAACCCTTGCTCCCAACATATTCTGTGTAATTGTACTATTTGTATATATATGGAGACCTACATCAATTTTTCTATTAGTCATCTATGAATTCTTGCAAACCAATTTCTATATGTGTGTGTCTACTTGTACTCTTTACCTACTATGGGTTTTATTCATGTATGTATATGTGAGGTATGCATCAATTTTTGGATCAACAATCTATGAATTCCTATAGACCGACCTATTTATGCATTATTATATTGATGACTCTCATCTATGCTTAATTGTGTTGGGGAAAGGAAGCATTCACCATTGGCACTTAGCATTCAAGCCAATTATGTAAAGGGATATTAGTGGATATTTTGGCACATCATCATTCCTTTTTATTTTTTGAGTTGTTTGATTTTTATATCTCACATTCCTTTTTTCATTTTGATTCCAAGTGCACCATAAATATCACATCTTAACAAGGATCCAAACTTGTAAAAAATCTTGGAGGTCCATGATTGAGCCCAATATCATGCTCTTGGTTGTGGCCCTACTATATCACTCCTTGTGATATATAATTATTTTGACCAAAATAATTAGTGATAACTAGAGTTCAATGGTACACCTCCTCTGACCTAAGTGACACATCATTAGTCCCATAATCATAGTAATTTAGGCTAGACATGGTGAGGGTTTGATCCTACCCCTATTTTTTGAAGGGCCTCTCACTTACCTGATAAATTGACTCCAAAATAAAATCTATAAGAATTTTCTAATGAAGATATTAGATTGAGGTTCTGGTGAAGGCCTTAATATACCTTCTTTCAATAAGTACAAACCTACATTCACTTGGTGAATCCATTGTAACCAAAGTATTCAAAAACCTAATGATTCCCACCATGTCACCCAAAATATTCCTAGCCTGGGATTATAGAAGCCCAATATAGCCTCTAAAACCACCAACTATTTGGGAAAACTCCTAAAGTCACTACTAGGAGTCTTTCTAGAATACACTAATGTGGTTTAATTAACTCCATTGACGTACCTATAATATATGGTATTTATTTATAAAACATATCATATCGTGAAGTAAGACATCACTCTTAAACTACAAGTGGTCTCATTAAAAGGTAAAGCTCACCAAAGGTATGACTCCATTTACCCATACTCCATTATTAGTTGGGATCAAATTGCTACCCTCCTAATGGAGGGATTTAAAAAAAATTAAAACAAAGAAGAGGTCTATATCAATCAAAGAGGGATTAATTCCATGATCAAAACTAGTAAATGACCCTTGCACCAACTCCTTTTTAGTGAATAGATCATGTTGAGGAGGCTACTCTTTCCCAATATAACAAGGAGGAGTGTATTGCCTATGATTCTCCATCTCTAGATGTATACATATTACATATTATTCATGAAGAAAATACCCAACCAACCACACATGTCTTAGACCTATACCTAAACCCTAACACTCTAAATGAAGAAGCAATAATAATGGTATATGACAAATTATCCAGCTCAAAATGTTGGCCAAAGGATGTAGCAAAAATTAGGCAATAGGTAGTGGGCGATCCAAACACACACATGCCTAGCTACAACCCCAAAATAACTCACGAGATAACTAAGTAGTATTCAGAATGCCTAGAATAAAATGGAAAATATGACATAAAAATATGATGAGTCATCCATGTCAAGTGCCAAAGATATTTTTAACATGGAGAGTTATCGCTCACCAAGACCAACCAACCAATAACCTTGGAAAATGATAAACTATATTTTCAAGAAAATTATCGTATGAGAGCATCAAAAGTTTGGATGGTTGTGGTTTGGGTACTATAAATTTTTATGGATTTACACATGGTACCCCTTGTGTGGAAAATATGCCAAAATTATGCATTGTAAATAAGTGATATTTGCAAATAATCTCAATGATGCTATTGCAGCTATAGAGAAGAAATTTAGATCTAAGTTTTTTGGAAAATACATGAGGTATTTCAAGAAGGGCTACCCAAATAAAAAGGATTGCAAGATTGGTAAGGAAGGTAAAATAAAATAAGATTAATTAATAATGAGCTCTCATAATAGAATATTACACTGATAATTATCGAAATACAAAACAAAGAGCATGGTAAAAATTATTTGTATTTTCTAGAATACTTAAGAGCAAGCCTCATTCATAAATCAGGAGTAATTTAAAATTTCTAAAGGTTGTAGATTTATTGACTACTCCAAGTTTTCCTAGTTTTCGTGACTTTGTGCCAATGGACAAGGCAAATTTTATTTTTAGATTTTTTTATCTTCATCAAGTTGAGTTACTAGAACTATTGTTATTTCTCACTATACCATTATTTGGTAGTAAATATAGAGTACAAGAAGCAGCCTAGTACTAAAATAAAACCTCTATTCAAAAAATTGAGGATCAAAAGGTCATCCAAGATAGAGTTTTAAGGTCAAATATTTATTAGGTTTGATTAAAAAGGGGAAATATATATATGTAACATTGAATAACCCATGGTTAGAAGTTTGAAGGTAAGAAAAGCTCTAAGGTTATATAGTGAGGAAAAATTCCAAATAAAAGGTACCACATCCTAAAAAGATAGGATTTTTTGAGATACACAATTTTATAGATAGCATTGTTCTTTATTGTAAAAGTAATGTTGCATATTTCTTATAAAGGATAAAAATAGCTAGAAAGTCATGACAAGGCTTATTTTATAGTATGAGTATATATTGATATTGATTCCTAGAATGCTTACTTTCCTTGTTCCTTAACATAGAAAGGAAGGTGATAGTTAGACTAGGTGAACATTGTTTCTTACGTATAAAATCACTGAGAATAATTATCATGGATGCATATAGCACATACATAAAGCAAGAAGATAATTCTCATGCATGACCAAGGATAATTAATTTAAATCTAGATATAGTGCCTATGTTGTGTAGGCTTTCAAAATCTAAAACAAATATTTATGCTTAAAATACATTCCTTTCCTTCTATCCCTCAATAACTTTAATTTCAATATCACTATATTTATGTTATAAAACATAAGTATCAATAAAGAGCATTGGGGTAGACAATTATTTGTTCATATGCTTATGTGTATGATAAATACCTTTGATCCACTTGAAAATGTTGGTAAAATGGTTTGAATATTTTTTTTTTTGTATAGGCATGATTGGATATTTTATTGAATATGTTCAAAAAAAGTGTCATATAGGGAAAACAATGATAGATATGAACAAACTATTAGTATTTTTGGATATTTTTAAAATTTCAATGGGGGTTCTAGTTCAACACTTTGCATGAGTTTGACTCTAGCTCCCCCTTTTTTTATGTCAAAAATTTCTCTAATTACTCTCTCGCTCTTTTAAATTCAATGTTTTAAAATGGATAATATGTCAAGGAACCTTCCTTGGTCAGGTAGGTATAGAAAACAAAATGTGTTTTTGTGTGCATCATCATAGTGCAAACACATATCACACACAAAATGTAAAAAAAATAAGACATTTGAATATTATATATGTTTTAAATATAATGACAACCCTTTGCATTTTTAGAGGCACCTTGGCCCTTTATGGATAGTAGTTCCCTATTTAGGATATATCACTTTGGAGCTCCAAGGTTTAAACCTCCCTATTCAACATTTTGATAAAAAATGGATAATGTTAACATAAACCATAATGACAAGCAAATCTAATGTGGAAAAAATTTGACATGGTTGTTAACATGGCAATTTATATTGTTGGTGTGTTAGTTCATACAATTAATGTGGATAATGACAAAAAAAATAACATGGTAGGTGACATGCCATGTGCTTCCCTTTTTTATTATTTATGTCCATATGGTGAGTACTTCATGGGTTGCTTAGGGAGAGTTCATCACTGGGTGCCAAAGTTTGAAACTCAAAATAAATATGAAATAAGTTATATTTGGTAGACCTTATTTGTACCCATTTTAAATGTAAGTGAGGTTCACATCACATGTGTGTGTATGTTTATAATTGTATATTTAAAGAAGATATACCATCAATTGATTCACAACATATATCTAGTCATCAATCTAACAATTGATGGTTGTGGATTTGATCAACTATGTGTTTATTATGCTCCGTAGGATGGACCAAAAAAATGACTAGAAATATACTATATCTATTAGAGATGGACTTTGGCAAGCAAAAATTGATCCACACATGACTAAAATTGATATTAGTATCCTGCATAGTTTAAATAGAGTTCTTATAAGAAATCATGATAGTAATTTTTGAAAATGGATCAACCACTAAAAATACAATCATTACCATACATAAATGTGAATAAAATTGAGAATAAATCAATGGATAATAATTTTCAAGGCGTGGATGTCATTGACAATGGTGTATCTAGTCCTTGCTTCTTGTTGGTTGGTTCAACAATGAAATAGGGGTACATGTCTTGATGTACCTATCAATATTATTTGTAATTTTAGGATAATAAAAGTATTTTTGAAGAATTTCCAATATTTTCTACACCCCAAAGTGACCTGCTACATTATTGAAGTGTACTTTCCAAATCATATTTGAGTGCTCACTAGTTGATAGAAAAATATATCCCACGTGATAAAGGAGGTTATCTTATAGACAAAAATTAATAGCATGCTTTTGCACATGAAGAGTTTATGTGCTTGGAAAATGGTATAGAGCTCTTTGTTAAATGTGATGTATTTTTAGATTGGTTCATTGAATGTTTTACTATGATAAGCAACCTGATGTGCATTCTATGCGATGATAACTCCCAATTCATAATACAACTTGATGTGCATTCTATGCGATGATAACTCCCAATGCATAATATGATAAATGTAGGATCTAAACAGTTGGTACTTCAACTTCTCAAGTATTCTTAGTTGTACATCTCACTAATGGAACTTGGATTTGGCACCTCTTGTGGTCACTTAGTGCAATGGTCAACCAATTTGTAATAACCCTACCAGAAATATTTTATAAAAAATGGTAAGACATAGAATTTACAAAACTCTATCATTATTTTGCGTAGACTAATTTCTAATTACCTTAATACTATCCATATTAACACAGTATCCTTCTTTGTCAATAATGTACATGAAGTATTGAATATTTTTCATTCCAAATGAATACTTGGCTAAGTGCATGCTAATGAGTCTCACTTTTAGATTTTTGCAAGCCACTAATTATTGTTTATATTAACAATTTAAGCATTTTTTAAACATGACATGCACTTAAAAGTGACAAAAACATCTAAAGATGAATTAAAGCAATCTTAGTGTATATTGTTTTTTTTTGTAATATTAAGAGATGGGGGTTTTGACCAGGAATCCTCCAACCTTTACAACTCCACCAGGAAGACACACACCCACCCCCTCACACACTCACCCACACCATAGTTTGAACCTTCTTAGTGTATATTGTTATTATATATATATATATATATATATATATATATATATATATATATATATATATATTTATTTATTTATTTTTAGTAATACTTATTATATGGATCCACCGAAGGTAAACAACACTCATGCAAATATATTTTTTATTTTTTATGAAATTAATTATTGTCATATAAAAACATAATTTCATATGAAGTAGAATATTAAAATGTATTTAAAGATAGTAACTTTTTTAAATCATTTTCATATATAAAAGTATATATAATAACTATAAAGTATTGAAAAGTTACCATATTTTTATGTGAAATATTTTTTTAATATTAAAATTTAGAATTTTTTTTAATTTTCTAATATGGGATTATAGAAGACATCATAAGCCATGATTTTTAAAAAGTTTTAGTTAATATAATTATTTTTCTTTTTATTTTTATTTGTAAGGAGTCTATGCTTTAAAACCCTTTTTAAAACTATGTTTTTTAAAATACTTCCGAATTTTAACTTATTCAAAAATTAATATTTGTAAAATCTAGATGGCAACATCTTACTCTGCAAATTGTTACAACCTAAATATTATTTTTAATGCATTTAGAGGATATCTACATCGAAAGAAAGATTGATTTCTTATTTAAAGAATAAATTGTTGAGGATTGACTATGTCACCCTTGGTTGTTTAACCACATATTATTTTGGCTGAACACCTTTTGGCCAAATTATGTGCACCCAAAGAATGATTGACCAATCTATCCAACATGTTCAACTGAACATACCCCTTTTGACTTAATTAATGAATTTAAAATAATTTAAAGATAGATATATATTTTAAGATAAAAATATTATAGTTAAAAAAATAAAATTTTCTTAAAATTTTGATATGTAAATTATGTATCAAAGTTAAAATTAAAATAGTATCTCCACCAATGTTGATCCACTCATATTTATTAGTCATAAAAGTAAAGTTGTTTGTAAAATTACCACTGTTTATTGTGGGTATTTTTAGATCATCATCCATGTTCAGTTGAGTAAAGGGCACAAACGGAGATAATATAGCAAAATCAGATAGAGGGGCCGAGAACTGTGGAGGAAGACGTTGCAACATAAAAAAAAATAAGTCTAAAAAGCACCAGAAGGTTTGTAGCTGACTGGAATCCGATGGGGACCAAATATTCATCCCACCACCGTAGGTTCAAAGTGGAAAAACATTACCAAGTATAGGGGTGACTAAAGTATTTGTACCTGACCCTGACCCAAGCTTGACAGATACCAAATATCTGGCCCGCTTTTGAAAAATACCGCATTGCAAAAATAACCAAGTTCGGATATCGCCAGATGAATTACACACGGTTGAAGCTCAAAGAGATCCAAAAGCTTTTATACATGTGGGAAACAAAAATAAAAATGGCTTGAGTCTAGGAAGTGTCAGGAGATTCATACCCGACCAAAGCTCGGCAAGCTATCAAATGGCTAGCCTACTCCTAAAGAGAGTCTATTTGTAAAAGTAGTTGAGTATTGATGCTACCGAAATATTTACACCTGATTGTGACCCACCAAGTTGCACACTCTTCACTTAGAGAAAAAAATACAAGAAAATAAAATTAGAGTAAAATAATACAAGTCTTGAGGCCACTGGATGATTTGTACCGGATTGAAGCCTGGGAGAAAACCTCGGGCCTACCATTGAAAGTTCAAATTTGGAAGGCTGGAGGAATTATATCTGGTCGATGCTCAAAGAGGTACCAAATCCTTATCATAATATCAAAGATTGTTGGATTGTAAGAAAAGCAAGTGCTAATATTACCAGAGGCTTTGTACTTGATCGAAACCCACCATGATCATATCTGGCACCATGGGTTCACAACATATGATTTTGGTAGCCTACTCAATTGAATCTAGCACTAAGCTACTTACACGAGGATAGTCATGATATTAGGATACTTGTTGGATAATATCACCTATTATAAGAATCTCAATAATGTGTTTTTTATCATGGCCATCATACAGGTTATAGGGTGGCTCAACTAAAAGTAATCAATGAAAATCAATGAACTAGATGCAAGCAGTAGGCTCAACATCACTCAAGATGATATATATTTTGGCTAGGTTAGCAAGTCACAATTAGGTAGTTGGAGCAATCATACTTTCAAGCAGTCCAATCAATTGGCACTCCCTTTGATTTAACAATAATCCTTTTCTATGATAATGATTTTTTTGATAATTGTAGCATCGTAAAAGGTCTATAAATACTAATATGTAAAATAAAAATTGGTTGACTCTTAGGATTTTACAATATCATATGTAAGAATGGAATACTTGCACTCTAATACAAATTGATTGTTGTCTGGTCTTTGGTTTAACTCATTTTATAGAACATGTATGTATGGATGACTGCTTTCTAATTTTAGCATATTCAATGTTCATGGTATTTACTCTAAATTTTTAATTTATGTTGTGATTATTTACTTGTTCTCGAATTTGTGGTATGATAAGCTATATTATATTAAGATTCAATGCTCTGTAATTGTTAGTAAAATTGGTTGGTCTGTTATATGTTTGGTTGTTTAATTGCATGGTTCTTCATTTTGCATATGCATTGATGTTGCTTAATCTACACCAACATAAGTTCTAGCTTTGGATCCTTTTTATTTCTTTTAGCACCCTTTTCCCCCATATTTAAGAATAGTTGGTAGGGATTTAAAAGGAACCGACCTCCTTCAGAGATTGACTGCTATAGTTTTCATAGCTTCTCGATCATTCAATATTGGTCAAGGTCTGTTGACACACAACCTTTCCATTAGATAGATTATTTGACAAATAGTATTTGGCATACCTAGTGGGGCACACTCCTACTATTTTGATAAGGATCAAATATTGGTGATTCTCTGCTCATTATTAACCTTTAGTTTAATAAGCTAGCTACTCCATCTATCGTTACCCAGAAGATATTTGTATATCCACTTTTTTGTTAAGATGCCTTGCTAAGAATTTAAAATATATGATCAGAAGACAAGCAGCCAAACAATCAGAGAAACCTATTGAATTTCTAGAATTGTAGTTTGATAGCTTTAGAATTCATCCAATCATCTCACCTATTTCAACATGCTCTCTAGTCCTTATTGTAGATATACCCAATGCAGCCAATCCCACTACTACCAATATGGCTCTAGTAATCCATCCTCTTGCACCAACAATAATGGCTATAAATCAGAATCTAAATGCTCAAAATTACCTAGCCTAGAACCATAAGGAACCTCTAAATTTATTGATCTAGAATCCTATTCTCTAGGTTGCTATTAAAGCTTTACCAATATATGATAGCACAGGAAATACTGCATACAAGCATTGTCAATATGTAGCATCATCATTAGCCACCATACATAATATTTAGTATGAAGATGTCATGATAAGGATATTGGTAATATCATTGAAATGGAAGATATTCTACTATTATAGAATCTTACTGTATCTAACTTTAACTTCATGGAATGGGTTGGTCTATAAGTTGATTGAAGAATTCATTGAACAAGAAGATCTCTTCTTTCTACTACCATAGTTTACTATCATCCAAAGCGATCCACAAGAAGAAATAGTATATTTCAAAATTAGATTTAGTTGGACATGGAAAGGAGTACCATAAGACCTGCATCCATCTGATAAACAAGTAATGTACTAATATTTGAGGACTTTTCACTCTGATCTAGGGATATCCATAAGACAATCCAATGTACAAATATTCTTAAATATTTTTAAGAACTAAAAGTAGAAAATGATCTGATTACTATAGGAATATTACCTCCAAAATTCATGATGCCTATATACCTAAAATTCTTTCAACAATAAGCACTAGTTTCTATTTCACTAGCTTCCTTTCTAGCAACTACTTCATCGATTAACTTCCCATCTTGGCCACCTACACCAACCCCACAAATTCTCCCTACTCTACATGTAGTTTGATTACTCCTAGAACCTATTATTGTCCTGGAATTACTAGCCTTGGATCCCTAGATAGTTGGCCTTTGGAAAATTATAAGAACATCACAACTAAAGTAACAACCATGAAGCAAAGAGAATCTAAGAGAAACTTTCAACCACAAAGGTTTATATCTATCACAAGAGATCAGGTTTCCTCAACTAGAAAGCCCCTAGAAAAGTCTAACACCATATATGCCAATCAAGAGGAGGAACATTCATCCTCAGAATATTAATCTAACTACTAGTTTTCAACTTGCAATGATCCACATGGTGAAAGTACATGCATGATGCATCAACACTATATTTAGAGGATTGCAATTGAGAATGCACAAAAGGCACAAAATGGGTAGGTAAATATGATGAGAGAAACAAACAATTACAATTTCAAGATGCCATTCATAGAAAAAGTGGTGGTCCTTATAAGGTATGCAAATAAATCATTGCCCATTGATCCTAATACCCTGGACCCTTTCAAGGTACCTTCTGAATCAAAGGATATTCCAAAGAAGGATCTACCTCTACCTACCCCAGCTCAAAATATAGTCTAGAAACAATAGAAGGAAACCAAAGAAGATGAAGAAAATGAGTAGGATAGAGATAAACTAATATATGCTTATATAGCTAAACATCAGAGGATTGAAGCTATCCAATATTATAATAACAAGTATGAGGAACTTGTAAAATAATATAGAAAGCAACCATAATATTCTAGTTTCAACATTATGGAAAAATTAAAGAAAACCCCATCTAAAGTTAACATGTATGATGCACTCCTCATCCTAGTACAAATATATATTATGTAGGTCTCTCTCAAATCAATTTATATTCAAGGGAAGCAAAATGTGGAGTTGAATCTAGCTCAGAGTTATGCATAGCGGCTATTTATAGCCAATTGGCTAAAATTAGGATTTTTAAAATTTGGAATTGGCTAATATTTGAGACCCTTGACCAAGGCCCATTAGCCAAAAAAATTTGGATGCAATATTTTTGGGGGGTTGATTCGCCCTAATTTTATAATAATTTGACCATTTTAAGTTTAAATTTCCAACATTACCCCTAATAATAGTTAACCTTTTATGTGCATTTCGTTACTATTCACCTGGATTTTGAAACTAATTTGTCAAATTTTTAGAACTACATTTTGGGGCTGACCCCTTATGCATAACCCTGATCTAGCTCAAGGAAACACTACTTCAATAACTAGAAAGAATATACCATATCCATTTTACTTATCCTTACAATGTAAGGATGGGTGGTACATAATTGTATGATTGACTCTAGTGGAGTAGCTACCACTATCATGCCTAAAGTATTTTGTAAAATAATGGGTATGGAATATACAAGAAGTAGTCTTGGATTATTGCAATTGTATGGAACACATGTGAAGATAGTTGAAGTAGTCAAGGATATTCTCATAAAATTGCATAGAATATCTCAAATCATTATCATTCAATAAATTGTAGTAGTAGATTTGGAACCCTATTTAGATATGTGCCAGTCTAGAGAATTTACTGCTAAGTTGGGTGGTTATTTGTATCTTGATTACTATCATATGAAGGTGTCAGTCAAAGGAAAAATAGTCAAGATATTTTTTGAGAAGCCATCCTCATTTCATATAGCGAAGTTGGAGGAGGACCAACAAGCTAACATAGTAAATATAACAACTCAAGGGATAGATCTCATGGAGGAGGTGCTGGAGGACATCCAAATAGAGAATCAATGGTCCATAAGATATTTCAATGCTATGATAAAAATAAGAATAAGCACATATTCAATCATGAGTCCTGAAGAAATAAAGTATATATCCATTGTAGACAAGATTCCCAAAAAATACCAGATGTGGAAGTTGTTCTTTGATGGTGCTAAATAAAGTGTAGTTTTACTATCACCAATCAGAATAGAAAATACCTTCTCATACTAACTGACATGGATTTGCACAAATAATGCATCAAAATATGAAGCACTATATCCAGGGTTAAGAAAAGTTGAAAAATGGGAATCAAGTAAATGCAAATCTTTGGTGATTCTAAAATGGTAGTTAATCAAGTCACAGAGAAATCTAGTAGCAAATAATATTATCTTAAGGTACATAGGAACAACAAGTGGTACTTGTTGGAATATTTTGAAGCCTTGAACATCAAAGCCATTCCTAGAGAACACAACACTCATGCTGACATTCTAGCTTATATCAGATCAAATTTCTATCCAGTATCTATTATTATTCACAAAGCTAAGATAGTAAGGCCTGTCTACAGACCATCTATGTTGGAAAAAGACACCTTTTGGTAGGTATTTGAGAGTGATAAACAAATAATTAATTTTTTAATTCTATAAATAAATTATGTAAGTGATCATCTATCAAAAGAAGATGAAGAAGGTGAAATGATTCAACTAAAGAATAATTATATCCCCAATGGGTTGATAAATTTGATAATAATTATAGATTGACTACCCATAGAATTGATGTTGATAGTAAGAGTTATAAAGCGGTGCAAATTGAACCAAGTCAACATCAATGTATGTTGTTCAAAAGAAAAAATCAATCAAACTATGGAATTGTGCAAAGAGTTCAATGAAATTATAGCTTGGACATATACTAATCTAAAGGTATATAATAAAGATACCATTAAACATACTATTGAGCTCCTACTAGATGCAAGGCCCTTCGAGTAGAAGTAACGACCTGTGAACCCCAAGATAGAGGCATTGATGAAACAAGAATTCTTGAAATTACTGATTACCAAAATCATATAGTCTATCAAGCACTCTACTTGGGTTGCTAATTTTTTTCTGGTTAGGAAAAAAAATGGAGATATCCATTTATGTGTGGATTTCCAAATTTTTAACCACACCTCCTTAAAGGATCATTATCCCCTCCGAGAAATTAATTATATCTTGCATACTGTAGACAGAGCTAAGAGGTATTCTTTCTTGGATGGATTTTTTGGTTTCAATAAGAATTGGGTGAAATATGAAGGTCAACACAAGACTGTATTCACCATAAAGTCGGGTACATTGCATATAAATGCATACATTTTGGGATATCTAATTCAAGTGCCATATTTCAAAGGGATATGGATTTAGTATTTGGTGATTTGGTGAATAGGATAATCTTGATCCACTCGGATGACATGACTATATTTTCTCATTATAAGAGCAAACATATTGAGCATATTTGGATGGTGTTTGAAAAGTACAAAGAATTTAAGGTGTCTCTGAATCATAAGAAATATATCTTCGTAGTACATGAGAGAAAATTATTGGGGCATGTGGTATAAAAAATAAGATTGGCAATTGACCCAGATAAAGTAAAAGCCATCTGATATCTATCTCTCCCACTGAACAAGAAGGAACTCTAGTCATTCTTTGGGTAAATTAATTTTGTCAAAAAAAGTATCTTATATTTTTCTCAAATTGTAAAACCAAAGACTAAAATGTTGAAGTAGGGAGTAGAATTTAAGCGGATGGATGCTTGGAAGAAGACCTTCAAGGAGATAATAAAGGCAATATCCAAAGCCCCAATTCTCATTAATCTAGATTATTCCAAGGACTTCATTCTCTATGCATTTGGAGTAGAAGGAACCTATCCAATTGTCCTAACTCAAAAAATGAGAAATATGGTGAAATACCAATAGCATTTTTAAGTTATACATTTCAATACCTTGAAGAAAAGTATAATTTTATCAAAAAATAAGTCTACGCTATCGTGAAATCTTTGAAAAAAATTAGGTATTTTGTTTCTCAGAACAAGACCCACATAGATGTCTAGAATTTCATGATTCAAGGGGAACTTTCTAACAAGAGGGTAGGCTAGGTGAATAAAACCCATGAGTATGATGCTAATATCAGACCAAAAAAATTGATAATGGGTAGAGCCTTGTGCCAAAATTTAAAATAATTTGCATCTTACAATGCTAATATGTCAAATCAGTCTGAATATAATACTAATATGGGAGTGCAAACAAGGCTATCAAAGGATTAGATTGAATAGTTGTTGTAGATACCTAAAGCATGCCATTTTTAAGAGACTACTCATATGGGTATGTTTGAAGATCATATGACTAATTCTAGACCTTTCCAAGAGCTAGAAGTGGTACTAACCACTCACAAGGGGTAGTTTTGGCCCATTCAAGTGCAACCACTATCGACCAGAGTGGCTGCCAACACAGGCCATTGAAGTTGAGAGTAGCCACAACTAGATGTTGCTTTGGATAATGAATAGCATTGAAACACAAATTGGTCATGAATGTGGGTCCAAATCATGTAGGATGACTACACTTGCATTGATGATGCACCTTGTCGAAGCCTTAACTTGTGAACCGTATGCCCATTGGCCTTGAAATTTAATAGGTGGTTTTGTGTGCATGTTCTGCATCAAGTGAATCTTTTATTGGCCTAACTCTCCAAAAAATATGTTTTCGGGACCTAACTCCTCCATCTAGTTTCCCAAAATTAGCTTTTAGAATAGGTTCCCGGGTTTTTTAGGTTTTTTTGCATGTTAGAGTTTTATTATCTTTTGTTATACCTTAAGTTGAGACCTATTATTTTAAAGTAAGGTTCATTATTTTAAGAGGGATGTGTGCACCGAATTTAGATGCAATCCGACTCATTTCTATTTTTAGTAGTTTTTAAAAAAAGATATATTTTTAGCAGTTTTTAGAAAAAAGACATTTTTAGGGTTTCTTTAGTTTTCGGTTGCTATATGATGGATTATAATATTTTGGAGAAGGGGGAACATTTAGGAATGAGAAGAATATCAATTTGTAGGTTTCTTCTATTATATTGCATTTGTGTTATGTGATTGGAGTCCATTTCGTTGGTCTCTTGTAGCTGAGTTTACACCAATTGGTATCAGAGCGGGTGTGATCTCGCTAGTGAAGGGAAGATGCTACCTAGAAGATATGCCCAGATGAATAGGAAGATCAAGGATCTGAATGCAAAAATAGCATGATTGACTGGTGTGATTGATCACATGGGAGAGATACATACTAGGATGCATGCAAATCAAGGTTCTATTGATGAAAATGTACCTAAGAAATGTGGATATGAGGTCCACACAAAAGCAGAACCAGAGGGCCAAGAGGAAGAATGGCATGGTTTTAAAAATTGGTTGATACGAGCTCTATAGGGGCTTAAGGGGAATCAATATGGGATCAATACCGAGGTTCCAGAAGAGTTGATCGATTGGATCAATAGCCTAGAAAAATATTTTGAATGGAGTAACCTTGCTGAAGAGAAGAATGTTAAGCTCGCATGAACGAATTTGAAGGGACATGCATTTATTTGGTGGGATAATTTACAGACTACACGACAAAATAATGGAAAGGAAAAGATCATGGATTGGATAAAGATGAAGAAGAAGTTATAGGAAAAATTTATACCCGTTGACTACTCCCAAACCCTATTTCATAGATTTTATAATCTTCTATAAAGGGATCAAAGCATTGAGGACTATACTAATAAATTCTACAAGATATCAATTTGAGTGGAGTAAAATGAGACGGAGGACCAAAGGGTTGTCGGGTGTGTAAATTACCTAAGTTTTTCTATCCAAGATGATATGAGCATGCATCACACTCTTACAATGCAGGATGCATATCAAATGGCCCTCAAGGCAGAGGATAAATTGAAAAGGGTTAATAGAAGAGGCAAGAAGGGATTCACACCCTCTTCAGGTCAAGGTCAAAGTGGATCTAATTTTCTCAAGGGAGAATCCTCAATACCTTCTAAACAAGAAGAAGATGGGCAGAATATAAGAGGAAGAGGATACCAACGAGGTAGAGGTTACGGTGGTGGACAAAATGGGAATGATACAAGAAGGTCGTATACCTGTTATGGATGTGGTGAGGAGGGGCACAAAGAATTTGAGTGTCCCCAACGTGATGTCCAAGAAATGGGTCAAGGAGGACAAGGAAGGGTCAATATGGTTGATATGGAAGAGCAAGATGAGGATGAAGTTTTTGCTGACATGGAGGAAGCACTTATGATAAGGAGGATGCTAATTGTTCCTAATAAATATAAGGTGCAGAGCAAAGCAAAGGGTTAGACCATATATGGTGATGATTATGGGCTGCGAACGAACATCTTTCGAACAAGGTGTACATCAGGAGGGAAGGTATGTAACATTGTCATTGATGGTGGTAGCTGTGAGAATATGGTGTCAAATGTCATGGTTGATAAAATGAACCTGGAATGTGAAAAGCATCCTTATCCATATCGCATCTCATGGGTTAAGAAGGGGAATGAGGTAACAGTAGATCAAAGGTGTTTAATTAAATTTTTAATTGGGATCACTTACAAGGATGAAGTGTGGTGTGATGTGATCCCAATGGATGCGTGTCATATTCTTTGGGAAGTCCTTGGTAGTACGATAGGGATACTAACCATAATGGAAGAAAGAATACTTACACATTCTAGAAATATGATGTAAATGTAGTTCTTTTACCTCTAAAGGAGGATGCGCTGAGTGAGAGCTTGTTGATGATGAAGGATTTTCTTGTATATATCAAGGATGTTAGATTTTGTTATGCCTTAACAGCTAGGAAGCTAGAAATAGAGGAAGTGGCTATGCCTAAAGTAGCAACTAAGTTGCTAAGTGAATATAAATATGTCACAATAGAGGAGTTACCGAATGGGCTACCACCAAAGAGGGATATCCAACGTCACATGGATTTTATTCTAGGATGAACACTCCAAAATCAAGCAACTTATCGGTTGAACCCAACACAGAATGCAGAGTTGAGTACGCAAGTGATAAAGTTGATAAAGAAGGGATTAGTTAGGGAGAGTATGAGTCCATGTGTGACTCCATCATTACTAACACCAAAGAAATATGGTGACTGGTGGATGTGTGTGGATAGTAGAGCCATAAGCAAGATCACAATAAAATATTAGTATCCTATGTCGAGAGTGGATGACATGATGTATGGATTAGTTGGAGCTAAATACTTTAGCAAAATTGATCTACGGAGTGGTTACTACCAAATTAGAATTAGAGAAGGGGATGAATGGAAGATAACTTTTAAGAAAAAATATGGGTTGTACGAGTGGATGGTGATGCCATTTGGGTTGTCTAATGCACCCAGTACATTTATGCGGTTGATAAAAAGAGTACTGCGGGAATAGAATGGTAAGTTTGTGGTTGTGTATTTTGATGATATTTTGATTTATAGTAAAAGTGAAGAGGAGAATTTTTTACACCTAAAATTAGTGTTAGACATGCTCAGGAAGGATAAAGTGTATGTCAACTTGAAGAAATATAGATTTCTTTAGGATAGTTTAGTGTTTTTAGGATTTGTAATCTCAAGAGATGTCATGAGGATGGATGACGAGAAAGTGAAGGCGATTCTAGAATGGCCTCTTCCATGAAATATAACAAAAGTAAGGAAATTTCATGGCCTAGCTACCTTTTACAGAAAGTTCATCAGGAACTTCAGTAGTATAGCTGCCTCTATAACTGAGTGCACGAAGGGAAAAGAGTTTGCATGGACTATGGCAACAACAAAGAGTTTTGATCTTGAAGAAGAAGGTGTCGAAATACCCTGTTCTAGTGTTACCAGATTTTAGTAAGGTGTTTGAGGTTGATAGTGATGCCTCATTTGTTGGAATTGGTGGTGTCTTAAGTCAAGAGGGCTGACCTATAGCATTTTTCAATGAGAAGTTGAATGATGCAAGAAAAAATTATTCTACATATGATGTGGAATTTTATGTAATTGTGCAAGTATTGCAACATTGGAGGCACTACTTACTCTCAAATGAGTTTGTGTTGTTTACTAATCATGAAGCATTTAGGTATGTCAACTCTAAAAAAAAGTTAAATAGTAGGCATGCCAAATGGGTTTCATTTTTTCAACAGTATACATTTGTCTTGAAGCACAATTCAGACAAACAAAATAAGGTTGTTGATGCATTGAGTAGGAGAGTCATGTTGTTGACCACTATGGAGAATGAAGTGGTAGGATTTGAGGGGTCTGTATGAATTTAATGCAATTTTTAGGAATATTGTGCAACATTGTAAAAGTGCGATAGAGGGTGAGTCCCATACTATTTTTGAAGAGTATTTTTTATAGAATGGTTACTTGTTTAAGGGTAATCAATTATGCATTCCTAATGGCTCTATGAGAGATAATATCTTGAGGGAATTACATAGTGGGGGTTTTGTTGGTCATTTTGGAGTAGCCAAAAATACCATTCTTGTAGAGGAGAAGTACTATTGGCCAAAAATGAAGAAAGACATAATCAGGATTGTCTCTAGATGGATAGTATGTCAAATGGCTAAGGGTCATACACAAAATACAGGGTTGTATATGCCACTGCCATTTACTACAAGACCATGGACCGATCTGAGTATGTATTTCGTGTTGCGGTTGCCCAAGATAGAGGGGTAAGGATTTAGTTTTTGTTGTGGTAGATAGATTTTCAAAAATGGTGCATTTCATTGCTTTCCAAAAAACTAATGATGCAACTAGGACTACAGTCTTATTCTTTGATGAGATTGTGCGGTTGCATGGTGTTCCAAATACTATTACTTTTGATCGGGATACTAAGTTCTTGAGTCACTTTTGGAGGACATTATGGAAAATTTTGAACACCAGGATACAGTTCAGTAGTGCTTACCACTCATAGACTGATGGGAAAATAGAGGTAGTGAACAAAAGCTTGGGAAACCTCTTATGGTGCATACTTGGAGAAAACCCAAAATAGAATAGTTTAGTGAACAGGTCGACAGGTAAATATCCTTTTCAAATTATTTATGGTCGAAATCCTATAGGTGTATTATATTTGGTTGACTTACCAATTGGAGAGCAAGTTAGTGATGATGCAGAAGCATTTACTGAGCATATCCAAAAAGTGCAAGAGTCAGTGAGGGAAAAATTATATAGTAATGCTCACTACAAAGAGTCTGTTGATGCACACAGAAGGGTGAAAGTATTTGAAGAGGGTGATATGGTCATGGTTCATCTTAGGAAGGAAATATTTCCTAAGGGGATGTATAACAAACTAAAACTTAAGAAAATTGGGCCATGCAACATTTTGAAGAAGATCAATGATAATGCCTATAAAGTGGAGCTACCCGATGAATTTGATATTTCACCTATTTTTAATGTTTTTGATTTATTTCAGTATCCTAGTACTATTGAGGATGATGAATTATAGGAGATATTAAATTGGGCATGACAGATGCCTAAGAATAAAAAATATAGAGTTGCACAGGTGGTCGATAAGAAGGTGATCACCACCATACATGGGAGCTACAACAGATACCTGGTTCAGTGGGAAGGATTACCATAATTAGATAACACTTGGGTTTCGAATTCAAAGCTAAATAATATTGATAACCAAAAGCTACAATATTTCAATTCAGATGAACTCGCAGGAGTTGAGTTCTTTTTCACTAGAGGAGAATGATGCACCTTGTCGGAGCCATAACTTGTGAACCGTACGCCCGTTGACCTTGAAATTTAACAGGTGGTTCTACATGCATGTTCTACATTAGGCGAATCTTTTATTAGCCTGACTCTCAAAAAAATATGTTTTTCAGACCTAACTCCTCCATCTAGTTTTCCAAAATTAGCTTTCATAATAGGTTCCTAGGTTATTTTGGTTTTTTTGCATGTTAGAGTTTTATTATATTTTTTTATACCTTAAGTTGATACCTATTGTTTTAAAGTAAGTTTCGTTATTGTAAGAGGGATGTGCGCACCTAATTTGGATGTAATCCGACTCATTTCTATTTTGAGTAGTTTTTAGAAAAAAATAGATTTTAATCTTTTGGATAAGGGGGTGAATTTAATAATGAGAAGAATATTGATTTGTAGGTTTCTTCCATTACATTGCATTTGTGTTATGTGATTGGATTCTATTTTGTTGGTCTCTTGTAGCTGAGTTTACACCAATTAAATTTGAGTGGTTTTTGGCATGGATCTCCTAGAGTTCCTCCTAACTTCCACTTCTATGTAAATATAGAATTGGGTCTTCTTCCTTGACGGTTGGTTTCATCTAGTTATGGATCTTGGATTCTCCAAGAAGCCAAGATTTGAAATTTGGGAGCCCTACATATGCATCCTCCCAAAAACAAGAAAATATCCAAGTTTTATGCAGTGAAGCCCTAGAAAATTGGAGAGCAATTCTACACCCCCTTGAGGAGTAACAAAGTGTTTTTCGATTGAGCAACGAAAAGGCACCATTCAAGCATTCAATTCTACATGTTTTTCACCTCCAATCAGTTTTTGTACATGAAGGCGATCCTTAAACATCAATTCAAATGAAGGATTGAGTGTTGCAACCCCTAGTTCATGCGGTAGAAAGTTTCAGTTCATGGTTGTTGTCCTCGAAAGCGGACTGTAGGTACAACATAAGGTTTGAGTCATGATTTTTAGAGTCTTTAGCATAGATTTATTAATTTTTTATAATTTATCAACATAGATTAGTATAGATCTATCTTTTTCATTGCATTTGTATGGTATTTTCTTAATTATTTATGCATTTCCACTTATCTTTGCAACTTTATGCTTGTATCATGCTTCTATGTTATTTTATGCAGATCTTCAGAAAGAGCCTCATCATGAGAGGTTGCATATGCTACTAATATTTCTATGTTGTTTCCTGATTGCAGATCATAGGTTCTTGGACTGATTTAAAGCATCTTTGGTATCATATCTCTCCAAGCAAGTGAGAATAAGACATCCATAAGTCCTTGAGCAAATTTATGTCCAGTATAAGAAGCCAGTGGAGGACACCATCGCCATTCTAGGTCTATTTCATAATTTGTAATCATTGTATCAAGTGTTTGGTATCCCTAAGAGGGACCTATCTATAACCAGATTTCAATATGAATTAATGAAAAAAGACCTCATGTTTTTTTAATTTGTTTGTCTTTCACACTTTTATGCTTAGTGTAATGATACAAGTAGTGTATATGTATAATTTTTAGGATTGTACAAATGGTGATAACAATGGGACCACCCATATTTTATGTTGTTTTGGTTATTTACTGAGTTTTTTATTGTTTAGGTGTGGCTGCTCTGGTTGAAAGCGGCTAGCAGAGCTTAGCCACTTTTGAAGACAAAAACCAGTTACGATCGCTCTGGTTAATAGTAACCAATAGAAAACATGCAATAACAGGCAACCTGAGCAGCAACAAACTTGGATTTTAGGTTGATGGGACTCTCTATGATTTTTTATATCTTTGCATATGTTTAATTTCTAGAATGCAATAGAGAAATTTATTTTAATTAGAAAACATAGAGAAAATTAAAGGAAAAATACATAGTTTTCTTAAGTTTTCTACTAGCCACTGCTAGGAACAGCGGACTTCTAATTTCAAACCCACCCTAGTATCCAGTGGTCTAGGTTTGTTTGTAGATATTTCTTGCATGGGGCCCAACTAGAGGCCATTATTTCATAAAGTAGTGATGCATTCTCTTAAAATAATGTAATCATGTAAATGTGCATTTTTCTAAAAATGAAACATTTCTTTTTAGGCATATAGGAAATAGCATGAGTGCTTCATGATGCATATTTTCTTTGTGCAAACATTAAAATGAACAATCATACACCAAGTTTCATCTAAATTCTAGTGAGTTGGACTTCATCACCAACCACTAGTAGAGTCTAGCAATGGTGGCTTTCATCTCCACCCATTGGATCAAATCCCATAAACCCATTTTATTTGGCTAATACCAGATCTAAGAACTAATATAGCCTAGAAAATTTGCATGTACTTCTCTTCAAAGGGTATGATGTTGACTAGGTGAGACTAGGTGAGGATCTAGCAGGACTTGTTCTTCTCGATCGATATGGGTTTCATCTTCATACTTTGATTGGTTTATGTGATCATTACTTTCACTACTAGTTTTTGAGTTACGAGCATACAGGTGAAAGCCCTTAAACTATTCAAGCATTACATCAACAAATGTCAAAACACGATGAGAGTAGTTTAAGTTATCAACAAATCTGAAACACACAAGACTAGTTTTAGGAACACCAAGAATATTTAAAAGATATAAACACTTGTCTACTTTGTTTATGTGTTCTAAAATATACATAAGAGATAATTCACAGTCATCATGGTCATCACATGGAGCAACCATCCTCGGTCCAACACCAAGGTGAAAACTGATGCTCCATAAAATCATAATTACAATCACAAGATTGTTGAGCCGCCCACACACAATGCCACTGAACGAAGTTCAACTAGACTTAAGGGTGATAACTCAACCTATAGGGGTACTCCTTAAGAAACATCAGCTAGAGAACCATATCTAGGTTCCTCTCATGATAGGAATGAGGGGGCTTCAAGGCATCAATATTCACATTACAAACATAGGTAAGATCATCCCACTGAGGGGTAAAACACTAGGGTTGCATCTTGTCATAGATCCACCACAAATTATAGCCACTCTAAAGGTGGTAGGATAGCAACACACCTCAATCTCATTGGTGTAAATGGAACCCCATTTGATCAATCGTGGAGATATAGACAAATTTATGAGTTGGATCAAGTTTTATCGAGATCAACCTAGAGAAACAATGCTACAACACATTCTATTTTGGGAAGCTTATGTAACCATCAAATAATTAGGCACATTAATGAGTCAATGGAAAATTTAAAGCATCCTCACAACATGCACACTACCTCCAATCATGGGGCTATGGAACATGGGTCAGTCTACACAAACTAGTAGCCCTGATAGACATGGGTAAAATCATAGTAGGAGCCTCTCTAAGGGGCCTCTTCATTAGAACTCATCGTATGAAGTTACAGAGTCATGGATCTTAAGTGGCAGATCAATATAACTATGTATGTAGGCTATCCGAAGCATTGTGCATAGAGCAAGATCTCTTAGACATCCTCAAATAGGAAGAAGCATTAAGAAAAAGGTATTTATGCCTAAATGAATAGTACATGAGAGAGAAACAAATAGAGCATGACCGACATGCAAATAGGCTAGATCGAGCCAACTTGCATATGGGTAGTGACTACTATCGACCTGATAGATGTATCATTTCTCAGTATGAGAGTTGCACTAAATAGGGAGATGATAGTACTCACCGCACGTCACATCATGCTTCAAAGCATCAACAATACCTAGATCTAGAAAAGGCACAACATTATCAAGTATAGTTAGATATGGAGGATCATGAATAGACATATCCTGAACCTTCATAAATATTTATGGGAGATGAGTATAGATGCCCAAATTGAGCAGATGCAGGGTTACCTCACTGACCACCATGAGTAAACCTTCGATAATAAGAGATCATTTCTTCAACGGCATACAAAATACTCATCGAGAGATTAAAGTATCTCGAGAGGTAGGACATGGTTGGGTATAAACTAACCTTGATCAAGATACACAATCAACATTTGTGTCCTTCGGTACCAAGTCTTGCTTACCCTGGGCACTTTGATATTCCTAGGTTAGACAAATTCAAAGAAGAGGAAGACGCACAAGAACATGTCACCAATTTCATGAATGCATGCTTACAACTTGAACATAATGATGGTATGATGCTAAGAATTTTAATCATGACATTATCAAGTGTAGTAACTAAATGGTTCAATCAATTACCTCAACACATCGTCATAAATTTTGAGCAGCTGGTGAATGCATTTCTTGAATGCTTTTTTTTGGCATGAATAATAAGGTAAACTTGTCCAAATTGGCAAACCTAAAGCAATATTATGATGAGATAGTCATGGAATATGGGAACAAATGGAGAAAAGTAATGGCAAAACTACCATTTTTAGTTCCCACTACTGAGCTCACCCAATTGTTTTTTTTTTGATGAGGAACCTTTTATATACAACATATCTACAACATGTGAGGGGAGATATTTGAACCTAGGCCTCTCGATAACTAGAGAGTTTTAACTACCCGCTTGCTCTCCAACTCCTCTACATGAGCGGATAGCTCACCCAATTTTTTACTAAGAGTTGCGCTAAGAACATCTCATTGCTATTGCAACTACAACAGTATGAAACATTTGAGGAAGCCTTGGTTCATGCCAATATAATAGAAGACATCAAGTTTGAAGAATGAAATCTTAAGATCCAAAGCAAAAAGGACTAGAACAACAACTGCAACAACATAAATCAACAAAAGGGGGCAAGCCTACTCTAACAAATCAGGTTGTCAAAACGTGCCAAAGGCAGGAAATAACCAACAACCATAGAATTATCAAGCTCAACCCCCATTGACTAATTACAACTAGAATAACAAACAAGGTTGAAACAAGCAATTTCTATCACCTCGCTGCTACATAACTTTGTCATAATATATGTAATCAATATTCAACCAACTAAGTGAGGCATAAAGACTTAGGATACCTGAAATACAACTTCTTGAACCCTAACCATCCCAAGCCCAGTGGATATAGGGAATATCAATATTTCCTATACCATAGACAACAAGGACATGATATCAAAGCATGCATCATTTTCAAGAATGTTGTACAAAACATGATTGAGAAGGGTGAACTACAAGTTGATAATCCACTGGCACCCAACAACATAGACATGGGCATATTCAAAAATCCATTTCCAAGCTGTGAAGCACCTATAAATTAGGGCACTCAAGTAAACCAAGTCCACGTTGAACCTCCCACTTAGGGATTTGTTAGAATGGTTGAAATAGTCAACGTGGTGACAATAATCTAATGATACAACCAACCAGAGCCTCTAGTGGCTCCTATTCATTTCCCTCTTGCACCTCGATAGAGGCAAGTGCAGAATAATCCTTTAAGACCACCAACATGACTTGTGATAACTATGTAGAGCAAACTTGTGCAGAAGCTACAAATAACACCAGTCAAGTTATAAATATATGAGCTGATTCAATAGTCTCCTCGACATATGGAGACCCTAATGGAAATACTTAGATCAATTGAGATACAACCCCATAACCCTAATACATTTACAAACTTTATGGGGAAGGTGCAATAGTGTTAAGATCCTATGATTCATTTTTATGATCATGAAATAAAGGTGGTTCCTACTACCATAGTATACCCACCTCTACATATCATCATGTCTATCAATGAAATACCTTTCAAGTGGGTTTTAATCACATAGGATCATCGATTAACATAATCACAAAAAAAGTTATAAGGCAGTTGAAAATCCCTAGGTTGAACATCCCCACATCCTACACATTGAGAGCTTTTAATGATGCACTATGGTCCACAGTAGGTACAGTCATCCTGCCTATAAATGTAGGACATAAGACCATTCCTATGATTTTTCATGTATTGGAGGGAGCCATACAGTATAATATCATCCTAGGACATCCATGGATAAAATATATGCAATGCATTCCCTCAATTTTGCATCAATGTATTAAATATGTGCATGAAGGACATGTACATATGGTTCCATTATATGAAGAGCCATTCAAATATGTCCATCAAGTTGACTTACCGAGGGATTTTGTCCTTCCATCCACACACATGTACATTAGACTGTCATCCCCTACTACATATCCAAGAAGCAAATCCAAATCAATGTGAGTTGACCCATCCACATCGACGCCACATATAAATTCTAAAGCTACTGGCACTTTTGAGAAACCCATAATATCTAATGCAAAGGACCCTTAAAAGCTAAAATCACCCTTGGTGGAGAAAAGACCTAAGTAATTCCCTACCATAGCAATAATGGAAATTCCAAATCCCATGGAGGAGGAATATTCCAAAGACATAGCTAAGGAGGTACCTTAACCTACCTCACTTGCATCATCATCAACATCATCTGCACCACAGGTGATAATTCTCCTAGCTAACACAAGATTAGGTGAATATCTTGTGTAGAATGTGACTTTCACTCTAATTATCAAATATGCACAAGACATAGGGTGACCAAGAGTCCAAAACATGCCAATAGGGATAGTGGTACCATTAGGGATCCCCCTAACCAAACAAATTTCATATATGCTAGGATGGATTGTGCCCATGATGCTTCAAACATTGAAGATGATGAGGATGAGTCGTTCACCACAAATGTACATTACTTGTCCAATCCTGAGTTTGCTCTAAGATACTTCAAAAGAAACCATTGGCATAACTATGGTTTGGATATATATGAACAAGGGTGACAAATCCCTGTTGACCCTGATATCAGTTACCTACTAATAGGTCTATCCTAGGATACTATATCTGAAGCTACGATGACTCACAAGTTGCATCCCTAGATAGTTTAACCTTAGGGTTTTGGGAAGACATTGAAAGGAATACTTATCAACCAAACATAAGCTACGTGAGTGATAGATGGGTGATTATGGTCAATATAGGACCACCCGATGTGTATCATCTAAATTTCTCTCTCGAAGCAAACCCATCAAGAATCATCCTATGGGAGGACAAACCAAGCCATGGTTATGAGCGAGAAGAAAATGAATACATTACAAGTGAGTTCAAGGATGAAACCATATTGGCCCATAATGAGCCTCAGTATCTATGTCACCTCATAGATTTAATTAATATAGAGGGTGGATACATCATAGATGAGAGTGATAATGAGTCAGAAGATTCAACTGAGATGGCCTACGTTGGGCCTCAAAATTTACGTCATCTCACAGAGCTAGTCAGCATAAATGGTGAGCGCTTCATATACGATAGCAACTATAAGTATGGGACTTAATTGGCCTACCTTGGACACAAAAATTTAGGTCACCACCCAATTCTAGTAGGCAATAATGAGGGATTATTCATATATGATAGTGATTATAAAGATAAAAATGAGAGGGCCTATCTTGGACCTCACTACTTACATCATCCTAATGCACCATTTGAAGTATATGAGATGTATCATAGAGTATATCCTGGACCTCACCTCAGGGGAAGACACTCCAATTCAAATAAGATCTATCACATAGTCTTCCATGCACCTCCTACATTTAGAGAGCTACTTTAGCCAATGATCCCATATTATCATCTATCCATAGACCAGATCTTGATATCCCCATACTCCAAAAGCCTTACCTTGTGTATGGGAGGTAAATCAATAATACAAATTTGTACCCATATGGTCCTGGAGGTTTCATACCATCCATCAACATGATCTCCATTGATTCTTCATAACCCAACCAATCCCTCAAAACCATTGTGTCTTAACATATACTCTATTGATTGGGATCATGCTGATTCACCCTTAGAGCTTGAATATTTCTTTCCTGATTAAGAAATGCTATAACCATTTCATTTTGCACCAGGCTATGTACATGATGTTTGTCACACTAGTTTTGACCCTGATTCAGTTGAACCTTTAAACCCAAAGAATGACATCCACTTGATCCCAAATCCTCACCATCTTGAGGATGGATCACACATGTCAATAGAGGAAACTTACAAGGTGGACATCAACAATGATCCTTTTGATCCATAGAAATTTAAGTCTAGAGAAATATTATCTCTAGAAGAATAGACCACCATCATACCTTTGTTAAAAGAGATATCGAATCTCTTTACTTGGACCTACAAGGATATATCAGATTTAGATCTAAAATTGGTTGTCCACAACCTTTTGCTATATTCCACAAATAAATTGGTCAAGTAGAATCTCGGGAAGATGCATGCAACCATCACCTTGATGGTAAATAAAAATTTGCAAAAGCTATTGGATGTAGTCTTTATTGTATCCATAAACTATCCAGAATGGGTATCAAACATGGTACCTACATTAAAATCTGATGGAAGGATTCATATTTGTATGGATTTTAGAGACCTTAATAAGGCAACACCAAAGGATTCATTCACATTTCCCAACATAGATGCTCTTGTAGACGTAACTGCAGTTAGTGATATGCTCTTCCTCATGGATAGTTTTTTGGTTGTAATCAGATTTATATTAAACCCAAAGAGTAGTACAAAACCATGTTCACCACTCCATGGGGAATATTTTATTACAAAATAATACCGTTTGGTCTTAAAAATGTTAGTGCCACATATTAGTGGTCTATGACATACATTTTCCATGAATAAATGTATCAGATCCTAGAATATTATATCGATGACTTACTGGCCAAGTTATTACTGTGTGTAAATAAATTTTTATAGCTAATCTTAGTAAGAGGAATGAGTGAACTGAGGTTTAGCGGGTGTTATCGGAGTGAGGGTTTAAATTTTTTGGGCAGGAATCTCAGCCAAGGCGGTAGAGGTAGAGCAGGTATGGAAGGTGCAGGTGGGAACCTCAAGCATGGATCAAGTGAGTATCTAGAGGAAGGTGGTCAGGCTATGGTATATTTGGAGGCGGGCATCACACGAAGACCCGAACCTCCTTAGAAAGACCCTAAAAAAAAATATACGAATGATAATGCGGGACCCAAGAAGTGGTTGTATTTTTTTGAGACTCTTAGAGGAAGAAGAAAGGAGGTTCTCTCTCTTCTGCCCCTAGTTCCAGTAAATAATAAAATTTCAGCCCCAAAAAGTTCCATAAGCCCTTTTATTTTAATGGAAGAATTCTCCCTGGTAGGCAAGTTTTTGGGAGGTAGGCCAAACATGGAGACTATTAGGGCTTGGGAGACGGTTAAATGGTGACTGGTAGGCAGCTTGGAGTTGGTAGCTCTAACTCGAGGGTTCTTCATTATCCATTTTAACAATATGGAGGATGCTAACCGCATTTTAACAGGAGGTCCTTGGTTTATAGGCAAAAGGAGACTTTTTCTTAGATTATGGGGTGAATATTTTGACCCTAAAAATAAAAATATTAACATTGCCCCTATTTGGGTTCATCTCTCGAGTCTACCTGCCTAGTTCTTAAATGAATATTGGCTGCAGCCAGAACAATAGGGGACCTGATCTCCATTGACCATGCGACCTTGGCCAGGAAAAGGATGACTCATGCATGAATCTATGTAAATGCTAATTTTAATAATGAATTGCCAAGGTTTGTGGAGCTATATTATGGAGAATACTATAGAAAACAATCGATAGAATACAAGAACAGACCGATATTTTGTGTAGAATGTAAAAATCAAGGACATCTATGCAATCAGTGCCCTAACCTGGAAATGAATAGAGAAAAACAGAAGCAGGGAATGCTAGATAGAGGAAATTTGAGGAGTTTCCCTAGTAGAGGCAATTTCAATCAGGCAAACTATGTCTACCAAAAAAATAAAAGAGAGGGTGTAGGGTCCCAACAAGACAGGAAAACAACAGGTTGTTGGCAACCAAAATACCCAGGTAAGTTCCAATCCTCTAGTTTCAATTAAAATTTCAATTCTATCCAATATGGGAGTAGGAGTATTATCAGAAGACATGGAATCCCAACACATTCAAGCTAACCTTTCTAACTCTCTCGAATCCCCATCCAAGTCAAGATCCACAAACCCTAATGCTGAAATTACTGTAAGCCCCATGGGCATCACAATTCTAAACCCTAATGCACAATATCTAGAATCCACATCCAAGTTAGGATCCTTAAACCCCAATGTTGGAAATACTTCAAGCCCAATGGGTATCCCAAAGCCAACCCTAATTTTGAAGAACATAGGAAGAAAGTTGAGGCATTGGAAAATATAAAATCTCATATCCCTAACATCATCACTATGAACCAAGTGAATCCTACTGAGGGGCCATTCCACAGACCTGGGAAATACAGGATAAAAGGAGAAGATTTGGATGTAGTGGTGGAGATATGTGAAACTCTTCAGACTGAGGAATATGACAGTCTGGTTCTGCAACAAATTACCTTCCCTCAGTTTAGTCCTAAACAAACCAGGAGCACTGTGAAGTCTCCTATAGATTTTGGTAGTGAAAAAATAAGAGGAATAATATCAAATGTTGAGCATCAAAAAATTAAAACTGATAATGACATTGCCAATGGAAAATAAAGAACCTTGTTTCAATAGGTTATTTCAGGTTCTGAAGACAAAAAACTAGGAAAACCCCCTCAAGGGAAGGGGAGAGGAAGAAATCCCAAACAATCTAAATGAAGTTCCTCTCATGGAACGTGAGAGGCCTCAATGGCCTATCCAAACATAGGGAAGTCAGTGCAATAAGAAATAAAGTGAATCCAACTATTATCATGTTGCAAGAAACAAAAACTGATGAGATTCAGTAAAAAAAAATGCAAAAAAAAATTGGAATCAATGGGAGATGGTTTGCAAATCAGCCATAGGAGCATCTAGAGGCCTTGACTTTGTGGGATCCCCAGATAGTAGAAGGCACCATTATTTAGAAATATGATAGGGTTCTTAGTGTTTTATTTAAGTAAATAAATAGCAACAGGTCGTGGATCCTTTCAAATATTTATGCCCCGACTTCAATTCAAGGGAGAGCTCTACTATGGGAGTACTTAGGCAATCTAAGTGAAATCTTCCATTATGTCCCCTGGATTCTAGCTAGGGATTTTAACACTCCTCTTTACCCTTCAGATAAAATGGGTGGAAATGGACCACCTATCAGGAGCATGGATGAGTTCATTGACTTTGTGAACTCCAACATGTTGATGGATGTAAAACTTAGAGGAGTGAATTATACCTTGAGAAATCGACAGATAGGGTGTCATCTCATTCAAGAAAGGCTTGACGGGTTTTTTCTATCAAAGGAGGATACAACTTTGATCGGTGATTCTACCCTGCAAGCCCTTCCTAAAATTACCTCTGATCATAATCCCATTTTGTTGAAGATCCCTAACTCTCTGTACTTCGAGAAACCTTTCAGATTTCAATATATGTGGATCAAACATTCCAGTTTCAAAGATAACTTAAGTCAATGGTGGTAGCAACCTATCAAGTGTAGTGCAACTTTTAAACTTGCTAGCAAATTAAATTTTGTTAAGGAAAAGTTTAGAACTTGGAACAAAGAGGTCTTTGGGAACCTCTTTGAAAATAAAAAATAGGTTGTTGAATGTTTGAAGATAATTAATCATAGGATCCAACATGGTGATGCTTATGAAACTACTAGGCAGTAGGAACAAACAAAACTAGTAGATTTTCATAACATTTTGGCCTGTGAGGAAATCTATTGGAGGCAAAAATCAAAGGCTCTTTGGTTGAAAACTGGAGATTCAAATTCTAAGTTTTTTCACATCACCACGCTTAGAAATAGAAGCAATAACAAGATAAATTTTGTAAAAAAAGTAGATGGTTCTATTACTCAAGACTTAACAGAAATCAGAAAGGAGGCAGTAACTTATTTCAATTCTATCCTTGGTCAAGAATTGCAGTGCAATGAGGAAGCCAAAGATATTCTATTGCAATCCATTCCTAGCATAATAAATGAGGATATAAACCTTAAGCTTCTATCTCCCTTTTTTGATGAGGAAATTAAGGAAGCCTTGTTTAGCATGGAACCAAACAAAGCCCCGGGACTCGATGACTTTCCCCCTCATTTCTATCAAGCTTTTTTGGACATCGTAAGTGAGGATGTAATTTCTACTGTTAGAGAATTCCAAGCAAGCAATAATATCCCAAAAGGTATCAAATATATTTTTATTTCTCTAATTCCTAAGAATAAAACCCTTGAATCTATGGCTGACTTCAGGCCAATCAGTCTATGCAATGTTTCTTACAAGATCCTAACTAAAGCCATTGTAAATAGAATGAGAGATATTCTAACTCACATCATAGATCTATACCAGGGAATATCTATCCAAGGTAGGTCAATCTTGGATGGAGTTATCACAGTTCATGAAGCTCTACACTCTGCTCATAAGACTAACATATCTATTTTTGCCCTCAAGCTTGATATGAACAAAGCATTTGATAGGCTAAATTGGGACTTTCTAATTGTTGTCCTCCTTAAGTTTGGTTTTCACCACCAATGGGTTAATTTGATCAAATAATGTATTTCTAAAGCATGGTTCTCGATTCTATTTAATGGAACAACTGCTGGTTACTTTCAAAGTCACAGAGGAATTCGACAGGGGACCCTATCAGCCCCATTTTATTCATCATTATGGTAGAAGCTTTAGGCAGAACCATAAAAAATGCTTGCAGTTCAAGGATAATATCGTGAATCAAGGCAACATATCTCACTAGGGCTGTTTCTCACCAGCAATTCATCGATGATACCCTTATATTGACTAAGTCATCAGTGGTTAAGGCCAAAATAATTAAATACATCCTGCAACTCTATGAGGACGCTGCTGGTCAGAAAGTTAATTTCAATAAAAGCAAGTTATATTTCTTGAACACCCCCTTTTAGAGGCAAGTAAGGATTGAAGAAATTTTAGGGTGTGATATAACAAACCTTCCCACTTCGTATCTTGGTCTCCCTCTTTTCATTGGTTCTCCAAGAGAGTCAATGTTGGACAGGGTTATTGAAAGAATTCAAAAAAACTTGCTGGATGGAAATGTCATCTTCTATCTCAATAAGGAAAGATGACCCTCACTAAGGCCTCTCTTCAGATCATTCTAGTCTATTTCCTCTCTGTTTTAAAATCCCCTATGAAGGTTTTCAAGAAAATTGAGAAAATCCAAAAATAACTTTATGGACTAGATCAGAGGAGAAAAAAAGGATACACCTTATAGGATGGACCAAAGTGTGTAGACCCAGGGAAAATGGGTGCTTAGATCTGAGGATAATTGCTCATATAAATTTAACTTTCCTAGCTAAGCAGGCATGGCGTCTCATTTTTGATGAAGAAAATGAATGGACAAATATCATAAAACAAAAGTATCTTCAAAATATGGAATTTCTAAGTGACTCAGTTCCAATCAGAAGTTCTTCTTTTTGGAAAGCAATTATTAATTGTAAGGAAATCATCAAAAAAAAATTAATATGGGTTTTAGGCAATGGTGAGAGGATAAATTTTTGGAATGACAGGTGGGCTAAGGATGAACCACTAACGTAATATCCTAACTTAGCCTGAATCAAAGATATCACAGAATAACTCATTGGCAGAAAAGTCTCTGATTATATGGTTGAGGACAGAGGTAGAATGAAATGGAAACAAATAAGAATTTAGGGATTTCAAGAAGAATAAAATGATCTTTGTAACATTTTCGGGCAACATTTTATCCCCATGAGATCCAAGGAAGATCAAGTGACCTGGGATCCTATGAAAAATGGGTAGTTCACTGTTAACTTAGCTTACAAGCTTCTGCTTGATGACGAGGATTTTGTCCTCCAAAAGGACTTAGTTTGGATAAAAATTTTAATTCCAAAAGTTACAATATTTTCATGGCTAGTTATCCAAAGAAGAATTCTAACTATTGATAATATGATGCATAAATGTATTTGTATCACTAATTGTTGTTATCTATGCAGGGCTAATTGGGAGACCATTTATCACATTTTCCTTGAGTGCCCTTTTTCCTTGACTATCCTAAGTGGGGTTTTCAGACCTTCAATATTTCATGGGTTAAACTAGCCACTGTGCTTGATTTTTTCATCCAGTGACCTTGCTCCTTTTCAATCCAAAGACTTAGATACATGTGGAAAATTTTTCTCAATCACTATCTTTGGCAGGTGTGGTTAGAAAGGAACCATAGAGTTTTTAATGAGTCTATCCATGATCATCAAACTATCATTGCCAAGATTTTATTCTTTGCCAATGAGAATGTGAACCTTATCCCTTTTGATAGCTGTAAATCTCATATATAGGAGACCACAATTGCTCAATATTTAAGCTTAAAATTGTTATATGATTCTATGCCTAGGGTAGTCAACCCTAGAGCCAATGTTAAGTGGTCTCCACCTCCTACGGGTTGGTTTAAGCTTAATTTTTATGGAGCAGCTAAGGACAATCCTAGCAGAGTAGGCACTGGTGGCATTATGTGAGATCATAATGGGAATATGATGCTTGCATTTTCCAAATATTTGGGAACAAGGACAAACAACAAATTTGAATCTAAAGCTATGTGGAGAGGCCTTCAAATGACTCAAGAGTTAGAAGGCAATTTGATCATATAAGGAGACTCTATGCATGTTATAAATCTCCTAAATAATTGGAAAACACCTCCTTGGAGGATTAAAACAATTTTTGAAGAGGCTAGGATCATTTTCCAAGGAAGACAAGACCAAAAAGCCCAACATGTCTTTCGAGAAGCTAACAAAATTGCTGATAAGCTGGCCAATTTGGGTGTCGATGGTGACAGAATTTTCAAATGGGAAAATGGTGTCCCAAGTTAAGTAGAGGAGTTTATTCAACAAGAATGCCAAAAATGATTATTGAATTTACCAAAAGGGAAGTCACTGTAAGTTCAAAGGCTAGGAGTATTCCCATCTCTTTTTTGAATTGGACTCATAATAAAATTATTTGAGTTGTCAGTCTTCGTGAATGTTGCTTGGAAATACCACAAAGACTAATGGGGACAGTCACATGTCAGATAACATGGCTCCTAGTCATCTTAGTAATTTGAGTTTTGTTGATAATCACAAGGAAGGAAATAAATGACAATATAAGACTTCGAACCAAAGCCACGTGGACCACCAGATAGCCACTGCCATAAATCTAGCCAACAGGTTCACTCTCCAAGGCCGATTGGCCAAGATAGTATGTGGTACCAAAGAATGTCATATATGGAAGAAAGCAATTACCAAAGAATTCTTAAGAGTAATTGTCAATATAGAGCTTGTGGGAGTTTTTTTTAGTACTCTGCTATGTGTGTCTGCAACTTTTTGTTTCTCCATTGTCTCAAGGAAGGGATCCATGTCTGTTTCTTTTTTGTAATTATGATGCATGTGTGTTTTCTCGGGGTATACCCAAAATGTTGTATGGGAAGTTTCTTTTTGATAACAGGCTATGTGCCTTACCGAATGTAATGGCTTTGGCGACATGTAGATTTTACATATAGAGGATCCTTAGTAAATATATGTTCATCAACAACCTTGGGATGATTTTTGTAAAAGGTTTTGGGTCAACCTGTAAAACCCGGTATTAATGCTATAGTATCTTATCTACCAAAAAAAAAATTATTACTGTGTGAAGAGCATGCCGACATTCTAAGAAAGGTCTCCAATTGCCTGATAGAGCACAATGTCAGGTTGAATTCTAAGAAATATGTCTTTGGTGTAACTTCAAAAAAACTCTTGAGATTCATCGTGTCTAAATGAGGGATCAAATTCAACCCAACAAAGGTAAAGGCTATCCTAGAAATTATCCCACCCACTAACATCAAAGAGCTAGGGCAAAGTAAAATTTATAGTCTTTCATCGCACAACTATTAGATAAATATCAACCAATGAATTGACTACTACACAAGGGGGTCCCATTCTATTGGGATGAAGAATATCAATAATTTTTTTCTAAGATTAATAAATACCTGAAAACACCATTAGTATTAGCTCCACCAAGGCCATATGTGCCATTTTTGCTTTATATATTAGCTACCAATTTTGCTTTGGGCACCATGTTGGCTCAAAATAATGTGCAAGACAAAGAACAAGTAATATACTACATCAACCACACCTTGGTGAGTTATGAGCTAAGGTACGCATATGTAGAAAATATTATCCTAAAAGTATTTTTTACAAAAAATAAGGTACACTACTACATGTTGAGCCATACAACATATGTGATATCAAAAAAAAATCCTTTGTAGTATATGATGAGCAAGATGTATCTTAATACACATACTGCAAAGTGGATCATGCTACTGATAGAATTCAATTTCAAATTCATAAGCCAAAAGTCCATCAAGGGATAAGTCATTTATGATCGACTAGTAGAGGTACCACTTTAGTAAAATATACCTCTCACCATTGAACTTCCCTATGATGCAGTATTTGCATTATCGAAAGCACCCGAACCTAAAGAACATTATAATAAAGCTAACATAAATTTATTCTTTAATGGTTCAAATTATGAGCAAGGGGGTGATGCAAGGATTGTGTTTTTCACGTCGTAAGGTGCTCCAATGCCATTGTCATTTAATATAGACTTTCCTTGCACAAATAACAATGCTGAATACAAGACCCTAATATTGGGTCTCCAAACAACAATCACTACGAAGATTAAAAATCTAAATATATTTGGTGACTTCCTTCTCATTATTAACCAAGTAAGGGATTATTTCAATGTAGATGTCCAATCATAAAATTATACAAAATCCTTTTGACACTTACCTAGCCCAACTAGAATGGTATGACATTGAGGCAATCCCTCTCACGTCCAAAATATTTGCAGATATGATATCTTTGGGATCCTTGATCCCTAAGAATCCATATGCTAATTTCACTAACATTCATGTGAAGACACTCTTGTAATCAACAATGCAGCATGAGGCTTTTGGCAACAAGAAATTAGTCAACATGATTCATATAGAACCAAATCATGAGTGGTTCTACAAAGCTAGAGATTTTCTAAAGAAGGCATCTTGGGGATCATTGCTCTTGTAGGGTCCTATAGGGAATGGTACCACCATTAACCACAAGGTTGTCCCTCAATCTACATTTGTGTACATAAAATCACAGAGAGAAAAATTCATCTTATCTATTGAGGATATAGCTTATTAGGATTGGCTTGTCACATTATGAGATTTCCTTAAGATTGGAATCATCCCACAAGGATTATCACAAGCCACAAAATGAAAATTTAAACAAAAATTGACTTGATATGTCTTTATAATAGATATATTGTACCATAAAAACTATGATAGAATCCTCCTTCGTTGTCTTGAGCGCCAAGAATCAACTTGGATGATTTCACAAGCTCATGATGGTACTTATGGTGGCCATTTAAGCAGTATGGCTATCATCAAGTGCATCCTTAAAATGGGATATTACTAGCCCACCATGAATAAGGATTACTGTGAGTATGTCAAGAAGTGCATTAAGTGTCAACATCATGCAAATTTGACACACCTGCCATTACAGGCCTTACAACCCATTTAGGTGGCTTGGTCATTTTCTCAATGGTGTTTTGATTTAATTGGAAAAATATCTCACCTGTATTCGAACTGACATACATTTATCTTAATGACAATTGTATACTTCAAAAAATGGGTATAAGCAGTCCCCTTACCATCAATGATAGGACCATGAATTGTGGAGTTCATACTTCACAATGTCATCTGTCACTTTGGGATCCCATTCAATATGATTTTAGATAATGCTCCTTAATTTAAGAACAAAAATATGCGATCTTTAACATCCAAATATAACATTCAACATAGTTTTGTTACACCATATTATCCATAATAAAATGGGAAAGCAAAAGCATCAAACAAAATAATTATGATCATATTAAATAATATGGTAAAAGAAAATCATAAGGATTGGCATCTGCAGTTTCCTATTGCATTATGGGCTTACAAAACTAGCGTATGGATATCCACTTGGGCAACATAATTTTTGCTTTTATATGGTACTAAGGCCATTATGCGCTTGGAGTTATAAATTCCAACATTGCACATCACATTGAAAGAGTTTATCGATGATGACACTACATGGCAAGCTAGCTTTGATCAATTGACCCTTCTTGATGAATGTAGAATCAATGCTCTTGATCATATTCACGTTTACCAAAATTGTCTAACAAGATCTTATAAAAATAACATCCACCTAAGAGACTTTAAGGTTGGGGACCTCATGCTCAAAGAGAACCAACATAATTCAAACCTACCATCGCACTTGTGAAACAAATTTACGGCTAACTAGATAGGTCCTTATATTATCTCAAAAAATATTGGACCTGGGAAATATCGCCTAACATCGTTTGAAGGTGTGGAAGAGATAGAGCCTCTTAAAATCCTTTATATAAAGGCATTTCACACATAAAACCAAAATTTCAAAAACATTCAAAATAAGCAAAATTTCAAAAACATTTAAAAATCATCAAATTCCAAAAAAATCAAAAAACATCAAAATAAAAAAGCTCCAAAGGCATCATAATCCCTTTGGTCAACTCACAAAATGCACCAAAGGCATAATAATCCCTTTGGTCAACTAATAAAAAGATCAAAAGGCATCATAAACACTTTGGTCAAACTCACAAAAGCTCCAAAGGCATCATAAGCCCTTTGGTCAACTCATAAAATGCACCAAAGGCATCATAAGTCCTTTGGTCAACTCACAAAAGGCTCCAGAGACATCATAAGTCCTTTGGTCAAGCTCACAAAATGTCCCAAACGCAGCATAATCCCTTTGGTCAACTAACAAAAAGCTCCAAAGGCACATTAAGCCCTTTGGTCAACTCATAAAAAGCTCCAAAGGCATGATAAGCCCTTTGATCAACCCAAAAAAGGCTCCAAAGGTGTTTAAGACCCTTGGTAAAAAACAAAAGACAAAAATATAAAAACAATTATAAACATTAAAATACAAAAATATTTGCATCTTCCATTTCACATTTGTATTCATATAATTGCATTAAATTAGGCATGTTGCATCCATTGCATTCGCATTAGGATAGATTGTGTTTTCAATCTTGTAAATGGAATCACGTCTGTATACCAATAATGCATCCTCATAGCCTTATTCATCGATAACCCATATGAGTAACTGTATTTTTTAACATAACCCCTCATGTTGCTATAAGGAATATACTAGGTTTTTTCGGTCATTCAACCATACCTAGTGATCTTCTCAAATTTTATAGAAATCTATCTTTGATTTTTTAGATGAGGTCTAGTTTAATGGCACCTATTATATATCATAATCCTATCACTAATCAAAACACTAAAATCCTAGTTGGAACAAGGGAAATATGAACACTATAAAGTGGTACTAGACATCAGCAAAAGGTTTTTACTTGCTCATATTGTGATGTGCATGATCTAGAGTGTTGATCATTGAAAAAAGGACAAGATCCCGCCTACCCAAGGCATCCATTACAAACATCAAAATGAGAAAAAATACCAAAATCAAATCAAATCCCTTCCTCTAAACAGTAGAAAAATAAAAATACAAAATAAACAGTGATTTTCATCACTAAATGCATGAGAAAGTATCCCAAATAAATGCGAAGAAAATAAGGGGCTGAAGAGCTTGAATCCTTGGAATGATCAAAACTCAAACCATAGAGTGATCCCCAATATAATAATGGGCTGAATGAATCCTGCCTGGAATTGGGGTAGTTCTAATCAATTTTCAAAGGGAACTAGCTTTAGGTGTTCTATATTACCTAAAGGTCTAATCCAACTAAGTCCAAATTAGGATCATGATGAGCATTTGATGATCCCCAATACAACAATGGCCTGAATAAATCATGCTTGGAATTGGGGTAGGCTTATGTTTCATCCAAATAAATTAATTCGCACACACAGCGATAATTAATATTGTGGTCTTCATAACAAAAAAACTCATCTTTAAGAAGCCCAATGGTCATTATACAACTTTTCATTGATCAAATAGGGTGTTTGAGTTTCATTGAAAACCTCAAAAATAAAATCCCCTCATAGCAACAAATCATATCACAATAAAATAATCAACTTTCTTTATGAGGTTTTGTTCATTAAAATATGTTCATGAAATAAGATAGATAGTAAATGAATATCAACAATGATATTTATTTGGCCACTGACTATTTTGTGCATATAATTTATGTTATAAAAGCTTATATAGAAAGCACATACATATCACATCATCTCATCTCACATTTGAATGCTTAAATGATTAATTCTTATGATAAGAGTTATTATTTACATTCATGATTTTTATACATTTTTTGGCATCATCCACTAGTTCATAAACAAATTAAATGCATTCCTTATGTTTTAAGTGATTAGAATATACAGGTTCATTTGCATTAGGTCATCTTCATCTAATTAATGCATCATATCACATATCATCTATCACATCATATCACATAGATTAAATGCATAAACAATTAAAACAAATTAAACATACATTTAACATTAATCATTACATCCATATAGGCATGCATAGTAGTGCATCCACATATCTAGATCATAGCATCTAAACATACATCTATCATCTAGCTAGTGCATGTTGTGTATACATCACATCAATAGGACAAGATCATAAGCATTACATCCATTTTGCATTACATAACAATAAAAATGAACATATGGAACACATAATGAGACTCAACAATAATATCATATATATATATATATATATATATATATATATATGATTGTGTGTGTGTGTCAAGTCTACATTGAGGTACAAAAATACCCATAGGCTACAACTATGTAGGTCATATGACCTTACACTCAAAAATAATATAATAGGCCAAAGGCATGATCATGAGTGGCCTGCACCACTAGTATCTCCTCCACCCATGCTGCCCTCTCTACGAGGTGATCTGGAACTGGTACCCACTACCCGAGAACCTGACCTATGGCTGGTCCGCACTGAAGAATACCTCCACACACTCTATCCACTCTGGTGTGAGCCCCCAGTTGTAGACTGCATTTAATCTATGTGATATGATTACAATCTAGTATCTGAATTTGAAGTTGTAAAGACATAATGTACCCAACATCTCCCGACATCTAGGCATCACAATCCTCTTAAAGCCTTTGTAAGCATCTAATATCTTCTAGCTAATGATGCCAACAGTGGTCACAGAATTGCAAATAGGGGTTGTTGCTGCTGAAAGTGGAAACAACAATGAAAATACAAAAATTCTCACCATGAGGAATCTTAAACTGAAAAAATAAGCATATCTACCAGTCTAGAATTATAAAAATTGAAAAATAACCACAAAAATCACATAAATAAAATTTCAAAAACATAAAAAAAAATTAAAATAACAAAACAATAAATAGCAATAAAATCTCAAATGCACCTCGTATTCAGTTATTTGCTCTATACAATTGGTGGTTGTAGCAATTTATGCTCCATGCACTCTAGAAAGTTGAGTAAATTACCATAAGGCCATTTGGGGTAAATTAGTCATCATTGAATCGAAATGTTGTTTTTCAATCTCGAAGAAGGCCATGACGGTCGGAATGCCCCATGGGAATGAGATATTCATTTCATTAATTCTATGAAATTTTCATTAGATCATCAAACATAGTGATTCAACAGAAGACTAATTGAAATTGCTATCATCTTAATTCCCTAATAAGGCTATTGTAGCCGAACTTCTCCATGGGGTAGAAATGCACAGTTACTATTAATAGTTGAAATCACACCTATAATGGATCCTGCCATATAAAAATAGATGTAAAAATCTCAAAACATCCAAATCAATCATCTTGGTCAAGCGAATCGTCACTTTATTCACTATCCTTCCCTCATTGACTCGTCGCTTGAGGGGGTAGTCATAATATCAACAATCATAATCAAAATCAACAAAGCATTACTCGATCATGTCAAATTGAATTTTTCCTACAAATCATTACCAAAAACTATCATAAGCTTACCCTTTGCTAGGGAAAAAATCAAATATGATAGTTAAGCTTATAGTTATCCTCCTTTCGGACCTATTGTAGCACCAAAGCTACTCGATCACCTGTTGGACTTACAAAAGCTTTTGTAAATTTAAGTCTTCAATTCCATTGGAAGTAATGATTCCAAGATGTGTGCCTTTCTCATGATTGGGGAATATGATTTTTATCAAATAAATGATCATTGTGCACTCTACAATGTGGCCCTTGGTGGTCTATTTTTTCTCAGAACTTTGTTTTCCCATAATGCATCCCAAAAAGAGGTATCTGTAGACACCTAAAATGCATTATATTTAGGAAACTACTCATATAGGCATGTTCAAAGACTATATGACTGATACTAGATATTTCCAAGAGCTAGCAGTGGTCTCAATTACTCACAAGGGGTAGTTTTGGCCCATTTAAGCATGATTGCTATAGACCAAAGCAGTTTCTAATACACGTTATTGAATTTGAGAGCGGCCATGACTAGTCGCTGCTCTGGATAGTGGCTACTACTGAAACACAAATTGGTCATGAATACGAGCCCGAATCATGCAAGATGATTGCAATTGCATCAGATTCAAGTATTTTTTTGTGTGGATCTCCTAGAGTTCCTATTAACTGCCACTTCCATGCAAATCTAGAACTGGGCCTTGCCCCCCTGACAACCAATTTCACCTAGATCTAGATCTTGGCTTCTCCAAGAAGCCAAGATCTAAAACTTGGGAGGCATACATATGCATCATCCCAAAAACAAGAAAATATATGACTTTTTATGTAGCAAGCCCTAGTGAATTGGAGAGCGATTCTACACCCCCTTGAGGAGTAACAAAGTATTGTCCGATTGAGCAACGAAAAGGAACCATTCAAGCATTTAGTTCTACATATTTTTCACTACCAATAAGTCTCTAGACACAAAAGTTATTCTTGAAAATTAATTCAGATGAAATATTGAGTGTCATAGCCCTTAGTTCGTGAGGCAAAAAGTTTCAGTTTGCGGTCGTTGTCCTCAACAGCGGCTTGCAGGCATAGCTTAGAGTTTGAGTCATCATTTTTAGAGTTTTTAGCATAGATTTATTAATTTTTTCTACTTTATCAACTTATATTAGCATAGATATATATTTTCCATTGCATTTGTATGGTATTTTCTTAATTATTCATCCATTTTTGCTTATCTTTGCACCTTTATGCTTATATCATGCTTCTATGTAATTTTATGTAGATCTTCAGAAAGAGCCTCATCATGAGAGGCCTCATATGCTACTAATATTTGTATGTTATTTCTTGAGTGCATATCATAGGTTCTTGGACTGATTTAAAGCATATTTGGTATCATATCTCTCCAAGCAAGTTAGAAGAAGGCACTTGTAAGCCCTTAAAAAAATTTGTGTCGAATCTAAGAAGCCTACGAAGTACACCATCCCCGTTCAGGGGCTATTTCATAATTTGTAATAATTTTATCAAGTTGTAGACACCAAAACAACACCAATATGATTATGTGACTGCAAAAACTGATCGCTTTGACACACACAGCCCCCAAGGCAGCCCCAAGAGGTTAAATAGTGGTCCTAACCACTCTCACAGTAGTTTTGGAAGGTTAGAGGTCAATTTGGCACCTTTCAGGCACCTTGCTCTCTACTCGTCTCACCCAGGGACAATTACAAACTGGTATTTGTCCCACCCTAGGACAATTAACAGTATTCACTCCTAGGTGGGGCGAATTGCAGGTTTGACAAGCAAAAAGTCAAATCTTGACAAATGGCAGCTCAGATCAGCCACTTAATGCCTCCTTCATTGCATGTGAGCATAGGTGAGCATTTTTAAGCATTAGAGGTTGTTACAAGGGCAGTCATGAAGTCCCAAATTAGGGAGGAATCTCCTCCCTCATAATAAGGCATGATTGCCAAGTGGTGCCTTTGCATGCTCATCCAAAGAGACCGTCAGGTCTATAAAATGGTGAGTCTTATCACCCCCAAAAAAATGGAGAGAAGGAGCATTTTGGGCAATGAAGTGCTACCGCTTTACTACCTCACATCCTTTTGATTTATTCCTTTCACATCCTTGATCTCTTTTGCAAGGGAGGTCATTGGGTGACGATTGGAAGCGCAAATATTGACCCCAAAACCTGACATCTAGTTACATTGTCCTACCAATTTTTTTGACAACACTTAATAAGGAGTTTTGGACCAATTCCAAGTGGATTGGTGTCGAAACAGAGCCTCAAACGACGGGCGCCTTGCCTGCGGGCGCCCCCCGCACTGCTGCAGGTCTAATCGTCCCACCTCATAATGATTACAAATATGTGGAAGATTTGCTTTCTATTATTTTTGCATTAGATTCTATGCTACTTAAATATGTTATAGTTCAAATTTCAGCTTGTTTTGAGCAATTTTGACCATGTTTCTATTATTTCTTGCTTCTACTAACGTGCAGGTAGCATCATCAAAATCTTGGTGATTGAGGCCAAATTGAGGAAATATGACCTTCTGGGTCTTCCCAAAATGCCCCATTTTATCTAACCCCAAACTTTGCAGATCATTTGGAGCCTCCAGGATAGGACATTTTGGGCAGTGCTCTTGGATGTTTTGTTGCAGGTTTATTCGTCCCACCCGAAGCGATTAGCAATTCACGATAAATTTTTTGACTATTTCAATTGCAGTGTCCTTCTGGTAATGTCTTCATGCTTCTATGAAACTTTCAGATCATTTTGATTCATTTTACCTATCGTTTTATTCAATTTTATGCATGCATCTTTCATGGGCTTTAGAGATCAAATGCTTCATCTTATCTACAGGTGCTACTAACTGTTTGCCATTTCTTTGAACGTAGGATCTCAACATTGGAGGAGCAGCAAGGAGTGAAGATTCATCAATGCAAGTGGTGACAACATTTTGGTCCACCCATTTTACATGTGGGCATGCGGAAGAAGGATTCCTAATACATGATTGTAAACGAAGCAATGTTAACACTCCTAGCCCCTAAAAAGGGAGGAGACGTCTTGTAACTGAGATTTAAAGAGTATTAATAAAAGGGTTGTGCATTCTATACTTGCTTTTATCTCATTTCAATTCGTTCATTTTCCTTCCTTTTATGCAATTTCAATTTCTAGGACTTTAGCGTTAGCTTTTGCCTCGCATGCATCGCAATTAGTGTTTCCTTTTCACTTTCGTATCCTCGCTGATTGCTTCGACACACACAGCCCCCAGGGCAGCCCCCAGAGGTTAAACAGTGGTCCCAACCACTCTCACAATAGTTTTGGAAGGTTAGAGGTCAATTTGGCACCTTTTAGGCACCCTGCTCTCTACTCGTCTCACCTAGGGATGATTACAAACTGGTATTCGTCCCACCCTGGGATGATTAACAGTATTCACTCCTAGGTGGGGTGAATTGCAATTTTTATGGGAAAAAAGTCAAATATTGACAAATGGTAGCTCAGATTCACCACTTAATGCCTCCTTCATTGCATGTGAGTGTAGGTGAGTGTTTTTGAGCGTTAGAGGCTGTTACAAGGGCAGTCATGAAGTCCCAAATCAGGGAGGAATCTCCTCCCTCATAGGAAGGCATGATTGCTAAGTGGCGCCTTTGCATACTCATCCAAAGAGACCGTCTGGTCTATAAAATAGTGAGTCTTCTCACCCCAAAAAGGGACAAAGAAGGAGCATTTTGAGCAACGAAGTGCTGCCGCTTTACTACCTCACATCTTTTTGATTTGTGCCTTTCACATCCTTGATCTCTTTTGTAAGGGAGGTCATTGGGTGACTATTGGAAGCATGAATCCAGACCCCAAAACCTGACATATGATCACATTGTCCTACCAAATTTTTTGACAACACTCAATAAGAAGTTTTGGACCAATTCCAAGTGGATTGGTGCTGAAACAGAGCCTCAAACAATGAGTGCCTTGCCCGCGGGTGCCCCTCACACTACTGTAGGTCTAATCGTCCCACCCTAGAATGATTAGGAATATATGGTAGATTTGCTTTCTATTATTTTTGCATTAGATTCTATGCTGCTTAAATAGGTTGTAGTTCAAATTTCATCTTGTTTTGAGTAATTTTGACCATGTTTCCATTATTTCTCGTCTCTACTAACATGTAGGTAGCATCATAAAATTCCCGGTGATAGAGGAAGAATTGGGGAAATCTGACCTTCTGGCTCTTCCCAAAATACCCCATTTTACCTAACCCCCAACTTTGTAGGTCATTTGGAGCCTCCAGGATAGGACATTTTGGGCAGTGATTTTTGATGTTTTGTTGTAGGTTGATTTGTCCCACCCCGAAGCGATTAGAAATCCATGGTGATTTTTATTACTGTTCCATTTGCAGTGACCTCTTGGTAATTCCCTTGTGCCTCTGTGAAATTTTTAGGTCATTATGAGTCATTTTATTTGTCGTTTCATTCAATTTTATGCATGCACGCTTCATGGGCTTTGGGGATTATACGTTTCATTTTATCTATAGGTGCTACTGACTGTTTCATGTTTCCTTGAATGTAGGATGTTGACATTAGGGGAGCAGCAAGGACTCAGAGTTCATCAACACTAGCGGCGACGACGTTTTGGTCTACACATTTTACATGTGGGCACGCGGAAGAAGGTTCACTAATACATGATTGTAAACGAAGCAATGTTAACACTCCTAGCCCCTAAAAAGGGAGGAGGCATATTGTAACCGAGACTTAAAAGCATATCAATAAAAGGGCTATGCATTCCATACTTGCTTTTGTTTCGTTTCAATTCATTCATTTCTCTCCTTTCATGCATTTTCAATTTCTAGGACTTAAGTGTTATCTTTTGCCTTGCATGCATCACGCTTAGTGTTTCCTTTTCGCTTCCGTATCCTCGAGCTTCCATAAGTTTTTGGTATCCCTAAGATGGACCTATCTGTAACTGGATTTCAATATGAATAAATGAAAAGAGATATCATGTTTTGTTAATTCGTTTGTCTTTCATGCTTTCATGATTTTATGCTTGGTGTAATGATGCAAAGAGTGTAGGTGTATGCTTTTTAGGACCGTATATTTACATCACTAATTTACCTCAAGAAGATGTTTGAATGACTATACTACATCCTATAGATGATTATTTAGATTGTAGACTATAAAATATACACTAATTGGAGATATTCTATATCGAAGAAACTTTTATGGGGTGATATTAAGATACCTATCGCTAGAAAAACTAGAGAAGCACTTGAGCAATTCCATGAGGGTTTTTTAGGAGGCTATTACTCTGGATAGACTACCAAAAAGAAAATTCTAAGGGTTGGATATTATTGGTCCACCATTTTTTTTATGCATTCAAATGGGCTAGAGCCTATGAAAACTATCAAAGGTTTGTAGGTAGAGGCAAACACCCAACAATATCATTATGGCCAATGGTTGTAGAAGAAACTTTTAAGCAATGGTATTTAGACTTTATTGGTGTGATTAATCCAAATTCATATATTGGACATAGATATATTCTAACAATAATAAACTATTTTACAAAGTAGACTGAGGCAAACACTATGAAACATGTTGATCAAGATACTAATATTGAATTCATGGAAAGACTAATCACTAGATTTGGAGTTCCAACAACCATTGTATCAGACAATATAAAATATTTCAAAGGGGTTAAAACCATAAATTTTATGATAAAATATGGGATATACTGGAACACATCCACAAAATATTAACCTTAGGGGAACAGTCTTGCAGAACCCACCAATAAGAATGTGCTAAAAATAATTAGAAAGAGTATTCAATATAATCTTAAAAGTTAGCATTTATTTTTGGATTTAGCACTTTTGGTAGATCATATCAAAATCAAAATAGCCCTAAAAACTTACCCACATGTTCTATTTTATGGCAAGGAGGTTGTGTTACCAATCAACCTAGAGCTTTCGATGCTATTATTCATTAAAAATATTATCCGGATGATTTAAAACTAGTATAAATAAGAATAGCTAAGCTAGTCCAATTAGAAGAACATAAACAAGCATATAATAGTTTTTTCTACCACCAAACAACTATCAAATGTTGGTTTGATAGGAAATACACAACAAAGACATTTGAAGAAGGCGATCTAGTGTTCAAATGAGATGTAAACAAAGCAAAACCTATATTGCATTAAAATTTTTATTATATGTGGTGCAAACCATGCATCATCGAGTACAAGAAAGACCTAAATTACTTTGAATTAAGATAATTGGACAACCATATACTACTAGTTCTAGTTAATAATCAACACCTAAAGAACTATGTTTAGGACAAGTGGTGCTTGTCTTGTACATATGTAAATATGACACATGAACATTCCTTGTAAATAGAATTTTTATCTTTTTTGAAAGAGGTTGCACTTGTAAAATGTAAATATTCAAAAGTGGGTATATCATCTACCTACTTAACATCTCGAGCTATGCAACCCCTCACACCATCTCGACTCAACCACTAATGAACAAGTTCAAAAAATGATTGGTATTACATGACACATATCACAAAGTGGTTTTTAGATTAATGGTTTTTAGGTTTCACAGATTGTCCATGATTAAATAAATGCAGCAAAGTCATTGGCCAAATCAAGTACCATGTACAATGTGCAATATTAAACATGCAATGGTTGGTGATCCTAGTGAGATATTTAAAAATTATAGGTTCATAGAATTATGCAACCACAACTATGCCTATTAGTAGTTATTATGAAATGCATTTAAAGTTGACAAACCATTTATTATCAAAAACTATAATAGAATGTTATTGTTCGATGGTGCTCCTTCCAAGAATACATGTTAGACTTCAAAAATTGGTAACGATTCCTTGGAAAGATCTTAATCGGTATGCAAAAATACACTACACAAATTCATTAATATATCTAAGCGGAAAAGTGTCATTTAAAACATTATAAATTGATCATACCTCTCAAATCACTCTCCCATTTGTAATAATTATGAGTACGTAGTGTAGCAGAGATCCCTAGCCATTTTAGAGAGAAGTAGCAATAATTGATAGAAGTAGAACCAGAAATAAATGGGTAGATGATAGGAGATAATCGATGCATAAAAGGCCATGAGCAAGCTCACTAATGAGCTAGCCAGAATCCATGATCCAGTGCTCATAATTCAGTCTAATTTATGCATCTCTCACATCGGTTGTGAGGAGAAAGGGAAGATATTTTTTTGAAAACCATGAGGTGGGTGTTGCATATCACTTAAAAATTAGCAAATTCACATCTAAAGTGGTGTGACCATACCCAAAAATCATTCATGTGGTAGTAAATTTCTATGCTTCTAGCATATCTATAATTTTTACTTATTGATCAGAGCCATTTTTACCATAAGTAAGGAACTGTTGATGCAGGCATTCACACTAAAAGAACTTCCAAGCACCAATCTAAAGAAAATTTTGTTCAAGGATCAAATATTATTCTTTAAGAATAGTTTGGTTAAATATTGGCTCATTGAAGTAGGTGGAAAGCTATTGGATGGATTCCTAACAAATAATAGAAAGCTTATGGAATTTATTGACAAGGCACAACCTATATTCTCTATGCTGGTGATAGTTTGGAGAATGAGAATAGATGCAATACTATACCCTTACCATATGGGTATAGAAAATGTGGTTATGACAACCTTCACATGCATTACCCTAGATTGGGCTCAGCTTCTAGCTTGTAGCATGCATGAAAAATTAAAATCTATGAAAAAATAAGAAATGTGATGTATTCACATACCCTTCATACATGGATTAGATTTTTTTATTCTACATGACTTCTATAAATAATCACAACTTTTAGTTGTAGAATATAGATGAGTAGGGTATGGATCGATCAGTGTTGGATTGAACACATATAATACATGATAGTGGTTCGTATATTGAATTCAACAAACATTTCTTAGGACCAGCACTAGCGATAATATATAGAAACTACCCTTGCATTTCACCAAAATTTATAGATATCTTGAGAGGAAAATCATGGGAATGAGGGGATTAGTATTTTTTGAAGGAAGACACCATTATCAACCTATTTGGTTTTTCCAAATTCCCTTACCTACTATTGCATTATGTGATTGATTGGGTGTTTGGATTGGAATACTGTAGGTAGGTCTACACTATAGAATAGAGCCTTGGTCAAGGAGCCAAAAAGGCCTTAATATTCAGGTTTCCTATCAAATTTGAGCACATCACAATATCCAAAAGAGACCCCCTGTAATACAAGAATCTCGAAGTTAAAATTTTTGCATTGAAACTACTAATTGTAATACACACGTGGAATTATGACCCAAACAATATCTTGGATGAAATTTTGAAAATAAATATTAAAGTACCGAGATTAAAGCATTTGTCATGGCCATACATTGAAATGTATAGGAACCTAACTGAATGTTAGGTGGTGCTACTTAAATATATGGAGATGTAAAAAGGATGACCATGAGAAATTGCTCTAAGTATGATTGGATTTATAACCTGGAGAGAAATGCATATAAGTTGCTTGATCCTAGCCTGATTGACATAGAAAATGATAGTATAGGATGGGAAGACTATAAAATTAAAGAATGGTGGATAATGTGTTGTGAATGCAATCTAAGCAAGCATATGAAGTATAATAATAATATTAATGATTTATTCAATGATGAATTTTATGCTAAGTACATCACTTGAAAATAAAATAATTAAAATAAATCTTCTTGAGTATCTTAAGGGTGCAAAATATCGATGGCATAGTATATCAGGAAGAATAGTTGAGGCAAAATAAGAATATTTACCTCAAAACCCACTGGTATTTGACATTAGAATACTGGCTCCACATAGAGATGCCAAAGCACCCTTGGAAGTTTAGCCTGAATATTTCGACCAAAGTTCCAAATCAGGTAAGAATTACAAGGATCACTCAATTTTGGGTATCTGTAAAACTAATAATATTGCAAGAAAGAAAATGTTGGAGGAAGAAAAATAAAAGTAGATACAAAAGAAGTAAGAACTACAACAAGAAGTATTAATGTGTGAAATAACAATTGCACAGACAGAAGCTGAATAGGCACAAAAGTTAAACTTAAATTTGAACCAACACAAGCCTTGTAGATAGAGGAGCTAGAGCTGGAAGTGTAAGATATAGGCATATCCCCTAAACTACATCTCTTCTCAAGTCCTTCATCCTTGGAAATTTTTACCTTCTCTCCTTGTCAATTTTGGCCTCCTTCGGAGATGGTCCTTGCAATCATCAAAGTTGAAGTAGAGGAGAACCTTTATTCTAGTTTACCTACTGCTTCACAAGCCCTATCTACTCAATAAACTACCTCACCAGTCATTGAGTCTATTCCACTCACTCAGTAGTTCACCCTCAAAGCTTCACCCATGCAATCTCCAATTTTCTATACTCCGCTTGCAACCAAAATAGGGCAAGATGTCTAATAAAGTACCCCACTAAAAAATCCATACTATCTTATTATATCATCCCATTACTAGACTTCTTGGTCACTCCAGTCCTCCCGATTTCTATGTAGGAACCATTACCAAAATATTTCTCTACTATTTTTCTAGTAGAAGAGAACCACAAAAGATGGAGGAAGGAGGAAGAGTAGTTTTAACGGTTGCAAGGACAAAAAAATAAGTTGTCACCATGGGCTATGACATAGTGTATTCCATCAATGAGGAAAGGTTCAATATGTTAGCCAAGCCAAAAGTAAAGAATCCAGCCTCTTTTATGAGACCAAAATATTGGAATATAGAAGACTATAGAAGGGATATCTCCACGATAGTGAAGACCAAAACTGCTCATGCCATACATGCAGAGATAAACACATTGTTGGTGTAATAAATAAAGTAAATAGGAGTTTTGTAGCTTCTAAGAAAAAAATTGATACCCTAGAGGTCAATCTCACTAAGGAAAGGACAAACAATAGTACCCTAAAAAATGACATCATTAGATTGAAAGACAATATAGATAAATTTAATTTTGAGAAATATGTGCAATTGAAAGATAAATAAATCAAAGAGTTTGATTCTGAATTGAAGAATGTACAAGAAGAGAAATATCAGTAGAATTTAGCATTATCTAAGGTGAGGAGTAAATTTGTATAATGATAGGAAGTCGTGTCCATTGCTATGAATGAGTTGTAGTAAGAAAGGGATAAACTATCAAGCTCAATAATCTGTAAATATTGTCTCAAACAGGTCTAAGATTTTTATTGGAGAAAAATAAAAGGATAAATCCTATCAAATTTCCCTCCTTTCTGTATGAATATCAAACAAATCAGTATTGTTACTAGGCCAACTAGAAATGACATAGAGAGGGTAGAAAAGGCTCTAACATCCAAATTTTAGTAAGCATAAAAGTTTAGGAAAATGCTGAGATATCCTGATAGCTTCCCTGCTCTAAAAACATAATCTAACAAGGATGTAGAATGCTAAATAATGCAGGTACACTAGATCTACTGATAAAATGAGATCATTTATATGACAAGCGAGATGTTCACCATCATCAGAAAAGAGGCCAATGAAATGAGTGTCATTGCACAATATCTCAAGACCCTATGTGCACCAAGTTTTTGGGATGACAAATTAGTTTGGCACAAGCATAAAGCACTCACCCAGTTGTTTGAAATATAAATGAAAGACCAAAGTGATATCAAATCACTATCTTAACCACTGGATGTAGAAAATATTTTTACACTTTTCTATAGGCTTTCTCATCTCCTGGAAATGGTAAAATACTTTGTTGAGATATACAATGATCCTTCTTACTACTATATTCATTGGATAAATTGAGTTGTCTTAGAACTAAAAGAAATTCTAGATCCCCTTCGGATATTTAGAAAAATATGTATGAACACCTCTAAATAGTCATTCCATCTACGGTTGTTTCATAGCATGGGAAATCATCAGGAATATTTTTACAAAGGGAGACTCCATAATAAGGAGGGTCAAAACAAAATACTTCACTAGAGGATGATTAGAAAAATGTGAAATTGACATGTCCCTGTATTATATTATTTTTTGTCCTTTTTTTTGTACAAGTTTTACCATAATATAGTATCAAAAATAATGACTTCAAAGCCCAATGGAACAAGTGTAAAGGAATATTAAGGTGTAGCTATAAAATCAGTATTTGGCACAAAAACAATAGGGTAGTAGTAATATATTACCTTCAAATCATTGGTACTAAATATTGGATACACATCAATGTTGGTAGTATCCCAAGTCAAATTGATGGTACTTGTAGGATCTACCTAGATAGTAGGTAATTATGAAGTGACAACTCACACAAGTCAGGTTAGAGCATACACCTATTTCAAGCCACAACACTCTTAAACATTAAGATATGACTCCATGAGGGAGAGCTTAAATAATTGGATGTTGGTAGATGATATAATAATAAGCTCCTAAATAAAATAAAAGAATAGGAAGCACAACAAGAAAAATAATGGTGATTTCCTAAAGTACTTGGCTTGATTCTAAAACAACCTTTAGCTATAGCTAGATTTACTCTTGAAGTTTCATTTTTGTGGGCAAGTCTCATATTTTAGGTATTCCTTGTTTTGTTTTCTACTTCTTTTCACTTTTGTATATACTTTCACTTTCATTTTTATTTTCATAGTTTATCCTACAAATCCTATCCTAAGTCTCATAGAAAGATCCCATTCTCCAGGTGTCCCAATACATAATTTTGGTTTCATCTCCTTCATACCACTATAACTTACCACCCATGAATTTTATATAGAATCCATTATCCTATCCATCACCACAATTTTATTCAGTGTTTCCTTCATAGTTGTTTGTTTGGTTAAGCGGATCCTATTTTCTAGGGTTTCAATCGTTTACCTTCTGTATTAGCCCCTTTTTTGGTAAATAGTGTATGCCTATGGTATATAAAGGGTCAATATAATTTCTCTTTCAATGAGATGAAAAGTCTTGGTGAGTCACCAAGAATGTGGGTATTTTTAGATCACCACCCACATTCACTTTAGTGAAGGGCACTATTGAGTGGTAATTTTGACCAATTGGAAAACCACACTCAAAGTTAGGATTTTGATTAGAAAACCCTCTCTTGCAAAGAAATAAACATTTCTCTAAGGTTCCTTTTACTTTAATGTGTGCATGTATGCTTTTCAAATGAGTGCATGGAATACCTTAGTGCTCTGCAAAATAACTGTTAACAAGGGGCCTGTGTTGGGGTTACTTTATTTGCTATGGTATTCTTGTTCATTAAAATTGAAAGGATAATAAATGTTATTGGAACTCATATAACTATGATATAGAAGTGAAATTCCTTTTATCCTGAAATGTTTTAGATATATTTTTATCTTTCTTTGTTAGGCAAGTTTAATTAGTTTTATCCTTTTGTTAAACCTTGCTTTAAACATGAAATAAAAGATAAAAATCTACCTCTAAAATGTGAATCTGAAAATGACGAGTGGATTCATTTTATGTTGCTTAGAATATGAAAGATAAAAAATATGCATTAGTAACTTCTAAAATGTGATGGTATTTGAAATGCCCTATAAATTATCCCCCTTTCATGAAATTGAGATTTTCATAAAGAGAAGATGACTCATTTCTTTAAAGAAAACAACCATTTAAAATGCCTTATAAATTATCCCCCTTAAATGAAATTGAAATATGCATAAAGGAGAAATAATTTATTGCTTGAAAATAAAACGTAAACCTTGATATCCAAATCTCATTTCGAAATGTGAAAATATTTAAAATTGAAATTGCAAAATTCCTTTTAAAACTGCAAACTTTGAATAATTGTGGAATATTACATTTGTCTTAAAATGAAATTGAACTTGCTCTAAATGAAACTTTAGAGCTTATTCTTTAAATCTATGCCTCTATTTATTTTTATTTTTTTTAAGTGAAAAACCCCTTGTGGAGCCACCTTGGTCTGAGAGACCACGAACAGGGGGGTACTACACCGTCAAAGTCACCCGGGGTCGCACCCGACCCTTGCCCGCACCAACATTATCAATTGGATTTTAGATACCCAATTCAACTTTTTGGTAGGGTGGATATTTGAACCTGGGACCTCCCTTGGAGGATTGCCCTCTCCTCTCCAACTCACCTACAACACCGGGTATGCCTCTATTTTTGGATTTTTATATATTTTTTTGTATTTTTTATTTTATTTCCAATGTATTATAGAAAATAAGTCTTTCAATCAGCTTTACTAACATGCCGAATACAAACTTTAATTAATGGCATCACATGGAAAATAATACGGTCCAGTTTGTGGAAGAAAATATTTAGAAAATAAAATCACTTGCTGCTCCATCTCTCATCTATTTCCAAAGTTTCCAACCCCATTTTTTTTGTTTCCAAGGTGTATTTAATATTTTTCATCCGACTCTTCCCTTTCTTTCTTATTTGTTTGGTTACTTGTAATTTCTTTCATTTCTTTTCTCTTTGTGTTTTATTTCTCAACGCTTCATTGTGTAACACCTGGACACGCTTCACGCTCTACCACAAAATGAACACTCTTGTCGTTACTTTTATTTTCTTTGTAATAACTTGCTTCTTCTGCACATGTGATGAATAGACACATTTACTATTATGCATTACTAAAATATAATACAAACTAGCTCATGAATTCTGACATATTACTCTTATATATTATGTCATTGGTGTCCTTTAAACCATCAGTCTTACTTCAAATAAAACAAAAAATGGTTGCTTACCACATAGCTCCACATTTTTCGAACATTCAAAATCTTGGTAACAAGATTTCCCAAAACATTAAGAACAAAACCAATAAAAGCTAAGAGAAATCTGAGGTGGACCACTTAGCTTTTTGTCTTATAGTGTATCCTTAATTTGTTGTAGTCAATCTTGTCATCATAAACACACCCAAACTACACTATTTCCTTCACCACTTCCTTACTAGACATTCTCCTTCTTTTTTATGTCATGTGGATGTTTTTGCTTCTACCGTTCATTCAAACCTTGGGATACCATAGTATCTATCCACCATTCCACTGTAATCAACGTCGTCATCCTTTTATACCCCTACTCGACGGATACCCAATGGCCATAGACTCTTTCTGATGAGATGTTGATTTTCTAAATTTAAACACGTGCCATGCACCATTTAGCCCATTATGCTACAATATCCATTCTTGTTCTATGAAATATACCTAAATCTCAACCAACATGCTAACCCTTCAAATGTAACATCTCAACGTCCACGCTGTTTGAGTCTCAGAGATTCAGATTCTCAATAGCCATCGAAAAACTTTCCCATCCACGTCACTACTCATTTTGCTACATTTGGTTTTGGAACAGCTCTAGATAAGGTTTTGATACTCCTTTCCTAAAATCCTCGTCATCTGGTAGTACTAACACTATATCGATAGTCCTCCATGTGGGAGTAAAATGAACAACCAACAACTCTCCTTAACGTTGGCTTATTACCATTTCGGTGATTCTATTGTTGCATTGTATTCCTCCCATCTATGACTCGATGAACTTCTCTATCCATGCTATTATGTGTCTCAAAATTGTCATGCTAAGTATCCATATGCCACCATGTCATTGAGATACCTATCATAACACTTGAAAATTTTGGCCTCCTCCTGCACTGGCGTAAACCTCACCATTACTCCATTGCCATGTTGATGCAATCCATTGTATCAGTATGTCACATTATGGAGGTGCCATATAAAACCAATAAATTTTAATTCACTCAATCCTTGCATCTTCATCATCAATACTATCCACAACCATCGTATTGGTACCCATATTGATGGATTACATCCCCCAAAAAAGTATTGGATTTCATGAGGACACTTGCTTCTCGTTATTTCTACTGTCACATAAATCTAGCCATGAATATCATACTTTTTGCGAGATCATCTGCTATTTCCAAGTTGGTCTGGAAGTCTCCACTACGTTCCCTCACAACAACTATCATCATTTCTATATACATTGTTATGATTATCTGGTGAGCTGGACCTCTTCCACATCCCCATCCTTCGATTCGATGGAAAATCTTTCATTCGACCTGCGTCACCATGAGGATCCCTATTTTTGTTTTCGAACTGTTGTCACCATTATGTGCTGAAATTCTATCCTATTATGGTGATTTTCATGCAATCTAGCTCGTCCCCATACATGCAAATTTTATAGATGTAACATTTCATAGGACTCAAATGATCTACTCACTTTCGATGTGTTTCAATATCTTAACATTTAACTAATGAAACGACCATTATCTACATTGATGGAGACTATCTGATAATAGAGTTGTGACATCACCATCCACTATATAAACTACCCTCGATTGTCTGACGTACTGGTAACTCCCATAGAGTCTGCTCCATTTTGGTCGTCACCACCATAGCCCATCCAATTTACATCACAATCACTATCGTATTTTCTTGTCTTCAATATACTCGCTTACTCTGATGGATTTTCATAGATTTTAATCCCTGTACTTTATTTTAGAACCTCACCATGCTGTATTCAGTACCTAAATCATCAAAATTTGATTTGGTCACTGTAACTGATGTGGCTTAAACCAAATTTCCTTGAATCCTATGTGTCCAAAAGTTCATCGATCTATGTCATTGAGATATCTTTACCATGAATTTTTGAGTACCTTGTCTTCTTCTACCCACATCACTCTCAAGATCACCCATGGAGGTCCATACTACCATGTCCCCATAAATTTTTCCTGTGAGCCCATTCACACCCAAGTGCTGAGTTGTCATCCAGCTCTCGCAGGCCTGCATCGACACTATAGTGTCCATTGCTAAATCTGCCCATATGCCACTTCATCTATGTATTTTTTTGCCCATCATATTTACCTCATCATCAACATCCCACTCATCCATTTAGTGTCGATGGGAATATGTGTGTCCAAACCCTTACTATGATACACATCAGTATCTCTATGATCGCTCCTTATCATTATCTCCTTTGATGATCCATGGTAAGAACCATCGAGCACTTGCCCCGTTTATCCATGTCAAGTAAGGTTGTGTCATGACCCTCCCTAGTTGACTTTATGGCACAAAGGAACAATGTATTAACCTACAGTGTGGTGATACTTAGTTTGAACAATTGTACCAACTATATGATGTTTACTTGATTTGTGAAGGGCATTTTATTAATAATATATTGCCAAGTGTGCAATATATGGTATAATCATGGGTGAAGAAGGCAGAAGCATCCACCAGAAATGAAGGTGCCTAAGATTAGGGGAAATGATGATTAAGGTACTCAGAGGTAACATGGATATATACTTTAATATAGGTATGAATCTTTGGAAGGGATAATCATCTATGGCTAATCGCCTTGAGCCTTAGTTGATAGTCTAGTAGCTATCGTAAAATATTTTGCTGAGATAGGTGATAGGGTCGATGGAAAGATTCCCTCTTTTTTTATTTACAAATTTATTTTCTCTTTGTTGCATAGTGGTTGGAGTAGCATAATGTTGGAACTGCTATATAAAAACAACTGCCAAATATATGTGGATGCATAAAACTAATTGTTTTGTTAAATAAAATATAGAGCATCATTTTCATAGAGAAAAGTATATTAAATCTAAATGCTAAATAAAGATTCATTCAAAAGTATCAATGAAGTTTGATTAAATAATTGATTTAATTAAGCTCATTAGTAAACCTCATTTTATTTAATATATGAGACTTATTTTTAGTTAATTAAAGGTATTCAATTTAATGCTAATAGAGAAGTCAGTGAAAGACTTTAATTAATTAAAAAAAACAAAAAAAAAACATATATCTATTTAAGAAATAAGATGTCTTTTATTTTAATGAAAAATAATTATGAAATTGTATAAATAAAAGAGGTATCTTAATGGTGATAATTAGCAATAAAGGATATATATTTAAAATAAAGGGGATATGTTAAAATAATACCATCCTTCTAAAATATAAAAAGGGATAATATAAAATATGTAAATATCTCGTTCCCTTATAGCTCGTAAGCTATGAAATAATCTAGGGTTGCTGATAGGCTTCCAAATATGGAAACCATCAGACAAAGGGTTCCTTGCTGCCAGAGAAAGGGATGAATAATGTAAGGGGAGGAGGCTCGAGGAGAGAGCTCAAGGTTTGAGACAGGCCATGTGGAGGAGAAGAAGCTTGTATGGTGTGAGAAAGAAAAAATGAAATATGAGAGAGGACGATGAAGGAGGACAAAGGTGTTGGCAATTTTGGGTTTGAGATCCTAGCTTCTTGTCTATGAGTTGTCATTGATGTCAAAAGGAAATGGCATTAATGTTAAGAGGATGTGTTGGCTTCAAAGGTGGAAGATTCCAAGAGAATATTTTTAAGAGAATCCGGAGAGATTCCATTGGCAAGGGTTTTTCATTAAAACCAAACCGGTTTTTATTAAAACCAAGTTGGATAGGGTTTTTATTAAAACCAAGTTAAATGGTTTTTATTAAAACCAATGGAGGTTCTCTTTATTATTTATTTAATTATTATTTAAAACCCTTCAAGGTTTTAATTAATTAATTATTTAATTAATTAAGGGAGAAATTATTTTTAATTTATTAAAAATACTTAAAGGTTTTTAAACCTTTTTTTATTCTTAATTTATTAAAATTATTTAAGGGTTTTTAAACCCTTTTTGAAAAGACTTTTGATTAATTTCGAAATGGTCTTTATTTCCGTCGACGTCAAGGTGTCTTCGAAGAGACTATTTATTCTCCAACTCCTAAGGTTGGAAGGCTAATTAATTCGAAATTCCTCGAATGCAATTTGCGGTGTTTGTGCTCTGTATTCGCTGCGATCGAAGGAAGACTTAGAAGCACGTGCGGTTGAAAAGTCTTCGGGAGTTTTTTTGAGGGTGAAGTGGAGGGAAGTTCACTTGTGAACTTCGTAGCCCGCGTGGGCTAGTGGCAGCGAAGGTTGTTGTTGGGCGCTGCATTGGCGGAGGTCACCGTTTCGAGTCTCGCGGGGGTGCTTTGCTAGAGTAACACACGTTTTTATTAAAACGTCTTTATGCCACGAAATTCGGAGTTTCTTGGACAACGATTTATAAGGTGTGATTAAATTTTATGAGTTTTGGCTTTTGTGATTAGCATTGAATAAAAGCTTAGGAGAAATAAGGGCATATTTCTTTGGATGTATTTTTAAGATTATTCTTTGCTATGCTAAAATTAAAAATGGAGGTATAAGGTGTGAGTCTCTGATTGTTGATTTATTGGCATGTTATGGTGGTTGTGTTTAAAGAAGTGGAGCTAAAAGGTGTAATAAAGGAAGTTTATATTATTGCTCATTTCTTTTTATTCTAACCCTAACTTGGTTGGAAGTTTGAGAGTTGTGTGTGGTGACAACTTGAAGGTTCAATTATCTTCTACTCCAATAAGGTATGGGCACATTCTTCTTATGAGTATGATTGGTGTATGTTTTCTAAAATAAGGTTGGAGTGAAAAGGTATTCTACTAGGTATCCTTTGGCTAGGTGTAAATCCTATTTTCTGGTTTGTTGAAGACTACTTATGCATTGTTATCCTTAAGGAGAGTTTTTGGTGAATGCATAATTTTTGGTTTGAGATAGTGGAAGCTTTGTGCACTAGGGTTTATATTTGTGAGTCTAGCTACTTGCATTGAGTTGGTGGAACCCTTGGTTGGCTGTTTTGAGTTTGATGGTTGAGTTGCTTCCATAGAGGTTGTTTGATCAAGTTATTGCTTTACTTGATTCATGATATTGGGCTTACTCCATTGAGTTGATTTGAGCAAGTTATTCTTTGCATTTGGTGATATTGTGTTGGTGGCTGTTTTGTTCAAATATCTTTGGAGGGAAAAGGATTTCTACTTGTTTCCTTTTCTTGTGATGATTGGTTGAATGCTTCAAGGTTGATGTTGAGTTGAATGGTGTTGGTTGACTAAACCTTGTTTGATGAGCATTGTTGTTGAAACCCTAATTGATGGTGAAAAGAACATGAGTATCATTGTTATGTGATTCTTTGCATAGTTGGCAATTGTTGGGGTTTCATGTTCTTGAAAGAAAACATTCTATCCTATCCATTTCAGATATTGAGTTGAGTTTTCAGATTTGAGATTGAGATTGAGCTGAGTTGATTTGAGTTGAGTTTTGAGATTGGGATTTGAGTATAGAACATATTGAGTCTCTAACAATTCTCTTTATGCTTCTATGAGTTTGACAAATCACATTGGGTCTCTAACAATTCACTTTGTGATTTCCTACTAAGAAAGTTTTTCTTGGTGAGCTTGTTGAGTTTTTGATTGACTTGTGATTTTGGACAGGTTTCAGTGGGGACTTGTGAGCAGTTTTGGACAAGTTCCAGTGGGGACTTGTGAGCAGTTTTGGACAAGTTTCGATGGGGACTTGTGAGCAGTTTTGGACAGGTTTCGGTGGGGACTTGTGAGCAGATTTGGACAGGTCCTAGCAGAGGACTTGTGAGCTGAGTTTGATAGTTCTATCAGAGAACTTGAGGACAGAGGTGCATTGGTTCTATGAGAAGAACCTGAGGATAGTTTGGCAAGTCTTTGAGAAGGCTTGTATGCAGAGGATTGATTTGTTCAAGAGTTGGACAGATCCGATGAGACAGAGGAAGACTTGTACTAGACCGACTGACTGTGTTTGGTACAGGTTGTTGAGCTACTGTGGACGTGATCATAGAAGGCAGAGGTCTCTTAGGCTAAGCATTGAGGACAGGAGGTCTTCGGTGGAAAGGAGTTCCACGTGCTGGCAAGAGGTAGAGGCAGTTGATCTTCTGAGGGATCATTTCCAGAGCAGAGGGGAAGGTATCTCCTTTGGGTCGAGGCTCATAAACATTGTAATTGGGAAGGATTCCCAAAGAACTTTGAGATAACTTTTAGAGAAAAGTTTTTGTGGATGTAGCCCAACCATTTTGGGTGAACCACGTTAAAAATGGGTCTTCAATGTGTGATGCTTTCTATCTTGATTAATGTTGTGTTGATGCCACTGCTATCTAAAGTTAAAATTATTAATTGGTTAAGTCTTATACTGTTCACCCCCCTCTCAAGTATAAGTCCATGTTCTTCAATTGGTATCAGAGCCGGTCTCTCCAGAAAGAGCCTAACATCTTGGAGAAGGATCTATCAGAGGAACATACAGATTTCGAAAGAGATGAAGAGGTTGAGTTCGATCTCAAAGGTGAATTCTTCTTGGCTTTAAGAAAGCTTGAGAAATTTAGGGAAGAGAATTCTGTTCTCAAGCATCAATGTCAGGAAGAAGAGATAGCAAGATCAGAATTGTCTCAAAGTGTTATAGACTTCAAAATTCTAGTTGAAGAAGGGAAGAAGGTTGAACAGGTTCTGACAGAGGCTCTCAAAGGAAAGGAAGCTGATTGCGAGAAACTAGAAGAAGAGGTTATGTCTCTTAGAGTGAAGTTGGAACAGTTGGCTCTCGAAAGAATACTCCGTGTGAAAAGCAAAAGAAGGATTGTATCACCATTCATGAAATAGGGTCTTCGAGCAAGATCAATCTTCATCCTGAAGAGCGGTGGATTCCAGTTGGTCACAAGAAGAACAATCATCCAAGGCATCAAAATAGGTTACATAATACTTTCCATGGCTATTGTTTTTCCTGCAAGAAATTTGGTCACAAAGCTATGCATTGCAATAAGTCTTTGAATAGCCATAGTAAGGAAAATGTTAACTCTTTTGCACCTCTTATGAATAAAAATGTCATGTGTTACAAGTGCAAGAATTTTGGGCATATAGCAAGGATGTGCAGTTTGGATAGATCTAGCCTTGAGTTCACTAAAAAGAGAAATGAGATCAAATCTAAGTCAATGATAGTTCAAACTCGCTTTTCATGCTCAAGACAAAGTAGAAAAATGGTATCTTGATAGTGGTTGTTCAAAACATATGACTTGGTGAAAAGAAAAAGTTTTTGGTCTTAAAAGAAACAAACAGAGGAACAGTCAGTTTTGGAGATAACAAGTCAGCTAAAATATGTGGTAAAGGGACTCTTAGTTTGGATGGGAAATCCAAAATAGAAAATGTGCTTTATGTAGAAGGCCTAAGACATAATCTTCTAAGTGTGAGTCAACTTTGTGATCAAGGGCACATAGTATCTTTCTTTTCAGATAGATGTGAGATAAGTAAAGAAAAAAATGGAAAACTCATTGCTAGTGCTACAAGGACTCCAAACAATCTTTACATGCTAAGTGAGATAAAAAAGGAAAAGTGTTTTCTAACTCAAGAAGATGAGAGTTGGTTATGGCATAAAATATTGGGGCATTTGAGCTTTGATAATCTTGTCAATATTAGTAACAAGGAAGCAGTTAGAGACTTGCCCAAAATAAAAAGGCCCCATAACATCATTTGCGGTCCTTGTCAACATGGAAAACAGACCAGAACCAGTTTCAAATCAAAAGGGTATACTTCTTCAAAACCATTGGATCTTATTCATACTGATTTATGTGGCCCTACCAGAACTCAGAGCATTCAGGGAGAAAGCTACTTCATGCTGTTTATAGATGATTATTCTAGAATGACTTGGGTTACTTTTCTCAAAGAAAAATCTGAAGCTTTTGAAAAATTTAAAGCTTTCAAAGAAATGATTGAAAATGAGACTGACAAGAGAATCAAATGCTTAAGATCAGATAGAGGAGGAGAGTTCACTTCAAATGAATTTGTGGAATACTATGAGCAACAAGGAATCAAAAGAGAATATTCAACAGCAAGAACTCCTCAACAAAATGGAGTAGTTGAAAGGAAAAATAGAACTATTGAAAATATGGCTAGAGCTATGTTAAATGAGTCAAAACTTTCAGATGGTTTTTGGAAAGAGGCAATCATTACGACAATCTACATTATCACCAGGGCCCAACTTAGAGTCAATCATCATAAAACTCCTTATGAGTTGTGGAAAGGAAGACCAACTACAGTAAAATACTTCAAAGTGTTTGGGAGTAAGTGCTTCATCAGAAGGGAAGATCAGAATTTGGGTAAGTTTGATCCTAGGTGTGATGAGGGAATCTTTCTTGGATATTCCAAGAGAAGCAAGGCCTACAGGTGCTTCAACAAAAGAACTCATACAGTTGTAGAGAGCATAAATGTAACAGTTGATGAAAAGACAGGGATAAGAGAACCAGTCAAGGAACTCAGTGATGAAATTTGTCAAGAAGAATTCAGAGAGGTTTCAGATGAAGAAGAGGAAAGACAACAACTCGCTTCCCAAAACTCCTTCACGATATGTTCAGAAACATCATCCCAAAGATTTGATCATTGGTGATCCAAATAGGAGGCAAACAAGAAGAAGAGTCATTCCTTCACATGATTCTACAAATGTTTCATTATTATCTCAGATTGAGCCAAAATATTTCAATGAAGCATGTGCAGATAAGTTTTGGGTAAAAGCAATGGATGAAGAGCTAAATCAAATAGAGAAAAGTGAAACTTGGGAATTGGTTCCAAGACCTAAGGACAAGAATGTCATTGGCACAAAATGGATATTCAGAAATAAACTCAATGAGGATGGAAAGATTGTCGGAAACAAAGCTAGGTTAGTCTGCAAAGGTTATGCTCAAGTAGAAGGTGTTGATTTCGAAGAGACGTTTGCTCCTGTTGCTCGTCTTGAAGCTATCAGAATATTTTTGGCCCTTTCAAGCTTCAAATCATTCAAGGTATATCAAATGGATGTAAAGTCAGCTTTTCTAAATGGGGTGTTGGTAGAAGAAGTCTACATAGAACAGCCAGAAGGAGTGTCTCTCTCAGAACAATCAGACTATGTGTGTAAACTGAAAAAGGCCTTGTATGGGTTAAAGCAAGCACCTAGGGCTTGGTACTCAAGACTTGACAGGTATCTTCATGAGCAAGGCTTCAGGAAAGGCGTGGCAGATAGCAATTTGTATATTAAGAATGAAAATGATGATATGTTGATTATGGTTGTCTATGTTGATGATATTATTTTTGGGGGAAATAATACTCAGATGTGCAAAGTTTTTGCTAACACCATGCAGAAGGAATTTGAGATGTCTATGATTGGAGAGCTGTCATTCTTTTTAGGTCTTCAGATTGCTCAATCAAAGGATGGTATATTTCTCTCTCAAGGAAAGTATATCAAAGAAATGTTGAAGAAATTTGGGATGATGGACAACAAACCAGTGTGTACTCCAATGATTACAGGGTGCAAGATGAGTAAAGATGATGAATCTCCAATGGCAGATCAGAGGTTGTACAGATCTATGATTGGCAGTTTATTATATATTACAACTACCAGACCAGATATCATGCAGGCAGTTGGGTTAGTAGCAAGATTTCAGGCAGCTCCAAAATATTCTCATGTTATAGCAGTTAAGAGGATATTCAGATATCTGAAGGGCACTATGGACTTTGGGCTTTGGTATCCCAAAGGTGATGATTTCACCCTCACAACTTATACAGATGCAGATTGGGCAGGCAGTATTGATGACAGGAAAAGCACTAGTGGTGGAGCATTCTTTCTGGGAAAGAGTTTGGTTTCTTGGCTAAGTAAGAAACAACCTTCAGCTTCCTTATCTACAACGAGAGGCTGAATACATAGCAGCAGTGGTCGGGTGTACACAGGTTTTATGGATGAAAACCACCTTGGAGGATTTCAAAGTCAAGCATGAACAACCCATCTCCATACTTTGTGATAATACAAGTGCCATAAGTATTTCCAAAAATCCGGTAATGCACTCAAGGACAAAGCATATTTCCATCAAGTATCACTTTCTAAGGGAGAAAGTGCAAGACAAGCAGGTCAAGGTAGAGTATGTGTCTACTAAAGAGCAGATTGCAGATATCTTCACCAAACCTCTTCCAAGAGATACGTTTGAGTATCTAAGGGAGAAATTGGGAGTTGTACTCCCACCCCAGAATTAATCACCTCATCAGGAGGTGGGGGAGGGACTAAGCTAAGAGGCTCATTCTTAGTCCCGAGCCCCAAAGGTGACCCTTTGCCATTGATGACAAAGGGGGAGAGATATGAGTAAGGGGGAGAGCCTCAAGACAGGGGGAGCTGTTTATGTTGAGTTTCTGTGTTGTTGAGAAGCATGGTTTGCCATCAATGACAAAGGGGGAGATTGTTGGCAATTTTGGGTTTGAGATCCTAGCTTCTTGTCTATGAGTTGTCATTGATGTCAAAAGGAAATGGCATTAATGTTAAGAGGATGTGTTGGCTTCAAAGGTGGAAGATTCCAAGAGAATATTTTTAAGAGAATCCGGAGAGATTCCATTGGCAAGGGTTTTTCATTAAAACCAAACCGGTTTTTATTAAAACCAAGTTGGATAGGGTTTTTATTAAAACCAAGTTAAATGGTTTTTATTAAAACCAATGGAGGTTCTCTTTATTATTTATTTAATTATTATTTAAAACCCTTCAAGGTTTTAATTAATTAATTATTTAATTAATTAAGGGAGAAATTATTTTTAATTTATTAAAAATACTTAAAGGTTTTTAAACCTTTTTTTATTCTTAATTTATTAAAATTATTTAAGGGTTTTTAAACCCTTTTTGAAAAGACTTTTGATTAATTTCGAAATGGTCTTTATTTTCGTCGACGTCAAGGTGTCTTCGAAGAGACTATTTATTCTCCAACTCCTAAGGTTGGAAGGCTAATTAATTTGAAATTCCTCGAATGCAATTTGCGGTGTTTGTGCTCTGTATTCGTTGCGATCGAAGGAAGACTTAGAAGCACGTGCGGTTGAAAAGTCTTCGGGAGTTTTTTTCGAGGGTGAAGTGGAGGGAAGTTCACTTGTGAACTTCGTAGCCCGCGTGGGCTAGTGGCAGCGAAGGCTGTTGTTGGGCGCTGCATTGGCGGAGGTCACCGTTTCGAGTCTCGCGGGGGTGCTTTGCTAGAGTAACACACGTTTTTATTAAAACGTCTTTATGCCATGAAATTCGGAGTTTCTTGGACAGCGATTTATAAGGTGTGATTAAATTTTATGAGTTTTGGCTTTTGTGATTAGCATTGAATAAAAGCTTAGGAGAAATAAGGGCATATTTCTTTGGATGTATTTTTAAGATTATTCTTTGCTATGCTAAAATTAAAAATGGAGGTATAAGGTGTGAGTCTCTGATTGTTGATTTATTGGCATGTTATGGTGGTTGTGTTTAAAGAAGTGGAGCTAAAAGGTGTAATAAAGGAAGTTTATATTATTGCTCATTTCTTTTTATTCTAACCCTAACTTGGTTGGAAGTTTGAGAGTTGTGTGTGGTGACAGCTTGAAGGTTCAATTATCTTCTACTCCAATAAGGTATGGGCACATTCTTCTTATGAGTATGATTGGTGTATGTTTTCTGAAATAAGGTTGGAGTGAAAAGGTATTCTACTAGGTATCCTTTGGCTAGGTGTAAATCCTATTTTCTGGTTTGTTGAAGACTACTTATGCATTGTTATCCTTAAGGAGAGTTTTTGGTGAATGCATAATTTTTGGTTTGAGATAGTGGAAGCTTTGTGCACTAGGGTTTATATTTGTGAGTCTAGCTACTTGCATTGAGTTGGTGGAACCCTTGGTTGGCTGTTTTGAGTTTGATGGTTGAGTTGCTTCCATAGAGGTTGTTTGATCAAGTTATTGCTTTACTTGATTCATGATATTGGGCTTACTCCATTGAGTTGATTTGAGCAAGTTATTCTTTGCATTTGGTGATATTGTGTTGGTGGCTGTTTTGTTCAAATATCTTTGGAGGGAAAAGGATTTCTACTTGTTTCCTTTTCTTGTGATGATTGGTTGAATGCTTCAAGGTTGATGTTGAGTTGAATGGTGTTGGTTGACTAAACCTTGTTTGATGAGCATTGTTGTTGAAACCCTAATTGATGGTGAAAAGAACATGAGTATCATTGTTATGTGATTCTTTGCATAGTTGGCAATTGTTGGGGTTTCATGTTCTTGAAAGAAAACATTCTATCCTATCCATTTCAGATATTGAGTTGAGTTTTCAGATTTGAGATTGAGATTGAGCTGAGTTGATTTGAGTTGAGTTTTGAGATTGGGATTTGAGTATAGAACATATTGAGTCTCTAACAATTCTCTTTATGCTTCTATGAGTTTGACAAATCACATTGGGTCTCTAACAATTCACTTTGTGATTTCCTACTAAGAAAGTTTTTCTTGGTGAGCTTGCTGAGTTTTTGGACAGGTTCCATGGGGACTTGTGAGCAGTTTTTGGACAGGTTCTAGTGGGGACTTGTGAGCAGTTTTGGACAGGTTCTAGTGGGGACTTGTGAGCAGTTTTTGATAGGTTCGATGGGGACTTGTGAGCAGATTTGGACAGGTCCTAGCAGAGGACTTGTGAGCTGAGTTTGATAGTTCTATCAGAGAACTTGAGGACAGAGGTGCATTGGTTCTATGAGAAGAACTCGAGGACAGATTTGGCAAGTCTTTGAGAAGGCTTGTATGCAGAGGATTGATTTGTTCAAGAGTTGGACAGATCTGACAGATAGAGGAAGACTTGTACTAGACCGACTGACTATGTTTGGTACAGGTTGTTGAGCTACTGTGGACGTGATCATAGAAGGCAGAGGTCTCTTAGGCTAAGCATTGAGGACAGGAGGTCTTCGATGGAAAGGAGTTCCACGTGCCTGGCAAGAGGTAGAGGCTGTTGATCTTCCGAGGGATCATTTCCAGAGTAGAGGGGAAGGTATCTCCTTTGGGCCGAGGCTCATAAACATTGTAATTGGGAAGGATTCCCAAAGAACTTTGAGATAACTTTTAGAGAAAAGTTTTTGTGGACGTAGCCCAACCATTTTGGGTGAACCACGTTAAAAATGGGTCTTCAATGTGTGATGCTTTCTGTCTTGATTAATGTTGTGTTGATGCCACTGCTATCTAAAGTTAAAATTATTAATTGGTTAAGTCTTATACTGTTCACCCCCCTCTCAGTATAAGTCCATGTTCTTCAAAAGGAGCAAAGGGAGAGAACGTAGACCAGGGACATGAAATGCAAGAAACACGTTGTGAGCAAAGGAGAACCGACCTAGAATCCACTGATCCCCATTTCACAGTAGCATTGAGGTTGGAGTATTAGACTTTAACCTACCCTTTTTTAGTGCATGCTTTGTATGGCAAAAATTGGTGTTTTAGAAACCATAAATTGCTTGGTTGAAAGCTCTACGTTTATGCCCTATTGATGTTTTAGAAACCATAAATTGCTTGGTTGAAAGCTCTACATTTCCTCCCTGTTGATGTTTTAAAAACCATAAATTGCTTGGTTAAAAGCTCTACATTTTTGCCATGTCGATGTATTTTAGAAACCATAAATTATTTGGTTGTAAGCTAGATGTATTGTCTATTTGGGAGAGCGTCTGTCCAAGCTAGACGCAGTGTGTGTTTGGGAGAACGTATGGCTGAGCTAACATTGTGTGTGTGTTTGGGAGAGCATCTGTCTTAAGTTGGGCGGTGTTTACTTTTTTAGAGAGCATATTTCCAAGCTAACGTTGTGTGTGTGTTTTTGGGAGAGCATCTTTCCTAAGTTGGGTAGTATTTACATTTTTAGAGAGTGTTTGTCTAAGCTAATATTGTGTGAGTATTTGGGAGAGTGTCTATCCAAGATAAACATCATGGGTGTATGTTTGGGAGTGTCTGTCCAAGTTGAGCATCGGGTGTGTGTTTTGGAGAGTGTTTGTCCAAGCTAAACGTTGTGGGTGTGTGTTTGGGAGAGTGTCTATCCAAGCTAAGTGCTAGGTGTGTGTTTGGAAGAGCATTTGTCCAAGCTAGATGTAGTGTGTTTTTGGGAGAGTGTCTATCCAAGCTAAGCACTATGTGTGTGTGTTTGGGAGAGCTTCTGTCCAAGTTAAACACTATGTGTTTTAAGAGATGTCTATGTAAGCTTAGTTGCTATTCTTTAAGGGAACCGCCTTGGTATGCTTAGAGACTCTGTTAAGTTTTTCAAAGCTATGAATTAGATCTCTGTGTACAAGGAATAAGGGATGTTGTGTTTGGGAGCACCGTATGTGGAAACCACCATGCTTCGAAACAATGCCATTTAATTAAATAGGAAACCTTTGATTTTAATGATTATTAAAGGGCATTTAATTAAATAGGAAACCTTTGATTTTAATGATTATTAAAGGGCATTTGATTAAACAAGAAACCTTTGATTTTAATTATTATTAAAGGGCATTTGATTAAATAGGAAACCTTTGATTTTAATGATTATTAAAGGGCATTTGATTAAATAGGAAACCTTTGATTTTAATTATTATTAAAGGGCATTTGATTAAATAGGAAACCTTTGATTTTAATGATTATTAAAGGACATTTTATTAAATAGGAAACCTTTGATTTTAGTGATTATTAAAGCGTATTTGATTAAATATAAAACCTTTGATTTTAATGATTATTAAAGGGCATTCGATTAAATAGGAAACCTTTGATTTTAATGATTATTAAAGGGCTTTTGATTAAATATGAAACCTTTGATTTTAATGATTATTAAAGGGCATTTGATTAAGTAGGGAACCTTTGATTTTAATTATTATTAAAGGACGTTTGATTAAATAGGGAACCTTTGATTTTAATGATTATTAAAGGGCATTTGATTAAATAGAGAACCTTTGATTTTAATGATTATTAAAGGGCATTTGATTAAATAGGAAACCTTTGATTTTAATTATTATTAAAGGGCATTTGATTAAATAGGAAACCTTTGATTTTAATGATTATTAAAGGGCATTTGATTAAATAGGAAACCTTTGATTTTAATGATTATTAAAGGGCATTTGATTAAATAGGAAACCTTTCATTTTAATGATTATTAAAGGGCATTTTATTAAATAAGAAACCTTTGATTTTAGTGGTTATTAAAGGATATTTGATTAAATATAAAACCTTTGATTTTAATGATTATTAAAGGGCATTCGATTAAATAGGAAACCTTTGATTTTAATGATTATTAAAGGGCTTTTGATTAAATAGAAAACCTTTGATTTTAATGATTATTAAAGGGCATTCGATTAAGTAGGTAGGGAACCTTTGATTTTAATGATTATTAAAGAGCTTTTGATTAAGTAGGAAACCTTTGATTTTAATGATTATTAAAGGGCATTTGATTAAGTAGGGAACCTTTGATTTTAATTATTATTAAAGGACATTTGATTAAATAAGGAACATTTGATTTTAATGATTATTAAAGGGCATTTGATTAAATAGAGAACCTTTGATTTTAATGATTATTAAAGGGCATTTGATTAAATAGGAAACCTTTCATTTTAATGATTATTAAAAGGAATTGATTAAATAAGAAACCTTTCATTTTAATGATAATTAAAGGGCATTTGATTAATTAGGAAACCTTTTATTTTAATGTTTATTAAAGGGCATTTGATTAAATAGGAAACATTTCATTTTAATTATTATTAAAGGGCATTTGATTAAATAGGAAAACCTTTTATTTTAATGATTATCTTATGGTTTTAATTTAAAAGGAAACTTTTGATTTTTGATGATTAACTTAGGGCTTTTAATATTAAAAAGAGATGTGTATTTGTTCCTTATATTGAATTTATGGGGCTTAGATTTTGGTGAAGATCAAAAAACAAGAAACAAACCATGCACAAGTGTTTTTCCTTTGATCATGTCAAAAACAAGCATTTTTCATTACTTTCTCCAAAGAAGAGGATACAAAAGAAAATGCCCTTTTACAATTTTGAAATTTCCCTCTAATACCCTATTTTCCCCTTTTCCCTCCTAAAACAATGCATTTGAAATTTGAATTTCGGAGGCAAACTTGCCAGGGTCATAACTTCGCACTCGTTGCTCCGATTGACTTGCATGAGACATTTTAGGATAGGGCACGAGATGAACTACACCAAGAAAGCCTTGGATACTTCATCTAAGACTTGTGTCTAACTGAAAATCCTCAAATTCGGCCTCTAAGGCCTTCAAAATTCACTTGCAAGTTTTACTAGTTTTACTAGCAAGAATTTTTCACTAGTTTTTGATAGGGTAGGAGACACTAAAATTTACATATCTCCCAAACCGCTCAGGATATTGGGATGATTATTTCGAATTTGGGTCAATTTCTCCATCCTCTAAACAACTAAATAATTGCAATTTTTCGGTGATGCAAGATCACTCTTACACCACTGGTTGCCCCTACATCAGATTTAAGGAATGAATGATTTGTTTGTTTAAAGATTAAAAGGGGTCTTATTTTAATACTTTAAATAGTAAATGATTTAATTGGATTTTGTGAATGGAAATAGATGTGGATTTATTCTTTAGATTGAAGTTATGGGTCTTTGATTTAGGGAATGAAAAGAAAAAGATTGTTTTATAGGTTAAAGGTATGGGTCTTTATCACTTTAATGCATGAATGAATCTGATTAAGTTAGGCCTTGTTCTAAGTATCACATGTTGTATGAATCTCTAAAGGAATTTGAGAGCTGAAGATAAAAGTAAAGGATATTTTATGATATCCATTATGCATTAGATAGTTGGAAACTTATTTAGATTTTATATAGTTACAATTTGGCAAAGTAAATGAGTAGATGCATTTAAAAGTATGTCTATCCTGAACCATGAGTACCTTGATCCCCTACTACCCTCAAATAATCAATGGGAAGCAAGGAGAAGCAAGGAGTTCAATGGATGTAAGGTATAGGTAATTGTATTTTATGTTGCTTTACTATGCTCAAATAGATTAGAAATGTGGGGAGATATTCCCAATATAGATGATGTAATATTCCTTATAGTAAGAAGAAATTAATCTACAAAATCTGATGCAATAATTGTTCATTGGATTAAAAAAGGTATTTTTACTTTATGGTTGTAATTGTTTGTGTTATGTAGATGATTATTTTTTAAAGTTAATCTTGCTTGTATTCTAGATGCTTGGTGATTGTTTTCTGGTAATGTGGTATCTAGTTGTATCATTGGTTGGATTGCTTGATGTTAGAAATTTAAGTGTAGAGTTCTAAGGTGAACTCAGAGGTGACCTAAGGGAATTGAGAACTCCCTTAGGGTGAACATAGGAGATATAAGGGAATTGAGACCCCCTTAGGGAGATAAAGGACTAAGTTATGGAGAGACTACATCTAAGTTGAGATAGCTCATCGTGGAGATGAGATAGATAGCTTAACTTGCAATACTCATAGCAAACCTATACATGACGATTTGTGTATGGAATGAAGATGCATGTATACCTTCGATGGATGGAGGGTGATAAGTCTAGCTCATAGATAATGATGAGAAGGATAGACTTATTTGCAATAACACATGATACGCTTACATAGATGAACTTATGTTAGGGTACCTCGTGATATGTAGCTTTCAAGAAAACTTAGGAGATCGAGACTTTAGGAAAATAGTGGTTTTGTTAGGGGTTCATGAAGAGTTCATGTACCTCTCTCCATAGTAAAAAAAAAACTTTTTGTATTTTTGTATTTGTTTATTTTTTGGATTGTTACATTTGGTATCAGAGCTCTAGGTACGAAGGGTATAGAGCTTCTATGTGTGCTAATGGAAATTATATCAATCCACTGAAGGCTTGCTTAAATTAAAGGCTAAATCTGGGATGATCTAGGATACCCTATTTTCTAGGATCTGATGAGATTTAATCCCAAGAGAGCGAGGATGTTAGGATACCTTAGTATGGGATTTGGTATTAATGAAACACCCTAGCCTAGGATATTAACCTAGTTAGATTAGTTAATACATATAGAAAGAGAACTCTGTAATATGATTGGAATTAGAGTTACATCTTAAGATGAAACTATAATATAATCCTCTTTCTTAGATGGAATCAGGTTGAGATGCCACCTAAGGCAAGAAGAGAGAGCCCTATATCTAGACAAACTCGACAAAGTGATATTGAAGAGGAAAACTAGGAGGGGAAACCAAAAAACCCCAATAAGGAGGTATAATACCTCGTTGCTATGGTCACTGCTATGTAGGATCAGATAAGACAATTATTAGAGATGGTTGTGAATCATAATTCATAATTTCATGGTATGCAAGATTAGATACCTTTGATTTTAAGGATTATTAAAGGGCATTTGATTAAATAGGAAACCTTTGATTTTAATGATTATTAAAGGGCATTTGATTAAATAGGAACCTTTGATTTTAAAGATAATTACAGGGAATTTGATTAAATAGGAAATATTTGATTTTAATGATTATTAAAGGGCATTTGATTAAATATGAAACCTTTGATTTTAATTATTATTAAAGGGCATTTTATTAAATAGGAAAACCTTTTATTATAATGATTATCTTAGGGTTTTAATTTAAAAGGAAATCTTTGATTTTTGATGATTAACTTAGGGCTTTTAATATTAAAAAGGGATGTGGATTTGTTCCTTAGATTGAAGTTATGGGGTTTAGATTTTGGTGAATATCAACAAACAAGAAACAAACCATGCACACGTGTTTCTTATTAAACCTTTGATTTTAATGATTATTAAAGGGCATTTCATTAAATAGGAAACCTTTGATTTTAATGATTATTAAAGGGCATTTGATTAAAAAGGAAACCTTTGATTTTAATGATTATTAAAGGACATATGATTAAATAGGAACCTTTGATTTTAATGATAATTAAAGGGATTTTGATTAAATCAGAAACATTTGATTTTAATGATTATTAAAGGGCATTTGATTAAATAGGAAACCTTTGATTTTAATGATTATTAAAGGGCATTTGATTAAATAGGAACCTTTGATTTTAATGATAATTAAAGGGTATTTTATTAAATAGGAAACATTTGATTTTAATAATTATTAAAGGGCATTTGATTAAATAGGATACCTTTGATTTTAATTATTATTACAGGGCATTTGATTAAATAGGAAAACCTTTTATTTTAATAATTATCTTAGGGTTTTAATTTAAAAGGAAACCTTTGAATTTTGATGATTAACTTAGGGATTTTAATATTAAAAATGGATGTGGATTTATTCCTTAGATTGAAGTTATCACGAGGAACGCATTGTGAGTGAAGGAGAAGTGAACTAGACTCCACTGATCCCCATTTCACAGTAGCATTCAGGTTGGAGTATTAGACTTTAACTTGCCTTTTTTTAGTGCATGCTTTGTATGGTGAAAATTGGTGTTTTAGAAACCATAAATTGCTTGGTTGAAAGCTCTATGTTTCTGCCCTGTTGATGTTTTAGAAACCATAAATTGCTTGGTTGAAAGCTCTACGTTTCTGCCCTATTGATTTTTTAAAAAACCATAAATTACTTGGTTGAAAGCTCTACGTTTCTGCCCTGTTTATATTTTTTAGAAACCATAAATTGTTTGGTTTAAAGCTAGATGCAGTTTTTTTTGGGGAGAGCACATGTCCAAGCTAGATGTAGTGTGTGTTTGGGAGAGCTTATGTCCAAGCTAACATTGTGTGTGTTTGGCAAAGTGTCTGGCCTAAGTTGGATGGTGTTTATATTTTTATAGAGTTTCTATCAAACCTAACACTGCGTGTGTGTGTTTAGGAGAGCGTTTGTCCTAAGTTAGGTGGTGTTTATGTTTTTAGAGAGTGTTTGTCTAAGCTAACACTATGTGTATTTTTGGGAGAGCATATGTACAAGCTAAATGCTATGGATGTTTGTTTGGGGGAGTGTTTGTCCAAGCTAAGCATTGAGTGTGTGTTTGGGAGAGCATCTATCCAAGCTAAAAATTATGGGTGTGTGTTTGGGAGAGTGTCTATCCAAGCTAAGCATTGGGTGTGTGTTTGGGAGAGCATCTGTCCAAGCTAGATGTAGTGTGCATTTGGGAGAGTGTCTGTCCAAGCTAAGCATTTGTGTGTGTGTTTGGGAGAGTGTTTGTCAAAGTTAAACGCTATGTGTTTTATGATATGTTTCTGTAAGCTCAAGTGTTGTGCTTTTAGGGAACCACCTGCGTATGCTTAGAGACTCTGTTAAGTATTTCAAAGTTGTGAGTTAGATATCTGTGGATAGGGAAGAAGGGGCATTGTATTTGCGAGCACCGTTTTTGGAAATCATCATGCTTTGGAAGAAGGACATTTAATTAAATATGAAACCTTTGATTTTAATGATTATTAAAGGGCATTTATTTAAATAGGAAAAATTTTATTTTAATGATTATTAAATGGCATTTAATTAAATAGGAAACCTCTGATTTTAATGATTATTAAAGGGCATTTTATTAAATAGGAAACCTCTGATTTTAATGATTATTAAAGGGTATTTGATTAAATAGGAAACCTTTGATTTTAGTGATTATTAAAGGGCATTTGATTAAATAGGATACCTTTGATTTTAATGATTATTAAAGGGCATTCGATTAAATAGGAAAACCAAGAGGGAGAACCAAAAAACCCCAATAGGGAGGTATAAGACCTCGTTGCTATGGTCGCTGCTATGCAGGATCAGATAAGACAGTTATTAGAGTTGGTTGTGAATCAGAATTTACAATTTCATGGTATGTAGGATCAGAAACCGTTGATTTTAATGATTATTAAAGGGCATTTGATTAAATAGGAAACCTTTGATTTTAATTATTATTAAAGGGCATTTGATTAAATAGGAAAACCTTTTATTTATTTATTTATTTATTTATTTTTTAAAGCAAAAAACCCCTTGCGGGGCCGCCTTGGTATGAGAGACCATGAACAGGGGGTTCTACACCGTCAAAGTCACCCGAGAGTCGCACCCAACCCTGCCTACACCAACATTATCAATTGGATTTTGGATACCCAATTCAGCTTTTTGGTAGGGTGGAGATTTGAACCTGGGACCTCCCTTGGAGGATTGCCCTCTCCTCTCCAACTCACCTACAACACCTGGGTTAAAAAAAAAAAAAAAACCTTTTATTTTAATGATTATCTTAGGGTTTTAATTTAAAAGGAAACCTTTGATTTTTAATGATTAACTTCGGGCTTTTAATATTAAAAATGGACGTGGATTTGTTCCTTAGATTGAAGTTGTGGGGCTTAGATTTTGGTGAAGATCAACAAACAAGAAACAAACCATACACAAGTGTTTTCGATTAAACCTTTGATTTTAATGATTATTAAAGGGCATTTGATTAAATAGGAAACCTTTGATTTTAATGATTATTAAAGGGCATTTGATTAAATATGAAACATTTGATTTTTAATGATTATTAAAGGGCATTTGATTAAATATGAACCTTTTATTTTAATGATAATTAAAAGGGATTTGATTAAATAGGAAACCTTTGATTTTAATGATTATTAAAGGGCATTTGATTAAATAAGAAACCTTTGATTTTAATGACTATTAAACGGTATTTGACTAAATAGGAACCATTGATTTTAATTATTATTAAAGGGCATTTGATTAAATAGGAAACCTATTATTTTAATGATTATTAAAGGACATTTGATTAAATAGGAAACCTTGATTTTAATTATTATTAAAGGGCATTTGATTAAATAGGAACCTTTGATTTTACTTATTATTAAAGGGCATTTGATTAAATAGGAAACCTTTGATTTTAATGATTATTAACGGGCATTTGATTAAATAGGAAACCTTTGAGTATAATGATTATTAAAGGGCATTTGATTAAATAGGAAACCTTTGATTTTAATTATTATTAAAGGCCATTTGATTAAATATGAAAAACTTTGATTTTAATGATTATTTTAGGTTTTTAATTTAAAATAAAACCTTTGATTTTTTATGATTATCTTAGGACTTTTAAAATTAAAAAGGGATGTGGATTTGTTCTTTAGATTGAAGTTATGGGGCTTTGATTTAAGGAATGAATGAATTGTTTGTTTAAATATTAAAAGGGGTGTGATTTTAAAAAATAAATGATTTAATTGGATTTTTTGAATGGAAAAATATGTGGATTTATTCTTTATATTGAAGTTATGGGGATTTGATTTAGGGAATGAAAATAAAATGATTGTTTTAGATATTAAATGTATGGGACTTTATCACTTTAAAGAATGAATAAATATAATTAATTTAGGCCTTGTTCTAAGTAGCACATGTTGGATTACTCTCTAAAGAAATTTAAGAGGTGAAGATAAAAGTAAAGGATCTTTTATGATATCCATTATTCATTAGATGGTTGGAAACTTATTTAGATTTTGTATAGTTGCAATTTGGAAAAGTAAATGAGTATATGCATTTAAAGGTATGTCTATCTTGAACCATGAGTACCCTAATCCCCTACTACCCTCAAAGAATCAATGGGAAGCAAGGAGAAGCAAGGATTTCAATGGAAGTGAGGCATAGGTAATTTTATTTTATGTTTCTTTACTGTGCTCAAATAGATTATAATTGTGGGGAGATATCCCCAATATAGATGTTGTAATATTCCTTAGATTAAGAAAGAATTAATGTGCAAATTCTGATGCAATAATTGTTCATTGGATTAAAGAAGGTATTTTTACTTTATGGTTGTAATTGTTTATTTTATGTAGATGATTCATTTTTAAAGTTAATCTTGCTTGTGTTCTAGATGCTTGGTGATTATTTTTTGGTAATGTGGTATCTATTTGTATCATTGTTTGGATTTCTTGATGTTAGAAATTTAAGTGTAGAGTTCTATGGTGAACTCAAAGGTGACCTAAGGGAATTAAGAACTCCCTTAGGGTGAACATAGGTGACCTAAGGGAATTTATACCCCCTTAGGGAGATAAATGACTAGGTTGTAGAGAGACTACATATGAGTTAAGATAGCTCATTGTGGAGATGAGATAGATAGCTTAACTCGTAATACTCGTAGCATGCCTACACATGATGATTTGTGAATGGCATGGAGATGTGTGTATACCTTCGATGGATGGAGGGTGATAAGTATAGCTCATCGATAATTATGGTAAATATAGAATTATTTTTAGTAACACATGATATGCCTACATAGACATACTTATGTTAGGGTACCTGGTGATATGTAGCTTTCAAGAAAACTTAGGATATCGAGAATTTAGGAAAATAGTGGTTTGGTTAGGGGTTCATGAAGAGTTCATGTACCTCTCTCCATAGTAAAAATAAAAATAAAAATTTGTATTTTTGTATTTTTTTGTCTATTTATTTTTTACATCATTACAGGTTGGCCGCTTAAGTGTCACAAATAGAAGATACGTCACTTGTGTCTCTAGATTAATTGGTAATCCAACATCCTTTCACACCTAGAACATCCGAGAGTGCACCGTGTCACCTACCAGATCCTATGATTCACTTCTCTACCTCCGTCATGACCTACATCCAATACCTATGAACCATAAATTAAAAGCATAAAATATTTTACTAACCATTATATGGTTTTCAAATGGTAATGTAATAACAACTTGGGTGGACGTAAAATAAAATATAAAATGAACATGGGTACACTTTATTATATAATATTATCAATGCAAATATAACCATAAAGTATGCCTTATAAAGGAAACTTTATGTTATAAGGTTTTTAAAGTAAGACTTAACATAAAATAACTTTATGATCTCCCTATCTCAATTAGGGATAACTACCCATTTATCATTATTAATTTTTTTATCTTTTTTAAATAAAATAATATATATTTTATTAATTCAAAACATTGATATTAACAAACTACATTATGAAATTAAATAAAACTAAACAAAAAAATACCATAGCACCCTAAATTACAAACCTAAATAAAACATTAATAATTGAAACATTCCCAAACTAAAAATTTAAAACAAACCAACAAAAGGAACTATAAAAATACTAATGACAAAAGAAATAAGCAAACACCCCCAAAAATAAACCTTGGTATTTGCATGGCGATAATCCAAGGAGAGCAAATTATCAAAATTGTCACTCAATGATAATAAAAAATCCCAAAAAACTAAAATTTAAAGGTGGGTCCCCAAAAATTTGGAGCTAGTTGTGGAATGACCACAAGAAATGGTGACTCTACTAGGGAATGCTCCTGAGTATTTCGGGTGAAGAACCCAGTTTCTATGGTTCTGAAAACAAACAAATCAAGGATTATAAATATAAACATCTAGCAACATTTGAGAAAATGGGGTAGATGGCTTCAAAATAAAAAAATATGAACTCTTTCACTTTATCTAAGTGTTTGAAAGTGTTTTTATTATGGAATTCTTGAAATCATTCGAATTTTATTATTTTCTTTGCATTACGCTATAAAAAAATTACTCATGAAATAATGTTCCGTTTGCATTGTTCCATAGCCAGCTAGGTGTTTATAGCCCCAATGGATATGGCATTTCTCACCCAAGCATTAGATAAATTTGCATTTACCTCACTTATAAGTATTGCTCCACTACCATTTTGGCGTCTATAGCCCTGATGGAGATGTTCTAAGACATTCAATTTATTTGGATTCCCCTTTATTTTTTTATCATTTTATTGCTTCAAAAATTTCACCTACCTCATGGGTTAGAGATTAAGTAAGATTAAATATTGAGTATATAAAATATTTTTACCTTAATTTGCAAACCCAATAATTTCATATTTCAATACATCAAGAATGTCCCTTAATGTGATGTATTTATGTGTAGCTTCAACAATATGATTCATCATTTCAAAATTTTCTATATTGACCCCAAGATCTAAGAATGTTGACTAAAAAATTTCATCTCCTTTACCTTAATCCAAATGATAGGTAATTCATCCTTCAAGAGGTCAAATATTAGAAAATACCATAGAACACAACCACCAATAGAGTAAACAACCAAAAACTCAAAACTTGCAAACTAAAACTAGAAAAACAAGCCCAAAACCTAACCTAATACAAACTTGAAAATACAACAAACATAAAACTCACTCAACCAAAAATTAGGAACAAATCCCAAAATAGAAAACCAAAACAAGAACATGAAAATCAAAACTTGTATACAATAATATATAATATTGTACAAGATGACGTAAAATTTAGGCTCTCACTTTACTAGATACCAAACACAATTGGCAAACTTTAAAAGACATATATCATGACACACATGCCAAGCTTTATAGAAATTCAACCAAAACAAGATTGAGCCTAACAATGCAACAAAACTCATATTGCCTCTCTCACACCACCATATTTTATTCAATATTATTAGTAATTCCCTATTTAACATTTGATTCCTTAAATTCACAAGGGAATGCATGATTTTCAACTATCTTTTTATTATTCAATGAGATGCAAATTTCAAAAGTAGATTCATTTTCACAAGCATGTAGGATTTCTTTCAGAAAAGAGGCTATTTATAAAAAATTTAAAGCAACATCATCATCCATGTCTTTAGGCCAATCATACTCATGTAACCATTTACAAACATCTAGGACATCTATTAAATGAGGATAATTATAGGTTTGTATGCTAGATTTAATTATTAGTTGTTGATGCACCTAATTTAAAAATTCAAGCATGTCTACTTCTCCTTCATTTAACAAAGCAATCTCATTAGTGATGTGAGTATAAATCCACTCTAGTTATTCATTCCCCTCTAGTGGTATTTCATCGTAAATAACATTTGAATCCAACAAATGATTATACAAATTTTCACCTAAAGCTTGGATGTTCGAACACAAAAGGTTAGATTTTACCTTTTGTACATTTTAATTTACCAACACTTGGTGAGTCATTGTGATATTTTTTTCTTCTTTGTGGGCTTCATCATGATCATCTTGTAACACTTCATGTGATATACTATTTTCAGCATCCTGCATATCAAATAAAAAATAAATTCTATTAATATGAATGTGTGAAATAAATAACTCCTCATATATTCCCCAACCATTATAATAATCATCTTCTAAACCCATGGAATGAAATTCTATCATGTTTTTCAAAGGTATATGATTCTCTAATTGTTCAAGAATTGTAGCTTTTCATGCAAGATAGCAACTTTAGTGTCCCGCACATGAGATGAAGAAACAATTTCATCAAAATACGTAAAAGAAACATATTTCTCATATTTTACCCAAACATCATCATAATTATATTTTAAGATCAAAGGATCAGATGATATCAAGATTTATGTATAATATTTAGATTCATCTATTGATTCACCCTCCTCAAATTCAAAGAATTCATCTTTCTTAGATTCATCCTCCTCAATTTCAAAAAAATCATCTTCCTCAGATTCATCTATTGGTGGGTCAAGGATTTCTTCAGTGGGATAAATTCTTATATTTTTATTCTTATGATTCTCCCAATACTTATTTGAGAATAAAAATGAACCAATCTCTATGTTTTTATGGGGTTTCTTACTACAATCCTCATTGGTGGACATTGACCTTGATACCTACACCTCCTCTTGGATGATATCTAAGGTGGTTCTAATATACGGGCATTCAAATTTATCTCCTTAATTGCTCACATTAGACCTCATTAAATTCAAGTGTATTATATTAGATGGTTTGTATTGGTTGAAATCTATACCTCCTAAAAATAATCCATCATGGGATAAGGTTGTACCTCAACCTGACTCATGGTTTCATTAGGTTATTTACAAATGGAGATAAATTGATTTGATATCATATTCGGGTTAACTATATTTCCAAAATATTCATGAAATACTACTTCTAATTGATCCCAAGAAGTGATATAACTTGCAAGTAAACCAAGATACCAATCATAAGAAAATTCATCTAATGTGGATGGAAACATGTTACAAATGACAACTTCATGCATTGTTGGAAATTGAATTAAAGTGTTCTTGTATGCCTGAATATGTTCCTCAGCAAACACTATTCCATTATCTCTAAAATGAGGTAGATGATCCAAAATATCTCTAGGCATAGGATGTGAAGGACCATATACCCTTAAATAAGTAAGAAATACCATTAGTGAACCCTAAAAAATAAAACCTTAGTACCGAGTTTGTTAGTCAAAGAAATATCTTGCAAAGAAACATGAAATGACTACCAAATCTCACATATTTAACACATAAGTCATCATGTTCATCAACCAAAATATATGCATTAATAAACACTTAATAATAAAATATACTCTCAATTTGTAAAAAGGGTTAGCATCCATGCATCATCAATTAGAAAACTTTCAAATCAATAGATATGATCAATAAAACCTCGTTATTTATGACCAATACCTTCAAATAAGCTTTCAAGTAACAATGAATAGATTTAGCATCTAAATAGCAATAAAGAAAACCAAATCAGGCCCTCCTTCTAGCACCAAAATGTTGATTGGTAATTTTTCTCAATTGCAAAACCACACTCATAGTTAGGATTTTGATTAGAAAACCCCCTCTTGCAAAGAAATAAACATTTCTCCAAGATTTAGTTTACTTTAATGTGTGGATGTATGCTTGTCAAATGAGTGCATGGAGTACCTTAGTGCTCTACAAAATAAATGTTAACAAGGGGCCTATGTTGGAGTTACTTTATTATGTTATGCTATTATTGTTCATGAAAATTTAGAGAATAAATATATTGGCCTTTGTATAACAATGATGTAGAAGAGAAATTCCTTTTATCTTCAAATGTTTTAGAAATATTATTATATTTCTTTCTGAAAATGATAAGTGGATTCATTTTATGTTACTTTGAATATGAAAGACAACAAATATGCATGATTAACTTCTAAATGTGATGGCCTTTGAAATGCCTTGTAAATTAGCCCCCCCTTTCATGAAATTGAGATTTTCATAAAAAGAAGATGACTCATTGCTTTAAAGAAAACAACCATTTAAATGCCTTACAAATTATTTCCCTTAAATGAAATTGAAATTTTTGTAAAGAAGAAATAATTTATTGCTTGAAAATAAAATTTAAAGCTTGAAATACAAATCTCATTTCAAAATGTTAAAACATTTAAAACTGAAATTACGAAATTCCCTTTAAAACTACAAACTTTCAATAATTGTGAAATTTTACATTTGTCTTAAAACAAAATCGAACTTGTTCTAAATGGAATTTTAGAGCTTATTCTTTAAATCTATGCCTCTATTTTTGGACTTTTATATTTTTTTTTGTATTTTTTATTTTTTTTTGAAAACATTAAAAAAAATATGAGAAGAAGACAGGGTTAGAAAAATAAAAATATAATAAAACTGAAATAACATAAAATACTGAAAATATTCCATAGACCCTCCAAAAATTACTATCCACCACGAAAACCAGAATTAAAGTGATCCAAATTCATGCAATCTAGCCTATAATGCAGTGCGGTGCAATACAATAAAAATGACATACAAGTAACCATTAACATGCATAAACTTGTTGTGTTTCCAATGTATTACAAAAAATAAGATTTTCAATCAGCTTTACTAACATGCAGAATACAACCTTCAATTAATGACATCAAATGGAAAATAATACAGTCCAATTTATGGAAGAAAATCTTCAGAAAATAAAATCTAGTGCTTGCTGCTCTCATCTGTTTTCAAAGTTTCCAACCCCTTTTCTCTATTTCCAAGGCGTATTTAATATTTTCCATCTGACTCTTCCCTTTATTTCTTCTCTGTTCATTTACTTGCAGTTTCTTTCATTTCTTTTTTGTCTATGTTTCATTTCTCAACGCTTCATTGTGTAACACCTGTACACGCTTCACGCTCCACCACAAAACGAACACTCGTGCTGTTACTTTTATTTTCTTTGTAATAACTTGTCCCTTCTGCGCATGTGATGAATAGGCCCATTTACTTTTATGCATCGCTACAATATAATACCAACTGGCTCATGAATTCTGACATATTCCTCTTATATATTATGCCATAGATGCCCTTTAAACTGTGAGTCTTATTTCAAACAAAAAAAAAAAAATGACTGCTTACCATGTAGCTCGATGCTTTTTGAACATCCAAAACGTTGGTAACAAGATTTCCTAAAATATTGAGAACAAACCCAATAAAAGCCAAGAGAAATTTGAGGTACACCACTCAGTTTTTTGTCTTATAGTTTATATGTAATTTTCCTCCATTTGTTGCAATCGGTCCCTATCATCATAAACACACCCAAACTGCACTATTTCCTTTGCCACGTCCTTACTGGACCTTCTCCTTCTTTTTGATGTTGTGTGGATGATTTTGCTTCTGCTGCCTGTTTGAACCTCGGGATACTATATAATCTCTCCACCATGCCACTGTAATCAATGTCACCATCCTGTTATACCCCCACTCGACGGATACCCAATGGTCATAGACTCTTTCTGACGAGGTGTTGATCGTCTGGTTTTAAATGCATGACCTGCAATGTGTAGCCCATTATGCTACAATATCCATTCTCATTCTGTGCAATATGCCTAAATCTCAGTCGACATGCTAATCCTTTGAACGTAACATCTCGACATCCACGTTGTTTGAGTCCCAAAGATTTAGATTCTCAATAGCCATCGAAATACTCGCTCGTCGACATCACTACTCATTGTGTTGCATTTGGTTTTGGGACAAATTTGAACAAGGTTTTGTTGCTTCTTTCCTGAATTCCCATCATCTGATAGTACAAACGCTATATTAGAAGTCTCCCTGGGAGTAAAATGAACATCCGATAGCTCTCCTTAATGTCGGCTTATGCCCATTTTGGCCTTTGTATAGGTACACTTTACGATATAATATTATCAATGCAAAGACAACGATAAAGTATGCCTTATAAAGAAAACTTTATATTATAATCTTTTTAATGTAAGACTTAACATAAAGTAAATTTATGATTTCCCTATTGGAGATAACTATCCTTTTATTATTATTTATTTTTTTATTTTTTAAAATAAAATAATATATACATTATTAATTCAAAACATTGACATTAACAAATTACATTATGAACATAAATAAAAATAAAAAAACAAAAGCTCATAACACCCTAAATTACAAACCTAAATAAAACATTATCAATTGAAACATTCCCAAACTAACAAATTAAAACAAACCAACAAGAGGAACTATGAAAATACTAAGGACAAAAGAAACAAGCAAACACTCCCAAAAATAAACCTTGGCATCTACATAGCAATAATCCAAGGAGAGCAAATTATCAAAATTGTCACTCAAAGACAATCAAAACTCCCAAAAAACAAGAATTTCAAGTTGGGTCCCCAAAAATTTGGGGTTAGTTGTGGAATGGCCACAACAGGTACAAAAGGGGACAATACAATAAAATTAGATAGAGGGACTGAGCACTATGGAGGAGACATTGCAAAATCAACAAAAATAGCTAAGTGTGAAAAGCACCAAAAGATTTGTACGCGATCGAAATTCAGTAGGGGACCAAATCTCCATCCCACTACCACATGTTCAAATTGGGTAAAAATTACCAAGTATAGGAGCAAAAAGAATATTTACACATAATCAGAGACCCACAAGGTATCAAATATCTAGCCTACTTTTAAAAATTGCTACATTTCAAAAATAACCAAGTTTAGATGTTGTCGGATGAATTGCACATGGCCAAAGCCCAGGGAGGTCCAAAACTTCTAGAACATATAGGAAAAAAAAGAAAAATGACTTAAGTCTAGGAAGTACCAAGAATTCGTACCTAACCAACATCTAGCAAGGTACCAAATCCTTGACCTATTACTGGAGGGAGCCTATTTGTAAATTTAGCCAAGTATTGATGTTATCAAAATATATAAATCCAATTGGGACCCTCCAAGTTGCGCACTCTTCGCCTAGAGACCAAAAGTTAACAAAATAAAATCAAAGGAAAATAATACAAGTTTAGATGTTGTTAGATGATTTGTACCTGACTAGAGCCTAGGAGGATACCAAACCTCTAACCTACCTTTGAAAGTTGATATTTGAAAGCCTAGAGAAATTGTATCCGATTGATGCCTAAAGAGGTACCAAATCCCCATATTGATACTGGATATTGCTGGATTGTAAGAAAAGAAAGTATTGATACTACCATAGGCTTTGCACCCAATAAAAATCCACCAAGTTCCTTGATATTTTGCACCATGGGTTCACAACATATAATTTTGGTAGCCAACTTAGTTGAATCCATCACTAAGCCACTTGCATGGGGATAATCATCATATTAGGACACCTATTGGATAAGATTACATATAAAAATAATCTCAATAATGTAGTTGTGCTCGTGGCCATCATACAAGTTATAGGCTAGATCAACTAGAAGTAATCAACGAAAAGCAATGATCCGAATAAAAGCAACATGCTTGGCATGACTCATGATGATATAGATTTGGCCAGGTCAGTAAATCACAATTCGATAGTTGGAGTAGCCATACTTATGAGTAGTCCACTCATCTGGAAATCCCTCTAACATAACATCAAACTATTTCTATGATAATGATGTTTATGATAACTATAGCATTGTAAAAGGTTTATAAATACTAACATGTAAAAGGAAAATGGGTCGGCTCTTAGGCTTTTACAATAAATTTTTAAGAATGGAATACTTACACCTTAATACAAAGTGATTGTTGTTTAGCCTCTGGTTCAACTCATTTTGTAGAGCATGTATGTATGGATGACTAATTTCTAATTTTAGCATGTTGAATGTTCATGGTATTTACTTTGAATTCTAAATTTATGTTGTTTTTATTCACTTATTCTAGAATTTGTAGTTTGATAAGGTATATTATATTAAGATTCAATGCTCTATAATTGATAGTAAAGTTGGTTGGTCTATTAGGTAGTTGGTTTTTTAGTTGTATTATTCTTCATTTTACATATGTCTTGCTTAATTTTCACCAACATAAGTTCTAGCTTCAACTCCTTTTTATTTCTTTTAGCACCCTTTTCCACCATATATAGGAATAGTTATCTAGGACTTCAAAGGAACTAGCATCCTCTGGAGACTTACCACTGTAGTTTTTATAGCTCCCCGGTCATCAATGTTGGTCAATGTCTATGTGTGCACAACCTTTCCATTAGATAGATTCTTCAATCAACATTTATGCTATTCAATACTATATTTATACACTCAACACATGCTCATACACATATAATATTAATATCCAAATTTAAGTTGCATTTATACTTAGGTTTGGTTCTACTTCTAATGCAAGTAGACTATGTTACCTTCAAGATAACTAGCATCTACAAAGCCATTAAACACTTGAAATGTATGCTCTCCTATGAAACAGATAGGCCCCAAAAATTCCCTACCAAAAGTTAATAACAACAATATGTAATTGAATGAATAGATATTTAATACTATATTTAAATAAATATGTAGTCATTAAATATATTAGTGTTAAGCAATAGCAGTTTGTGAGTGAACAACCTTTAATTCACATGAGTCCTATAGAAAATCACCAATTTGTCAATTGGAATATGTTCCCCTATAAAATATATTTTATTTCCCCCCAAAATTAAGATATACTCTATCTCTAGATTGTTATTTCCAAACATCTTCCTTACCACTACTATTATTTTAGCTTTAGTCTTGTTTTTGAGCTAGTGTTCAATATTGCATAGCTACCATCCAAAGGTTTATGTTAGGGTATTTATTTTTCAAGTGTTGTCAATTGAACAATCCATCCATGATGCAACTAAAATGCATAGTAAAAATTTGTAATATACATAGCTATAATTGTTACCTACCAAAATTTGTAGTAACCTCTTCTCTAATGTGCATATATAAAGAACTTGTTGATAGGTTTAATTGGCTAGATTTTGTATGGAAAATTCTTAAATATCTTGTAGTACATTTGGTTAAACCTAAATATTTGATTGAAATTATGATTTTCTTTAGCTAATGTATATTTTATCAAAAGTTGTTTGGTCCATCATATATGACATCAACTGATTTGGCCAAACTTGGGTTGACTAAATTGTTTTAGATTTAATTAAACCGACACACGATAATAAAACATGGCCAAAATTTAGGATCTAATTACTTTCACTCATATACTTCTCCAAATTAGCTCATAACTTGTATCTTTAAAGAGTCTATTTTATCTATCAAATACATTGTAGATATTCCTCCCATGTCTTACTCTACATGGTAATATCATCTAAGTTGGATACCATAAATGAGTTAGTGTAAGAATATAGGATGTCATCCATTATTATTATTAATATGGTAGGTGCATTGGTCAACCCAAAAGGTATAACCAACCACTCAAATAGATTATCCTTAAATTTTAATGTAGTCTTCCATTTATAAATGGTCTCAATCAATATTTAATGATATCTATATTTGAGATTAATTTTGGTTAAGAAAATTTCACCATAGATTTGACACAAATCATTGTCCAAGGGAATAGACAATGGTTATTCAAATATCAGTAGTCAATATACGGTTTTCATATTGTATATATTTTTTTTAATCTAAGATATTTGTACTGCCACATGGTGAATCACTTTGTCTAATGTACCCATTATAAATAATTTTCTAGATATAATTCTTTATTTCATCATTTTTAAGGACTAATCTCCGATACATGGGTGAACTAGACAAATAATAAATAGGATCTAAATCAATGGAATACTTTACCTCATAATGAACAGGAACCCTCAGTGGTGATTTATATAAATGATCATATTTTACTATAATGAGGTCCATCCACATTTTTTTAGATCCTATGGTTGATTTAGTAATAATCCTCCTATTTTGTAGTTTGATAATCAATAAAACAATTTTTTATTTATTTTGGATATTATATTCTTTCATTTTTTGGCATTAATTAATGATATAAATGTAGGAGGATATAGCTTTTGTACCATATAAAAATAAACCCTAATAGTAATGATGATACAAAATATAGATGCATACATACTATACCTATTTCACATGAATGGTTGTCCAATGTCATGTCACAACCATCCAAGGGAATGACATCACACACAATTTCATTTTCAAGAGTTTTATAGTATAAGAGAGGGTATATTTTATGTGGCATAAATATTTCTCTCATATTTTAAGAATACAACATTATATGATTATGGGTGTGGTGTAAAAAACATAGTTAAATCCTTTACAATTTAAGTAGAAATTACATTCTTTTAACTGTCACTACCAATAGTAAAATATACTAGCTTAATCTTGATCCAAATTTATGAGTGGGATAGGTGCACTACCTCTTGTGACTCCTCTATTATAATATATGTTGTGGAAATGACCATAATTGATTTAGATTAAACAATCTACTTTCCTCTTTTCTCACCCTATGGATGTGGAGGTGGTGATGTAGTGGATGTAAGGGGTTGTAACTTAGCAAAAAAATATTGAATTGCTCAATACTTCTCCCTCGAATGTTAGTTGCTCTTGTGATAATCACACTTTTCTACTTCTAACATTTAGGGGATTCTTTTCTCAGTAGTATTTTTTCTACTTTTAATTCTATGTTTAGGATTGAACCCTTTGTATTCATTCTTTAGAGTGTCACTTTTTCATTTTATTATTTAGTACCTAGTGTTTTAATTCTTTTTATTTTCTCTTCCTTCTTTTTACTTTTGTTTTTTTTCTTCTACTCTAATTTCATAACAAATTTGCATGCCTTCATTAGTATCTATAATACAAAGAGCTATATGTCCCCTTGAATGTACCACTATATCCCATTACAATAAATAAGGATTAAATACCTTTTTTTATGTTAAATACATAGCTATACTCCCATGGAATGAAAAATATTAGTATAATTTTGAATAGAATAATTTCTACCTTGATGCAATTATTGTTATCATATGTATTGGTCTTCATAGGCTCCCATAGGATAATAGTCTTTCTTGATGATATTCATAAAATATTACTATGTAAATATTAATTTAGATTATTTATCCTTCTTGACCTTCTTACAATATGCTTCCCATGAATTTTGATTGGGTAATAATTTTTTACGAGTGTAGAAATAATCTTCTTGCTATTATTGAATTATTTTTATAGAAATATGAAAATAACTAATCTTAACCAAAATTTAGGGATTATCATTAATATTTCCTTCAAAATTAGGAATATAATAATTTATCTACACCTTAAATGTATCAAAGCATTGAATAATGCTAGGGTAGTAAGAGGTCATGTAGAGAAGTTTGCAAAAAAAACAATACGAAGCTGCTGAAAGTTTTAGAGTAAATTGATCCATCATATTGTTACTCTATTTGATGAAGTATTTATTTAACATCTCTTTGAAAGGATTGGCTATCTTGGTTTTGTTTATTATATTTTCCATATGATATTATTTGGAACAAAAATGGAGGTAATCAAAGGGATCTCAAGTTTTATGCCCAAAATTTCCATATCTTGATCTCATGTTTATGGACATACATTAAAAATACAAACTACTCTAATATGATAGACCTATAAATCAATGTTTTGGGTTGAGGAATATCAAGAAAGAGTGTAATTTAGAACTAGAAAAGTATAAAAAAAATATAAGCAAAATAATATAATGCTTTTACTACTTAGATAAAAGTACAATGTAATCAATTTTTGTGAAGAGATGTGAAGCTATAACATAGCATTCAATACTCATTCATTTTACAATCATGGGTGCATATCTCTTAATATAATTATATATTTGATGGGCCTAGTATTAATTGGATTGCTATGGTTAAATTATCTACCCATGTTTTCCCAACTAAAACTTGATTTTGAATTATATCATGGTGTTTAAAAACACTTAAAATGAATGTTATAGTATCAAAAGGTGGTAGGAGATTATAATATAATTCACACAAGCTTTTAGATAAAATTATGTTTTAACTTCATAGTCAAAAAAATTAAATTATTCTTAAAGGGATGATTATCTCAACATTTGAGAGATAATATCTTTAGTCTATTTCTATGTATCCCATTTACCATATTTGGAATTTTCTCAAAAATCATAGATCATACTTTCATCCAAATTGAATGGTTGGATGACCTAGGCCAAGCATGTCATCAAATAGGAAGTATTGAAATTGACAATGGGATTTTCTAGAAAATGTGAGGGATATTTCATCTTATGGTAAAGGATTAATGAGTGTTAGAATAGTATATGTTAAGTTGAGTTATTAGAGCATGTAGATATTAAAATGATAAAATGCTTTCCATGAGCATAAGTAATGATAAAATTAATGTTCTTATAGTTTGGGTTATTGTTTGAAAAGAAAACTTATAACCACTCAATAACAAACAAGTAAAATCTAGGTGCATTCAAGTGATGGAACAAAGTGATAAATTTAGATACACACTTCATGAAAGGGATGCAAACCCTAGGTGTAGTCAAGCATTGAAGGAAGAGGACTTTTCAAAGATCATCTCTTCAATTTGTGACAAAGCCTCTTTGATCAAGAGAAATATTTCTATAGGATGTTTGGATTCGTGGATGGATGGACCTCTACCCTCTATAAGGATTTTAGAGGATAAATTTGGGTTAGATTTGATTGATCATGAAGCCCAACCAATTATCTACAAACTCAAGGATAAAAGACCAATCTTAGAGGTGATCAAAGGATACATTAAAAATTGGTGGACCAGTATAGAATTCCAAGTAACTCTCCTACCCAAAAATTTCTTTTTTGTTTTATTTTCTAATTTAGTGGATAGAGATAGGGTAATGGATTATAGATTTAATGTTTTTTTAGATACAAGGTGTTTATATAAGACCTTGAACTTCTAGTTTCAACCATTTTATAAAATAAGTTAATGGATTCCCATTCTAGATAAATATTTATGCTCTCCCTATGTAGTTTTGAGGAGAGAACATATTCAAAAAATTTGATAATGCAATTGGTGTGTTCCACTATATGAATGCCCAAACAAAGGAAATTTTTCTAGTAAAATTAATATGAATAAAGCAAGTTGGTTGTTTGGATGGATGTTTTAGTTCCTGGACCTCAATCCGTTACTATCTCCTTAAGTATAGGACAATGGATACAAAATATTGAATATGAAAACTTCTTCCTAAGATGTTATGGTTTTCAATTATATGGCCACATAAAGAAGAGATGTCTAGTCATGAAATCATGCTTTGATTCCTTCTTGGTGAAGATAAGGTCCTACATGTGAATGATTCAAAAACATCGAATATTTAAATAATCTAACAGGAATCATGTGAGCAACAAAAAAATCAATCCCAAAAGAAAAATTTGAATTAGGTCATTGATAAAATTCAAATTATTACTAAAGACCATATAAACAGTTCCATAAAAAATATTAACACCTCAGATGGTATTCTTGAATGTAATTTTGAAACAATCAATGATGGTTAGTTTTATAATAATGAAGATCCTACAAAATGTGTTACAACTAGATATTATCTTAGGAGCTTGAAGTACAAAAATGCATTCATAAATCTTTCCACTCTAAAGGAGGAAGAACCTTTTCTATAGAAGACAAATAATCAAATTGATTTTCTCTTTGGTGAATAATTGTTATGTTTTTTTTCCTTATATCTATTGGAGTTATGTGTCATGTAATGGTTGTTCTTGTTATAAGTTCCTTAAAAAAAAACTTGATTATGGAAACTTAGTAGTTGAGGAAAATGGAGAATATATTTGATAGAAAGGAAAATATTGATATGCTTTTATTAAATTATTCGAAATGTAATGAGATCAATGTAATGTTTTCTTTTTGTAATAGTAGTGGTCCCCAATGGAAACCACGTATAGCTTATAAAATATTAACTAGATAACCTACAAAATGGAACGTAATATAAAGCAGAAACCTCCTATAACAAATTTTACATGTCTGACTAGGTATGATGGATACTCATAGTTATAAAAACATGGTGGATATATATTATGGTATTTTCCAAATACAATGAGCATGGTTATGATGATAGTAAAATCATAGTAGGAAAATGAAATGGTTCTATGATAGTAATGATAACTGATAATGATCTATTTCTACAAAGGAGAGCAATAAACATTATCCAACAACAACCACTCAATATAAATTTAGCTATAAAAAAATATAAAATACTTAGTCCATTGTGTCCTATTGTAGTTTATGGGTGGAATTCATTTGCAATAACATATTTTTCTAGTGGAAATCATGGATATTTATTCATCAAATAATCTAAAACTCATGCTTCTGACGAAAGAAAGATTAAAAAAGAATTGTAAAATCTAGAAATAAGTGAACATAAAATACAAAAATATGACCAATAAGAACATATAAATGTAAGTCAACATAAAAAAATAATTTTTTTTCTTGAAAAATAGTGTCATATTTGAAAATAGATGTGAAATTATAACACTAAATTCATTACTCATACTTTTTATAATTAAGAATACATATTTTTCAATATTTTTATTATGTTAAAAATTCACTGTATTATAAATATAAAAAATCACCTCCATAAAAATGTGATGATTCACCTCCTTAATATTTTTATGCTTTTAAACCAAGTGCTTGACATATATGGAGTAGTGAACTCATCTCTAACATCTCAAGTTCACTAATCTAAATGTGACCTACCTAAAACTTAGGTAGAATATCAAGAACTTATTTATGTTTGAATTGATATCTATCAATGATTTTAAATATTTGTACTAGAATGCACAATGGAAAATTAATGATAAAATACATAGGTTGTACACCAATAAATGTTTCAAATATAATCCTCTCAATACAAAGTGAATCCCTATGGTTTTTTTCATCCTAAATATATCAAATCTAACTTCCCAAGGAGGTGTTCCATGTTCCCAATGTACTAGACTCATGTGGAAGAATTATAATGATAGGCTTTTGAAAGTTAAACCATCACGAGGATGGAAGACCATTTGCTTAGCCATTATGAAACTAGTTTTATGAAGTTATAAATATTTACATATTTCAAAACCTTCATGTTGTTGGTAGAGAGAGAAGAGAAAGGAGTCCCAACACTTCAAATTTGTATTCTTGATGAATAAATGAATAATATTTTTCTAAATAATCCTTGGATATTTGTTTTTGTTGAATGTGTGATATTCAATTTGTTATATTGTGTGTGTTTCTTCTTGTATATGTAGGATCTGGGGAAACTTAGAAGCTCTAGAGCTTAATGAAGAAAAATCAAGCAGCTACATAAAAAACTCCATAACCAAACAAGGGAATACAATGAGTAATATGAAGGGTGAACTACTCTGATTAGTTTCAAATAATGACAAAAATTATTCTATTGAACTTAGGAGGCTGGTTGAGAACAAAAAGTGTTTAGACATGAGGAATGGTAGAAAGAGTTAGAAGTGAGCATTACCCTCACAATCACTATATTGTTGTATCATATTGAAAGCATTGTATGATTACATTCACCATATGAAGTATTCAACATGATACAAGTGACTTTTACTAAATTAAATGGTTGTGGGAATGTTAGATAAATAATTAATCAATTAATAATTATAGGTAAATATCAATTTTAGTGCATAAAATCCTATTGTCCAAAAAATAAATTATATAATTGTATAAAAGATAAATCATACAATTAGGATTGGAAAGATCATACGATTATATGATGAAAAATTCATCATTTGAAAATTAAGCATACAAGTGTATTATTGGGAGGTACAATTATAAAGCAAACACTCATACAATTAATAGAAATTTGATTGTATAGTTTGATAAGGAAATATTGTATGGTGTTTAAGGTTATAGTTTTCTGCTATTGCATTATTTGTTATCAAAGTGACAAGATCTCTAAGGAGTGGGGAATGATATGTGCCTAAGAAGAGATGTCACAATGATGAAGAGGAATATTGTGAGGCCCTCAAGACATAAATTTAGTTAAGATTATGAGAGGAATTATCACTTGGTTGGATGCACTTGGCATTGCCTAGAGGAGGGACGTCTAAATTGAAGATGTAAGAAACAATGAAGAAGAGGGAGTGGACCAAACATAAGTTTACAATGAAAAACAATAAGGAGACCTAGAGGAAAGGTTACTATGGACTATTTTTAACATGGATAACAAGCCAAGGTTAGAAACCCCATCATATGATGGAATTTTAAACCCTATGTAACTCATTAATTAGATTGCAAAAATGGAAAAGTATTTTGATTTTGAATCAACTATAGACCCCAAGAGAATGAAATTCATCTATATTAACTTAAAATGGCATGCATCCTTATGGTGGGACCATGTTTAAACTAAAATAAAGAGAAAAGAAAAAGAGAAGATTAATACATAGGAAAAATGGTCACTAGTTTGAAGGCCAAATTCCTCTGGTCATTACCAGTTGATTCTATTCAAGAAGTAAAATTTGAGATAAACAAAAATGAGCGTGAAATATTAAACATAGGAATTATATAGGTTCACTAATTAGGCCAGTCATGTGGAAGATGATGTGGAGAATATTTTGAATTATATAAATGGACTACAATTATCCATACAAGATGAAATTAGTATGATAATGACAACAGAGGAAGCTTACCAGTATCCCTTGAAGGCTAAGGAGAAGTTGTTATAAAAACAACAAAATAATAAAAGAGTAAAAGGAAAATCCTTGTATAAATGAGGAAAAACAAGAAGTGGAAGAGAACAATGAATACAGGAAGAATAAACTAGTACTTCTTAGAATTCAACTATAATGCCATAGTATGTGGATATTTCTCAAGAGGAAGAGATGGTTTTGGTAGAGAAAGTTGTAGAGGATTCTTTGAAAGGTATTTTAGATGTGGATATGATGGTCATCAGGAATTTGAATGTCTTACCCCATAATAAATTAATAATAAGATAAATGAGATCAGAAATTATATAGTAGTAGTATATGAACAAAGTGTTGCTTTCCCAAGACACATATAGGATCCAAAACAAGGAGAATATGTCATGATTAAGAGAGTACTACTAAAACTAATAAAGTGGTAATGCAAACCTATTTAGAGAAGAATTATTTTTAGAACTGTATGCAATTTAAGGGGTAAAATTTGTAAGGTTATTGTAGCTAGAGGGAGTATGAATAATATCATATCCAATAACATGGCATGGAAACTAGGGTTGAGGAGAATATATATGCCCAATCCATGCAAAGTTCTTCGCTACAAAAGGGACACCAAATTTTTCTTAGTAAACAATGTTAGGTGAAATTCCAAGTTTGATCTTATATGGATGAGGTCTTGAGTGTTATTATACCTATGGATCCTTTCTATGTGTTGTTGGAAATATTTTGGAAATTTGATAGAAAGCCAATACATTATGATAGATAAAATACCTACACGATTGTTAAATATGGTAAGAAGTATGTGTTGAGTCCATTGAAGGATAAGGATGAAAGAAAATATAATGGTCTAAAAGTATATTCAATTTTTGGAAATCAATTTTTGAAGGAGATGACAAATATTAATAGGTTGTATTTTTCTTTCATTACTAAACCCATAAAGTACGGGATAGTGAATCTAAAGTATGATATTCCAATTGAAGTGAAAGAGTTGTTAGAAGAGTATGCAAAAATTTTGTCAAAAAAATTATCAAATAGAATACCACCAATAAGGAGTATTAGCCACCACATCGATTCCATTCCTGGTCCTAATAAGGAAAAATATAGAATAAAACCAATGGATAATGAAAACTAAACATGCAAGTTTAGGAGTCATTAAACAATGTGTTGATCAGGGTTATGCACAATGATATATATTTGTTAATTGGGCTAATATTTATATTTTCAAAAATTTAAATTTGCTATTTTGGGGGACTTGGATGTCGACCAGTTTGCCCAATTTTTTTGGGAATTTCTTTTTTTAGGTGTCGTTTTCCATGCGTTGATACTAGTATTATGAAATTTTTTAAAAATTTACCAACAATCCCACCTAAATAGAGGATCCTTTTTGCCATAAAATTTTAAAATTTCTAAATTATCCTACCTAATTCGCTAGGTATACGACTATATATAATTAACACCCTCGCAATACTTTTTCATTTTTGAATCTTATTCTACACTAGATGGATATCCCAACCTAGTTCTCCACTAGACCGAACCCATTTCTATACCAAACCGGACCCATTTATGCACCAGACTAGATCTTATTCAATATTAGACAAGAAAAAATCATGTTCTGCACCAGAGCGGACCTTTTTAAGCACCAAAAAATATTGAACCCTATTCACCTGAGCAGATCAAGTTTTGCAGTAGACCAGATCTTGTTATACACCAAGCTGAATCTTGTTCTACACTAGGCCAATATTCGGATTATTTTCTACACCAAGCCAATATCTGAACCCTTTTATACACTAGGTTAACTTTCATATCCTATTCTACTTTCATATGGAGTATCAGACCCTATTCTATACTAGATCGATATTCGGACCTTAATTTGCATCCGAACGGACTATCAGACTATGTTCTGCACTAGATCGATATCCAAACCTTGTTCTAGACCAAGATAATTTCTAGACCCTATTTTGCACTAGACAAATTTTTAGACCCTATTTTGCACTAGGAAAGACCTTGTTCTACACCAGGTCGATAATTGAACCCTATTTTGCACCAAACCAGACCCTATTCTGCACTAGGCCAATATCCGAACCCTGTTCTAATTTTAGGACTATCAAAACCTGTTCTATATTAGAATAATATCCGAAACATATTTTGCATCCAGATGGACTACCAAACCCTATTTTACAAAGGAAAAACTACATCTATTTTTGGATTCGGGGGCACTACCCCCAAACCCCTACCATCAGACCCCCTCGGTGACATAGTAGGGGGGCATTACCCCCTATACACCCCATTCATGGAGTGGATACAAGTGTAGATAAAAATAAGATATCCAAATTAGAGAGAGAATCAAGATCCACAACCAATACCATGTTCTGAGATCGAACCATTTTCTACATTTGGTTTGAGATCATACCTTTTTTTGCATCAACTCATGGTCGGATCTCATTTTCCACCCAATCTAGCTAGAAATTTTAAATTTACCAATGTTTTATAATTTTTTAGAAAAAATAATGTAATTCACCATGTCCTTCTACATGAATTTGGCCAAGATTCGCCAGGGTTTCAAAATGGATTCACCATTTTTTTACAAGTACATATCGGGTCAGGCCCCTTATGCATAACCTTGGTTTTGATCAAGGAGAGCTTAAGCCTATGTGTAGTACCAATTATACTTGTACCAAATAAAGGTGGAGAATTTTGAATATGTATATATTTAAGGACTATCAATACAATAACCATAAAGTATAATGTATTGCTTGAAGGGAGCAAGGTACTTCATGAAGATAGATTTGAAGAGTGGTTATCATTAGATCTATATTAGAGAAATACATGAGTGGAAAATCATATTTTAGACAAATATGAGTGGCTAGTTATGGCATCTGAATTGTCAAATGCATCTAGTACCTTTATGTGGTTGATGAGCAAAGTGTTGAAAATATTTCTTGGTAAGTTTGTGGTTGTCTATTTAGATGACATTTTCAAATTTATTAAGAACAAGAAATAGCATTTGATACATTTTATACTGGTCTTATAGAGACTAAAGGAACAAAAGTTGTTTGTCAACATGAAGAAATGCAACTTCATAAAAGAGAAATTGGTGTACTTGGGTTTTATGATTTCACCATAAGGATTCCAAATGGACCCTAAGAAGGTTAAGGCCATTATGAATTGGCCATTGCTCAGAAGTAATTTTAATAGGATGAATTCTTATAAGGTATTTTAGGTGGATTTTGATGCAAGTGGGATAGCAATAGGAGTATTTTTAATCCAATAAGGTTAGTCCATTGCCTATCTCAGTGAGAAGCTAAATGAGGCAAAGAGGAAATACTTGGTGTATGACCAAGAGTTGTATGCTATCATTCAAGTCCTAAAAAAGTGGAGGTATTATTTGTTGCTAAAATATTTTTTATTATTCATATATAATCATGTTTTTTAGTTTATTAATAATTAAAGTAAGTTGAATCAAAGGCATATAAAGTGGGTATAATTTTTGCAAGGATATGCATTTGTCTTGAAGCATAGAAGTGGAATATTGATTTGAGTAGTTGATGGCTTGAGCAAAAAAACATTGTTGGTGAATATTATGAAGGTATAAGTTGTTGATTTTGATGTCATGGATCTTTATAAATATGATGAAGATTTTAAGTAAACCTAGATGCAATGCAATAATCCCACTACAGGATATAGGCTCTCATGGCTTGAATTTTTTGTCCAATAAGGAATGTTACTCAAGGTACATAGATTTTGTATGCCATGAAGTTTAATAAGGGAAAATTTGATAAGGGAAAAGTATACTAGGAGACTTGCAAGAAATTTTGGGATGAATACAACCCTAAATCAACTTGAATAAGATTACTATTATATTGGGATGAATACGAATGTAATAAAATTTTCTCAAGGTTGTCAAGTATGCCAACATACAAAAGCATGGTTTTTGTTCTTGGATTGCCAAGGGCACAAAGGGGTAATGACTATACTTTTGTTATGGTGCATTTCACACATTTCAATAATATAAATGATGTAACTCATATTGTTATTTTATTCTTTACTAAAGTGGTGAGATTACATGGGTTGCCAAAGAGTATTTTTTTAGATAGAGATAGTAAATTTGTGGGCCATTTTTGGAGAAAATTATAGAATAAATTGGGTACTAAGTTGGCCTTTATTTCAAATTATAACACATAAAATAATTAAAAAACTAAGGTTGTGAATAGGAGTCTTGGAAATTTTCTAAAATTCTTAGTCAACAAGGAGATAAAGCTTTGGGATACTATTTTGGCACACAAAGTATTTGCATACAATAACTTAGTGAATCAAAGTATAGGTAATAGTCCATTTTAGATATATGTAGTATGGCTAAGAGGAGAAAATTAGTTGCCAAAGACAACTAATTTACCGAGGCTAAGTATCATTGTGGAAGACTTTGATAACTATATTCATGATTTTCATCAAGGTGTGAGAAATTATTTAAAAAATAGTGACATGAAATATAAACAATATATTGATCACAAGTGAAGATTACTAGAATTCTAGGTTGCATATTTTGTTTTAGCATATTTATGAAATGAATGATTTCTAAAGGGGACTTACAATAAGCTAGATTGGAATAATATTAGACCTTGTAAATTCTTGAGGGAGTTTTTTGCCAATGCTTATGAAATATAACTACTTGAAGAATGCATATATCAATCATCTTCAATGTAGTAGATCTATACCCTTATCATGAAGAGTCAACTAGTGAGCAAGATGACACAAGTTTAGAGCATCCCATAATAGATTGGGTATGATAACTTCCATAGAAGTAATCAGATAAAATGGAGGTGATCATTTACATTGTAGCCATTCCTCCCATGTCTTGATCTACATTATATTTTCTTCTAAGTAGGATACCACAAATACATTAATTTAAGAATATAGGATATCATCCATCATCCTTATTAATGTGGTAGGTGCATTGGTTAACCCAAAAGGTATAACCAATCATGCAAATAAATCCTCCATGGATTTTAATGTATTGTGCCATATATAAATGGTCTTAATGGATATTTAATGATATCCAAGTTTGAGATTAATTTTGGTGAAAAACATTTCACCATAAAGCAAGTCCAAGTCACTATCCAATGGAATAGACAATAGTTCTTCATCCCGATTTTCTTCAAATATCAATAGTCAATATAGGGTCTTTACATTCCATATTTATTTAAATTTAAGATAGTTGTACTACCACATGGTGAATCACTTTATCTAATATACCCCTTATGAATAATGTTTTATATCTACTTTTTTATTTCATAATTTTTAAGGACTAATCTCCAATACATAGGTGAATTAGGAAAATAAGAAACAAGACCTAAATCAATGGAATACTTTACCTAACAATGAAGACGAAATATAATTGGTGATTTATATAAATTATCATATTTTACTATAATTTGTTCCATCTACCTTTTTTTAGATACTATGATTGATTTACCAACAATCCTATTTTGTACTTTGATCATTAATAAAAATAAATTTTCTTTTTTTGGATATCATCTTCTTGCATTATTTGGTACTGCTTAATGATATAAAAGTAGGAGGATATAGATTTTATATCCTATATAACTAACCCATAATAGTAATTGTGACACAAGCTCTAGATGCATAAACACTATACCTCTTCCACATAAATGGTTGCCTAAAAGTCATCACAACCATCCAACAAAGCAACATCACATAAAAATTTAATTATGAATATTTTGATAGTATAAGAGAGGATATATTTCAGGTGACATAAATGTATCTCTCCTATATTAAGGATCCAATGTTATATGATTGTGGATGTGGTGTAACAAACATATTTAAATCCTATACAATTTATGTAGAAATTTAATTATTTTGACTCTCACTACCAACAATAAAATGTAATAGCCTAATATTGATCTAAATTTATATGTGGGATAGTATCTCTTCCTATTGTGACTCCTCTAGTGCAATACATATTATGAAAATGGTCATACCTAGTTTATATTAAACAATCCACTTTCCTTTTTCTAACCCTATGGATATGGAGGTGTTGATTCTTGGTCCAAAATATACCTAATTGGATGAGTTGTGCCCTCAAGACCTTTACCAATATTGGAATATCCAAAAATAGGATTTTTTTAATCATCCTCTAGAGTAGGCCAATTCCTATAATTCTAGTTAACTGAAAATGGGTTGTATACTAACGTAAGAAATACATAAAGTTAAAAGCTAGATTTAAATTAAAATGGATTCAACAACATCAAGAGTCATAAAGTATAAGAGTATCACACTTTAAATTAAAATATACTACCTAATAGACCAACCATTATTTGATATTATAGAATATTTAATAAAATTAAGCACTAAGTATTACTAAGCATTCAAGGAACCAGTGAACAATAAATGTAGGGCTAAATCTAGATAACAACATAACTATAACAGAATAAATCATTCATCAAGCAAAAAAATAGAATAAATCATTCACTTAGCTTTAACATAAATGGTTAATCAAATTAACATATAGATTATCTACAACATATTTAGTAAGAGGCTAGACAATAATCCAATCTCCATTCAAAAGTACACAATACAATCATCATACAATATGCAATTTAAAATGCTAAAGAGTCTTCCTCATAGATAATCTACATTCAATTATATATAGCTTTATATTTGCATTCAGTTTTTTTAGTATGATTTCTCTTGGAGTGAATTGTACGCTTATCAGGTTGATGTAGCACATGCGTGTCCCCTTGTAGCTCATTTTGTTGCAACTAAATTGGTGCTATGATGCTAATATGTCTTGATTATACTTCATTTGAGATAGTGGTGATTGAAATGTATTTATATAATCCACAATATCATTTGGTAAGTCTAATTTTCTTCTAGTTTCCCAATGATTGGTCTATGTATATCAACATAAGTGTTAATTAGGAAATATTTTAGCTATTGAGATTATATGATAGTAGATTATGACTATTGGAAACCTACTTTGTTAGGATCCTCAATCCTAACATCATTAGTTAGTATTAGTTAGTATTATTAATCATTTAATTATTATATTATTAACTTATAAAGTGAACCATCACGTCTCTTCATACATGAACCATCATGTCTCTTCACCAATGTAGATTTAGGGTAGATATATATATTAGGTTGGAAATCCATATCAAATCATCCAACAAGAAGAATATATATTATTTAGACCCATTGGAGGGATTCCCCAAACCAATGCAAAAGGTGATTCATATCTAAAAGCGATTCTTTTAATTTAGATGCTATTTTAATTATTTCTTTATTAAAATTGTGCTAGAACCTTTAGGGTTCTACCATTTGGTATCAGAGCCAATATATCAAATGGCCAATGGAGGAATATATCATGATACCAACCTAATTTTTTTCTTAATCTCGCCCACCTACGTCAAGTCACATCAGTGCGTGCATATAAAATTCAATTTTAGGATATCACCAATCACATCATAGGGTTGGACGAATCAATTGTCATAAGCGGTTTCATCAATGGATTAAAAGAAGAAACTAGAATGGAGGCCATGATGTACACTCCTCACACTCTACAAGAATCCATTGGATTAGCCTTGTTATCTTACTATCCCAAAAACTAAACCCTTGCTAGTTAAGTACCTTAGCTTGCAAGAAATGGAGGAGCGACGAGTGAAAGACCTCTATTGTACTTGTGATGAGAAATTTGGACCCCACCATAAATGCACTACACTAACGTTGTATTTATTGAAGGAAGTTGATCCCTGTCTCTCCATAGAGCAAGCATATGAGGTAGTTGTGTCCGAAGCGACCAGTGCACCTACTCACATCAATGAAGACAATGAGGTTGATATACATAAAGTGACTGAAACACTTGATCATAGCCATGAATACAATGAGGTCGATGTGCAAGAAGTGATTGAAACACTTGATCATAGCCATGAAGGAAATACAATTGATATGCCAGAAGTGATTGATGCATCAAGTAAGGATGAGGTAGAAATTCTTGAAATGACCCATTATGGCCAAACTCACATTATACAAGAACTACACTCAAATTTCCCTCCAATTGTGAGTTCTTGCCATATAACCAAACCTTTTCCAAAACAACACAAAAATGTGATTACACACTTATTCACTATTGGCTCTACCAGGGAACCACAAACAGATTTAGAAGCATTACCACCAGTTTTGATGCATCATTCTAATGTCATCATGATTTTCATAAGGAAGATTCTACTCTTGTTCTTGGTGACCCCCCGCTAACACTTTATCCTTCTCGATACCCTTGCCTACGGAAGGATGACATTAAAAGAGTCCAAGAACTTACACAAATCCTTATTGGAAAACAAAGGACAAATCTTCTCACTTTGAGCTTTGAGGACAAAGCTCTTTTTAAGGAGGGTGGCATGTTAGGATCCTCAATCCTAACATTATTAGTTAGTATTATTAATAATTTAATTATTATATTATTAACTTATAAAGTGAACCATCACAACCCTTCATAACGTGAACCATCACGTCTCTTCATACATGAACCATCATGTCTCTTCACCAATGTAGCTTTAGGTTAGATATATATATTAGGTTGGCCATCCATATCAAATCATCCAACAAGAAGAATATATATTATTTAAACCCATTGGAGGGATTTCCCAAACCAATGCAAAAAGGTGATTCATATCTAAAAGCGATTATTTTAATTTATATGCTATTTTAATTATTTCTTTATTAAAATTTTGCTAGAACCTTTAGGGTTCTACCATACTTAGGCACTTCAAATAAACTCAATCCATCCTTTTATTATATAGGTACTCTTAACTTCATCATATATTCAATGATTTTCATCACCTAGCGCAAACGTTTGTTGGATGTAAAGTTTCTAAGCTTACCTTTATGACATCATTACCTCTAAAATATAGCCACCCTTTTTTACTTAGCCACACTCTAATGCATAAATTTGGAAGGTAAATGATAGATATTTAGTCATAGGGGTTTTTTTCCTTATCAATTCTTCATCTGACACTACTTCATCTCTATCATAATTTTACGTGCCTTATGATGACATCGACATTTGAAATATTTGATGCTCTTTAATACTTAGAAATTCTTCATTAAAGCATTCTATCAGATTTTATATTAACTTTATGATGTCATTAGTGTATCGGGTTCAATTCCTTAGAATATTTTTTACTCAAACTTGATTATGCTATGTTAGGCTTTTGTGCAACCTATGTTGATGTTAGAACCTTCAAAAATCTAGTGCTCTTTATTGCATAGTTAATATTTTGTTGAACCCAATAGACTTTGTTGTAATGTTGGATGTCAAATTCTTATTCACACTTACCCAAACTTATTTCATAATGCAAAGGGTGTTATTTCATAGTGCACCAAATGCTAGGTTATTTTCAAGCCTCAACTGACACCAATTTTTTTCTTTTTGGCCATGTCCCATACTTAGTCAAAATTTGAGTCTGATGCAAAAAATAAAAAGATAGATTATTCTATCTCATTTGAATTTTGAGCTTTAGCCTCATTGAAAGTTGGATGCTTTTATACTTATTGTTGGCATCATCATCTCAAAAATTTGGCATCTCTCTATACTTAGAAAAATTTAGCGTTGTGGTGTTGCTTAGGCTTAGTTGATCCCTACCTACCTTCCTTTTGATCCAATGACTATTTTAGGTGTCCAACTAAGTTTTTGAAGATTCCTTACATAGCAAAATGGTAGAATATTTAATAGAATTAAATTATCTCCTTCTAAGGAGATAGATGTGGAAGAGTTATTCTACCCATATTATTGGCACCTCATAGGGTGTTTCTGCTTGTAGAAGCATAAAACCCATATGGCCTTATCCTATTGGGTAGTGGAGTTAAAAATGATACAAAAAGGGGCAAAATGGAATAAATTGTATTTTACTTTGGTACAAGGGTTGACCTCCTATATGCTTCCCATATCTGAGGTCTCGATTGTTTCACTAGATTATTCCTACTCTTCTTCCATGGCCATTTTAGATGTTTTTCCTTGTTGACTAATTGCTTGAGCCATTGAAGGAGTTGTTATTAGTTGGAATAATCTACATATTTTATCCCATGCATTTTGAGAGGGGACATGCATTTATTTAAATTTATGGATAACTTCCTACAATTCAAAGTAATGATCATAGGAGGTGTTCCCATATATTTGCACTAGTTCTTCAAATTTTGACAACATGGAGATCCTATGAAAGAAGGCAATGCTCTACTCTATTGCTAGAGGTTCAAGCAATGCATCAATTTTATTTTTGTTGTTGAGGTACTGATCTAGTCATTGGATGAGTTGTTTTGCATTGTATATATGACCACTCATATCCCAAAATACTAAGAATCTAAGATCCATGACCTCTTGCACTACCAATTTTATCTTATCAATGCTTACTTAGAGGACACTGATAATTGCTCCTCCTTATATGATTAGATTACTTCCAAATATGACTTGGGCTAAGTGAAATATTGACTCACTCAGGTATCTCTTTGAGCATTTTTCTAGGTGGGGGTATTCCCCTCTATTTCATAGCATATGGAGTGTGACCTCTACTTATTGGACTTTACTCATTAGTTCATCTCTTCCTTTGCTGAATTCTCCTTTTGCATATTGGATCAATTTTGTAATGTATGATATCCTTCTTATCAAGGGGAAATATTTCATTATAACATCCTTGATCTTGATCTAATATTAGCCTCTAAATTGCTTTAGCAATTCTTTAGAGGTTACATGGACTTGTGGACTTTCTCTCTCCATTTCTAGTTTTGACTAAGCTATCACCAAAATTTCTTCCTGGCTCTAGAGTTTTGACCTCAACTCTTGCATTTCATTTTCCTATGTTTGAATCTTATTGTTCCCTTGTTGTAACTTCTCCAAGTTTTGAATCCTCTTGTCCTTCTACTGTAATTGCTTTTTAGAGGGATATTTTTCTAGCAAGTGTTTCAAGTCCAAAATCTCATTTTTAGACCATCCTTTTCTACATTTTCTTTATCTAGCTTTTGCTCTAAGACTTTAATCTTCTCTTTTGTTGTCACAATATTTATATCTATCTGGTTGCTTTGGAGGAAAAGTGTATCTACTTTGGTATGAAGTGCCCTAAGTGCATCAATTTTGGGAATCTTAGAAATATCATACCTTTGCATCTTGATGTGGTAATCCTTCACTATCATTTCTACTATCGACTTCCTGACTTTAGGATATGCAACCACTTTGATCCGATTCTCTAGTAATCGGATCCACTCCATCATATGTTTGGGTGGTTGCCTTCTTTGTCCTGTCTTGCAATTATTGTTGCTCTGCTCATTTCTAGGTGTTTATTTTTATATTTTGAATTATAGATAATGCTTTTGAGAGTTGATGCTTAGAAGCAGGGGAAACAATAAAGGTAGATTGAAAAAGGTGAGAAAATCATAGATGGAGGGTTTAGTGATACAATGCTAGTATTTATAGGGGTTCATAGATATACATATTTCTATGTTGCTTGGATCTCCTATACATGGGAAGTGGTAATTATTTTTATGGTAAATTATGAAGGGGAAAAACCTCTTTGGTAGGACAAGATGGTGGGAGTGATTGCTTGGATGAAGGATATACAGGTGGTGGATTAATTTCAACCAAAGGGGTAGATATGGGAGACATACCTGATCCTTTTGCTTCCAACATCGAATCTTGGGCTATTGCATCAAATATTTTAAACTACATTCTAGTCCTTAGAATTTCCTACTCCAGTTACCACCTTTTAGCCCTTTTTGATGTCTCCTTTTGTGTAGTGCTTGGATAATTTTTTTTTGACATCTCATTTTCATTGGATTTCTTATATTGAGCATGTTGTTGGGTCTTTGGCTGAGACTTAGCTTTATCTTGGATTGCTACAATAGTTGCTTTTTGTATGTATGTTATTTCTTGTGCTACTTTAGTTCCCATAATTTGCCTTGTTGTATCTTCTTCACTAGTTTCTGAGAGAATTTCAATTGGTAAAATAGTTTTAGGTACACTAGCCTTCTTAGCTTGGGTTCTCTATTTTCTATGCAAAGGGAGGTCCTTTGAACCTGCATATTCTTTTGAATCTTTATAACCAAGGACCTTGCTTGAGTGGGACTTTGTTGAGGGACTTCTTCTTATTCATAATATGCTTCTTCTTCTTGATCCCTTAGTATTATTAATATTGAATATCTTTCTCTCCTGGTGTTTCTCCATCCAATTTTCATAGTTGGCATCAAATTCCTTTTCAAACAACTTGTCGAAAGCACTAGGGAAAGCTTTCTTCTACTTGTCTCATTCACAACATGAAATCCACCATTCTCAAATCTTACTCTTTGTCCATTTTAGGTCTCTTTAATCTTATCTATGAAATCTTCACTTATCCTCTACTCCTTATTTCTTACTAGATCATAAATCCATTTGAACTCATAGCATTTCCTCCATGGTGGTCATTCTTGCATCTCATTGATATCAATTTCAATGGCTTGATCTTCTTCATTATTTCTAAACTACTCAATCTTTGGCCATGGAAGATGATCAAATGTTGGGGGCTTATTATTCAATTCTGTCAATTTAGCTTTAAACTTACCCTTTGGATCATAATCCCACATGTGTGGCACTATCTACAACTAGAGGGCATTGAGCTTTTCATCTAAAATCTTTGCTTGATCCCTTGTCATCATGATTATATCTTCAAACTTGAAGGGATAGTGATAAGTGTAGACTTTGTTAATTTTGAAACCAAAATTTTTGTTTTCTTCATCTACTTGTCTACATAATTCCATACCAAATACCTAATTTGTGATATAATAGGGTAGTATAAAAGTCTTGGGCATTTTTTGTGGAATGGATACCCCTGCCTCCTTGGGTCTTACCCGAAAGTGGCACCCCTTTTGGGATGTTTCCCACAAATAAAAAAAGAAAAAAAAAAGTTCTATGAAAACTATATACTTTGATAATGATACCATTTTTTAGAAAATACAAGTCCCCTAAGTGACACTTCTTGCCTTATAGCTTATGAACAATTTCAAAGATCAAGAAATAAATTTGGCCATAAATTAATATGAGTGCAGGCTCCAGGAATAGTCTATTGAACCAAGACATGGAAACATTTATCTAAGGACTAGGGTCCAGTTAACTACATGATGGTATTGCTCATTATATCTTACCAGGAGCTTTATATTTTGCATATTTGGAGGCATATTAAAGAGAAATAACCATGCTAAATATGATGAATAATGGAATGAATAGCTATATTTTATATTTAGGGTGACAAGCTGACTATGGATTTGATAACTTAGAAAATAGACCAAATCAAAGAACACAAGGTCATTCCCACTTGAACCATCATAACTTTGTATATTTCTGACTATATAAGCAATGGAAATTTGATTATCATAGACATATGCATTAGTGTCCAACCCAATAATTATGGCTATCACTGATAAAACTATTTTCAAAAAAATACTAAATCTCTCAAGCTTCATAGGTTGTTTTGGGAAGTCATTTGGAATTTCCCCTATATTTTTACCTAACTAGTTTCTAAGAGTATCTTTATTTATATAACCCTTTTGTTCATCTATATCAAGAGGCTTAGATTTTGTACCTAGTTGTGCTCCTACTATGAAAGATATTTTTATTCCTTCCTCTATGATGGAAAATATTATGTTTCTCTTTGTGTTATTCATCATTGCTATTTTTAGGTTGTAATTCTTTGTAATCGTTTTGACCAGTTCAAGGCAAAGGTGGATAAACTTTGGTATATACCTAGATAGGAGTGAATTGCATGGAGTACCTGCAAGTATTTTAGGTGGTATTCTTACTCCTTGTGGTTATCACCCTTCTTTGAATATTTTCAAATATGATTTTATCATAATGATAGGGTCATGGATATCACTTAGCCTATCTTATAGCTCTTTGGTACTCCTCTAGACTTTTTTCCCTCTTTTCCCTTGTGATATTTTGAACTAGAAATTTTGGTCTATAAACGCAAGCACAAGCAACTATGTAGCTCTTCTCTTGCTCGAAATACTTTTATAATATGCAATATTTGTATCCCTCAATTGCTAAATGCTTTATTATACATTTCACAATTTAGTCCCTATTTATATAGCAAAAAGAAATCGTGAAGAGCAATTGTTGCTAATTAATACCAAGGATTGCAAGTGCTCAACTTTTATGACAAAATATTTTTGTAAAAGTTATAGCTTGTGTGAACGCTTGCAGTGCATGTTCCTTTTCAATGTTGTCATGATTTCTGCCAATAAAACTACTAAAATCTTTAATTTGGTAGCTACTAAGCATAATTATCATCCAATTAGCTTCTAATCCTAAAAAACTATGGCTACTATTGCCACTTTAACAATATTTACACGTATCACTGTTTACATATGTACACTTTAGGGACATGCACTTTTATACATAATACTTTAAATGTTGGCCATTCAATAGAATTAGAAAAAATAACCATCCATATCTTGAAGCTCATATGCATTTAGTGCTTTCTTTCCCAAAATTAGATAAGATCTACACCAAAGTTATTCTAGGTTGTCATGCTTCCTTGGTTTAGCTCGGTCAGCATACCACACAAGTACTACATCACCATCTCTAAAATAGTTAAATGATGATATTTTATCAAACCATATCTTAATAGTTATCTGATGCTAGTAGGAGTTACTATAAGATTTTTCTCTTTTTCCTCCAATAGTAATAATTTTACTATTCTTTTTTCATTTTTCTCTATATCCTATAATTTTTATTGGTCAATAAAATTTAAAGTAAGAAACTCTAGATGAATCAAGAACACAACTTATTTTCCATAAACTAAATCATAGGGCATGGTCTTCAGATCATTCTTGACCATTATTTTTTCTATCCACAGTTCTTTATTCAACACTAAATGCCAACTTTTTTTTATTATTGCTAATATTTCTCTTAATTATCTTCATTAAAATTTTATTCATGGACTTTGATACTCTTATGTCTTATGGGTAATAATTAGAGGAATACTTCCAATATATACCATTTTTTGGCAAATTCCATGGTCTTGGTCCCTATAAATGTTGAAGCATTATAAAACACTATTGTAGAAGGGATCCCAAATCTAGTGATCAATAATTCAAGAAATTCAATGGTAGTATCTTAATCTATATGTTTGGTTGCTTTTCCTTTAGACTATTTTGTGAAGTAATTAGTCAATTTTTATATGAATTTATGTTTGACAAAATAATTTGGATTAATAATTCCAATAAAACATAACCCCCATTGCTAGAAGGGTTCATTCATAGTAATTGGTTGGAGGGGCATTGCCAAATCCCTACTTCAGCCAATAAATATTTGACACTTGTCACAAACATTAGAAAATTTAAAAGCATCAATGAATAATATCAGACAATAATACCCAACTCTCAAGATATTGGATACTACGGTCTAACTAGATTAGTGTCCTCCTGAGAAGCCAACATGAAACTCATTCAATATCTCCTTTACCTTATCTAACTATATGCATCTCGACAAAATATTATCAAAAATATTTTGATACAAGATATCATCAATCATAACATATATTATAGCTTGAAATATATACCTACATCTTTGAGAGGCTATGAATCCATCCAAACACTTACTAGTTTCAAGAAAATAATTCAATTGATCTATCCAAGTGTTATACTCTATAAGGCCTTTTATCCGTTGTGATTCTTCTTTTTCATTGACCAATAAATTAGAATTTGGTGTTGCAAAATTTACTAGTTATTTATAAATCGTCTTTCCCTTGACCAACTTAGTTTTTCTTTACATGGTGGAATTGGTAACCACCATGAATTCAGGTAGGTTGTCTAGCTTTTATGGCCACTATAGTATTCTATGATGTCCACCTAAAAGCCGCCATACAGATATTTGTGTAGTTTGCCCCTATAATCACCATGCCACAATCATTTTAAACCTTTTATGCCATTGAAATCACTAGGAAAGGGACAAGAATTCAGTCCGACGAGGCCCGAGATTTGAACCTTGGACCTCCACCCCCCTTATGGGGTTTGGACGAACCAATTCATATACACCTCGGACCTCAAAATAAGTAATGGACCAACTTAGTTGGTTTGATCTCTATATCATATTCTTGGATTTTTGTGATCCATCTAGCTCTTTTCTTGCCTAACTCCCCTTGCACTATGAAATTCTAAACATCTAGATGCACAACATATACTAATGTTCTACTCTGATATATATAATATCTTAGTTTTGAAATATATTTTATCAAATTAAAAATCTACTTTTTGATGAAATTGTAGCATTCTTCATGGTCATGTATAGTCTGACTTATAAAAACTATAGGCTACTCATTATGATATTTGTCCTTCTAAGTATGGATGTGTAGTTTTATTCTACTTCAAACACATAGATAGTGAATTCCTTCCTATAATCAGGGTTAGCTAACACTAGGGCTCTTTTTATGTATTATTTTATGTTTTGAAAGCCTCTCTTCTGGTTTTGGTCCATGTGATGTCTACCTCCTTTATAAGCATTTCTATCATTGGATTCACTGTGTGCAAAGTTAGATGTAAAATTTTAGATAAAATTAATCTACCCAAAGAATGATTGTTAGTCTCTTTATGTTTTACAATAATGGAATTTCTAGTATTACTTTTGATCTATCAAGATCAATAGTTAAAACTTCCTTTAATGCCACATGATGCAAAAGGTTTCTTTCATGGATGGAAAATTTTGGTTTTCTTACATTGAGTGACACTTTAAATTCTATGTATTTTTGAAGAATAATCCTTCCATGTTCTAAATGATTTTCTTTCTAATGCTATAAAATTTTCATATCATCTAGATAGATTAATATAACTTTATTTACTAGCTCATCAAAAACTAAATCATAGTCCTTTGAAAGGTAGCTTTAGGATTTAATAAGTTGAAAGGCATTCTTTGGTAAGTGAATTTTAACCACTTGGTTGTAAATATAAATTTATATTGATATTCATCTAGAAACCACACTTGGTTAAAGCCTAAAATTTAATCCAAGAAGGAGAATCTATTTATCCTAGCAATAGAATACAAAATTTTATCAATCTGAGGCAAAGAAAATTGATCCTTTAGGGATGCTCTATTTAGGTTTCTAAAATCCACACAGATGTGGATGTCTCCATTCTTCTTTCTGATGAGTACTATATTGGCTACCTATGTGGAATGCTTGATTGAGTAAATAATATTTGCTTTGCATAACTTCAACAATTCTTGCTTCATTAGTGCTTGTATCTTTGGATTTACTAGCATTTATGTTTTTCAAAATGTCTTAGCATTGGCTAGTAATTCTATGATATGTTGGATAGCTTCTTTTATATAGACCTTTAGATCATCATATCTCCATACAATGATATTAAATTCTTTACAAAAACTTAAAATTTGTTGAACCTCTTTATTAGAACATTGTAATTTAATCTTTAGTTTCCTTTAGGTTCCAATTGAACCTCTCTAAACTCTTGTTCATTAATTTTTATTTTTTATCCAATTGGTTGATGAATATTATCAAATAAAATTTCAAGTGTAATATACCCCTTGGGAATATGATTATTTTTTAGTTAAATTAATTCTTCTCTATTCATACTTTCTAGCATGTCATTTGTCACATTTATGCAATCTATTTCTTCAAATTAGAAATCCACTATTTGTTTATCATCATTAAACACTTTCGAAAAAGAGTCCTTATTCAACTTGGAGGTTCTAAATTCTATATTAATAGATATTGAACATTTTCTAAAATTAAATTCTAGATATAAATTAGCTCCATGGGAATCCAATGCATCAGCTTGCACATTTTTCTCTTTGGGGATTGCTTTTATATTCAGTGCATCAAAGCTTTCAAATAGATCCCAAACTCTATTTTGGTAAGATTTTAGGTAATGTTTCTTGCTACTACATTTTTTAGTGAATTGATTTACTACTAGCTCAAAATATCCATAAATCATAAATAGATTTATTGTCATTTTCTCTACTTATTTTGGCCTGATGCATAATGATTCCTATTCTATTGCATTATTGGTGCAACTCTAAGTTAGATTATATGAAAGTCTTTTAATTCCTTTAAATGAAACTATCAACATTATTACTACTCTTATGCCATTTATAAATCTATCTCCATAAAAGTAGAGCTTACATATCTCAATTTTCTAAAGATCCTTATTTGTCATGGTTGGAAGTTTTTTCTTCATTGGCTTTGAGATAGAATGAGTGCCAATTCATGTTTCACGGATAGCATTGAAGTTTTTTAGTGAAAATGGATCTTTAATTTGTGGTTCATTTATGACGTCTTCAATTGGGTAAGTCTCATTATTTATCATGTTGATAGTGTTCTCCTATTTTTCAAAATTTTCTATATGGTATGCAAAGCGATTTTATATAAATATTTTCACCTTCCTTCCCTTATGAGAAATTTCCATATATGAATAGTCCAAGGATAGGTATCCACCTAATTTATCTATAACTTCATGGGAGAGGAAAATTTAAAATTAAGGTTCTAGGTCTACTATCACCGTTACTTGTTTGAATGTTATTTGAGATATACTATGTAATAACATGGGTATGTCCTTAATCACTCCAACAATATTTACTAGATTTTCATCTAGCTACAACACTCCAATATTGGAACATGTGTATTTCATACGCATTGCTTCATATATAATTTTGATATAATTATAATTATTGCTCTAGAATATACCACATAATTATGTATGACCCACCCTTCCATGTGTAGGGATATGTATAATGGGGGTGACTTGTTTATACCTCCTTGCAGTGTAGGTTTACCTTGTAATTGATTGAGTTCTAGATGCGACTAGTTGTCAATTCTAATGGATTTTAGTGATGCCTAAAGGAAGTCAATTTATCCCAGAATCATCAAATAATCATACATGCTTACTTTAGATAATGTTTTCTTCAGTTCATCCATTATATTGAAGCTATAGGATTTTGGCTTCTGCTTTTCTCCCTTTTTGATTCATTAAATTTATTTGGGTATTCTTGTGTTGCTTCAATTCTTTATCACTTATTGATGAAAGAATATTAGATATTTTTTATAGCCTATTCCTAAGTCTCATATTTTGTTGCTTACACTAGTTTGTGATATTCTTTAGTACACTCCAGTAGAAGCTATTTTATTTTTTTAGTATTTTGAGGTGCTTCATTTTTCAATTACTTGGTTTGCTAAGATGAAATTTTGAATGGGTCTAGTATTCTAGGATCTACTTGCAATGAATTTTTTCTACATCAACTCAAGACTAGAATTGACTCATCTTCTTACGCCATTAAATTTTAATCCACTTTCTACATCATATTAATTTGGTTCTTTTATGTTATTTTTGCTTTTCCAATTGTAATTTCCTACATATGATGTTGACGAAGCATACAACTATTTTTACCATTTGGATCATTGAATGTTGAGCATCAATAATGTACATATAATATCATAGTAGAAGGATAATCCTCCTAGTTTTTATGTACTACATTAGGTCTTCCACCAATGTTGTTACAATAATCTCCTTGATATTTTACCATGTATGAAAATCTCTTAGGTTTGAAATCTTATTCAAATTCTCTTCTTTTCATAATAATGATTTTATTAGTTATATTTTTTAATGCCATAATTATTTCCCCCGTGATGACTATTTTTTGAATTTTAAAGGGTGGAAATGCAGGTATGCCAAAAGGTGTAGCAATACTAGAAACTTGGCTATATAAACTAGGGCTAAATTTTGTAGATGCATGATTATAATTGGTGCTTATATTTCTTGTTTGGACTACATATTATTTTATAATATTGGCATTGCATTCCTTGGAGGAAGTTTTTCTATAGCTATCAAAGTATTTTCTATCATTATAGCTACTTGGTATGTCTTAGGAAATTTCAATACAATATATTATTGTATTAGTAAGCTTTTGTCTAGGTCAAAAGCATGAAAGTAATAATATAAAACCTGGGTGTCCATTGGATTAATCTCTCGTGGCACACGTTTCCATGTTCTATTGAACCTAATGTTAAAGTCCATTATTTCTTCTTAAGGATACCTTTGTGTAGTAGTGAATTGGATTAGCAGTGAGAACATATATACTCGTTCATTAAATTCTTGAACCAGTCTACTAGAAAGTTGAGCCCATGAATGGATTCTATCATCCTAAATGGTTTGGTACTAATATAGTACCTCACCTTTGACTTATAATACTAATAGAATTATCATAACATCCTATTCTTAGATATTATGGATTGGGGCTAAGAAGTCTACATCTTGATAATGCTCATAGGTTATTTTTCTAGTATTATAATATATTGGCAAAGCCTTTCCATATCTTTGAGTAATGGGGTTATTATTTACTAGGTTAAGTGGTCATGTGTTATTCTAGTTGGATAAGTTGTGTAGAGGTGGAATTTAGGGCATTTTTTCAAGTCTAACTGAGTGGACAAATTGTGGAGAAGTGAAATGTGTAAATCCTTTACTTTCTATAGGAATTGAATAGGAAGATGATGATGATCTATATCTTCTAAATACCAATGGAGGTAGTGCTATGAATAGTACAAGTTTTGTTGGAAATATTAAGTATATTGGTTTTCATTGATGTCAAAGGTGAAAATGTTGAGAATTATCTTCAAGGATGAAATATTAAAGTGCAAAGTAAAAATATTCAAAGGATACATGAGGCAGTGTCAAAGGTACAAAAGTTGTTAAAGCAAAATCATTCTCTAAGGTTATATTTGCAATAAAAGGACAAGGTCATTCTCCATGGTTATATTTACAAGAAAAGGACAAGGTCTTACTTACTTTCAAAAGATTTAAATTTTAGAATTAGAGGCAAAAGTTTAAAATTTATTATTATAATATTTTAAAAATATTATAATATAACTAAGGTTAAGGTTTAAAAGGTGCCATTGAAAAATCAAATTTTAGACCACCGACATTTGAAAAATATAATCGAAGTGCATATTTAATGAGGGAAAAGTACCTCATTAGGAAAAATATTAAACATTGAGTGCAAACGATCCATTCACATTTCATAAAGGGATAAGATGAGCAAGATAGCACATGAATTAATTTTGAGGCTGAAGCAAGGAAATAAATTGAAGGACGTGCCTTCGTTGTTCTAAGTAGGTGGCTAGATCAGGTAGTAGATTAGCTGAAGCTAAGGTTCTAGTAGATAAGAGGTTAGGGGGTCAATTCACTATGGCTCTAGTTTGCATTTTGATCAAGGAAGAAGTTCATCGAAGCAACAAGGAGTATTTTGTAGGATTCAAGTTTTATGTGGACGACTAGCTCACACGGTAGCCTATCTTACACTAGGATGGAGGCAAACAAAATGTGGGAGGTTTGATTCACAGTAGCTACATTGGTAAGGTTATAATTTTCTTAATTAAATATCCTATGGTATGCATTGATTAGGGAGTCATGAGGTTGTGTTAAAGGTTTGTTCCTTTTTGAATATAGGGAGTCATAAGGATATTTAAAGGTTTGATTATTTTTCAATTAGGGAATCTTAAGGATGTGTTAAAATATTTGTTATCTTGCAAACTAGGAGGTATAAGGGTATGTTTTAAAATATTTTAGTTTGAAAAATATAAGTCATAAGGGCGCATTTTTAAAGTATTGTCTTGCAAAATTTATAAAGAGGAAATATAAAGAATTTTTTCTGCATGTGAGAACAGGAGTTATAATGTGTAATTTGAATTGTCTTGAAATTGTAACTGTTGTGTTTTTAGAAATGAATTATAAGGTGTTATTGTGTTTTGATTTTTTATTGTAATTTTTGTATGGCAAAAATAAATTATGAGGCATTTTGATAATTTCTAGTGCCCTATCTTTTGAGAACAAAAGGAGAGTCATTGAGCATCATTTTCATATGTCATTGTGCACATCCTTTTGAGAAGAAATTTAATGTTGATGGTTTGAAAGAGAAATCTACTAACCAGTTTTGAAGTGGCACTTTGAAAAGGGAATTATTTTGAGATAGGTTTTTTAGGGCACATCTTCATAAAAAACAAGTTAAGAGGTATGGTGATATTATTCCTTCTTTAAGGTGTTTTGTTGAGCAAATATTTATGAATCATAAGGTGGAGAAATAAGGATTATATATAGGTATTGTAGGAAATATTTGTGTTAGGGTTTGTGAACAAATTGTGCTTCATTATTAAATGATATTGAAAACACATATAATAGGGTTTGTGCACAAATTGTTTTTGTGAAGTTTTTGAGCATTTGTTTGAGTTACATTGAATGTGTTATGAGTAGTGTTGAGCATGTATTATGAGCAGTTTTGATCATTTGTTATGAGCAGTTTTGAGCATGTGTTAGAGCTAAGTTGTGCAGATATAGTGAGCATATTAGAGAAGGATTGTGAGTTATTTTGAGCAAGCCTTTTCGATAAGGCATGCGATAAGTTCTAAGTAGGATTTTTTACCAAGTTTGAGGTAGACTTGTGAGCAATTTTAAGACAAATAAGTACAGGTAGTTGAGCATATTTAATTAGAGTTGTGAACATATGTGATCATAGTTGATTAGAGTTGAGAGTAGGCTTCAAAGCTAACCAATGCAAAGGCAATAGAGGACCATAAACCAAATTAGTGTGGACATAGGTCTCCTATGGATAGATATCCACAAACTTGAGCATAGGGTATTGGTGTCTCCTTTGGAAAGAGATCCATAAACATTGTAATAGGGATTTGATTCTCAAGAAATTTGTTGAGAAAATATATAAGAAATATTTTCTCTGTGGACATAGACCACATTGCGTGAACCACATTAAATCCATGTCTCTCATGTGTGTGACTATTTGTGCATTATTTACTACCTTGATATTATAGTTGTTATCATTTGTATTGAAAAGTAAAAAGTTTTATCTTATACTATTCACCCCCATCTCAATATAAGATTGTATTATTCAATTGGTATTAGAGAAGGTTCCTTCATGAAAAGCCTAATAGTTCAAAGAAATATCCTACAAGAACACACATGACCACATAAAATGGAGAAGAAACCATGGTTGACATGAAAGAGAAACTTATTGTAACTCTTGGAAATTTGAAAGAGTTAGAGAGAAGAATTCAAGTTTGAAGGCTCAAATTCAAGAGGATGAGGAAACAAAGATAAAGATTCCACAAAATCTCATAGACTTAAAGGTGAAGGTTGAACAGGTAAATAAAATTGAAAAAAATATGGTTGAATAGTTAAAGGTAAAAGAGTTAGAATGTGAAATATTGAAACTTGAAATTATCTCTCTAATAAAGGGAGTTGAAAATTCTAAGGATAAGTTACAACAAAATATAATGTTAGGGAAATAGAAATAGGATTCAAGATCCAAAGGAACAAATATATCAAATAAAGAAGAGCCCATGACCTATGCTGATATATTAAAAGGCAAAAGTATCAAGGAGAAAGAAAATATAGAAACATCATGGATAAAATTCAATTATAGAAACAACAAAGGAAGAATAATGAGACCATATCATTCAAGGCAGCCTAATAGGTTAAAAAATTTCTTCCATGGTTATTGTTTTTCATCTAACAAATATGGTCATACATTTGTACATTGCATGGTCCATGTGACAAATAATGTTGATAGAAATTTCAATTTAGTTCCACCTCTCATGGATAACAATATCATTTGTTAAAAATGTAATAATTTTTGGGCATAAGGTTAAATGGTGTAAAACAATGTTTCTTGAATCAAGCAAAAAGGAGGATCAAAAGATTCAAAATAATACAACCTCAAAAGTTTGGAAAAGGAATGAAGAACAAGAAAATAAGAATTCAATGTTGGTACAAACAACTCTTAATGCACAGGATAAGATAAATCAATGGTATGTTGATAGTGGTTGTTCAATTCATATGACAAGTGACAAAAGTTAATTTCTTTCACTTAAAGAAATTGGTGGAGGATCAGCTAAACTTGGTGACAATGCTTTAGAAAAAATTATTGGAAAAAGGAATTTGAGTTTAGATAATGGAAAATCAAAGATAAAAAATGTATTATATGTTAAGGGATTGAAGCACAATTTACTAATTTTAAGTCAACTTTGTGATCATGGGCACATATTCACTTTTCACCCAAATATATGTGAGATTATACAAGATAGGAAAGCTTGTTGCAGATACCAGTAGAACTACAAAAAATCTCTACATGTTGAGTGAAATTAAAGGAGAAATATGTTTTATATCATAGGAGGATGAGAGTTGGTTATGGCATAGAAGAATGGGTCATATTAACTTTGACAACATAGTGAAAATAAGAAAAAAACAAGCAATCAAATATTTACCCAGGATAAAAAATATCCAACGCACAATTTATGCACAATGTCAACATGGTAAGCAAACAAGAACAAGTTTCAAGTCAAAATAATTTTCTTCATCTAAACCATTGAAACTAGTTCACACTGATTTATGTGGTCCTACAAGGACAAAGATTTTATAAGGTGAAAGTTGCTTCATGTTATTTATAGATGATTTATCCAGAATAACTTGGGTGGCATTCTTAAAAGAAAATTTAGAAGCTTTTGAGAAGTTCTAGGTATTCAAGGTTTTAGTAGAAAATAAAATAGGTAAAAATATCAAGTGTCTAATATCAAATAGATGAGGAGAATTCACTTCAAGTGAATTCATAGAATTTTGTGAACAACATGGAATCAAAAGAGAATATTCAGTAGTAAGGACTCCACAACAAAATGGAGTAGTTGAAAAAAAAAATAGAACTATTGAGAATATGACCAGAGCTATGCTAAGTGAGTCTAATATTTCAAATGGCTTTTGGAAAGAGGTAGTTCATACATCTATCTATATCATCAATATATCTCAAGTAATAGTAAATCATAACAAAACCCCATATGAGCTTTTGGAAGGAAAGACCAGCTACTATAAAGTATTTAAAAGTTTTTGGAAGTAAATCCTACATTAGATGAGAAACAATTGGGATAGTTTGATTCAAGTTGCAATGAGGATATCTTCCTTGGCTATTCCACTAAGACAAAAGCCTATAAATGCTATAATAAAATAACACATACAATTATGAAAAGTACAAATGTAATAGTTGATGAAAAATAGGGTCAAGAGAACCAACTCAAGAAATTGTATATAAATAATAATAACATTATCAAGAAGAAGTTGGTGAAGAATCAAAAGAATATGAAACATAAAGAACACCACCTAAGACACCATCCATGTATGTGCAAAAGAATCACACAATAGAGCTGGTTATTTGGAATTTAGATAAAAGACAAACAAGGAGGAAGATAATAAGAATAGGTGAACATGCAAATATTTCTTTGTTGTATAAAATTAAGCCCAATGATTTCAATGAGGTAAGAGAAGATAAATATTGGATCAAGGAAATGGATGAAGAGTTGGATCAAATAGAAAAAAGTGAGACTTGGGAACTTTTCCCATGACCAAAATATAATATTATAATTGGCACTAAATGGATTTACAAAAATAAGTTAAATTAAGATGGTCAGGTAGTCAAAAATAAAGCAATACTGGTATGCAAAGGCTATGCATAGGTTGAAGGGATTTATTTTGATGAAACATTTGCTCCTATTGCACAATTGAGGCCATAAGAATATTTTTAGCATTCGCAATCTTAAAAAACTTCAAAGTATATTAAATGGATGTAAAATCAGCTTTTCTCAATGGTTTATTAGAAGAAGAGGTCTACATTGAGCAACCTAAGGGGTTCGACCTGACTGATAAGCTATATTATGTATGTAAATTAAATAAGGTTCTTTATGGACTAAAGTGATCCCTTAGGGCTTGGTATTCAAGATTGGATAAGTATATTTAGGATAGAATTTTAGAAAAGGAATAGCTGAAAATAATTTATACATTAGAAATGAAGGAAATGACTTGTTGATTATGGTGGTCTATGTCGATGATATCATTTTTGGAAGCAGTAATGATAATATGTGTCAAAAATTTATAGTTTATGCAAAATGAAATTAAATTGTCAATGCTTGGTGAGTTGTCCTTATTCCTTGGATTTCAATTTTAACAATTAGAAAAAGGTATATTCCTCTCACAAACCAAGTATATAAAATAAATGTTGAAAAAATTCAGACTAGAGGATTACAAACTAGTGATTACCCCCATGATTACAGGATGCATGTTGAGTAAAGATGATGAATATCCAAAGGCAAATCAGATATTATATAGATATATGATTGGAATTTTACTATATGTCACAACTACAAGACCAGATATAATGCAAGTAGTGGGACTAGTGGTAATATTTCAAGTAGTGCTAAAGGAAACACATGTACATATAGTAAAGAGAATCCTCAGGTATTTCAAAGCAACTATGGAATTTGGAATTTGGTATCCTAGAAGTAACAACTTCACTCTCATTGCATATACATATGTATACTGGGAGGAAATATTGATGATAGGAAGAGCACACGTGGAGTATTCTTTCTTAGATATTATTGGGTCTCTTGGCTAAGCAAGAAATAAGCATCAGTATCCTTATCCATGATAGAGGCAGAGTACATTGTAGTAGTTGGTTGTTGTACACAAGTGTTATAGATGAAGCAAACTTTAAAATATTTTAAAATAGACCATTATTATACCATCTCCATACTATGTGATAATACACATGCCATAAAAATTTCAAATAATCCAGTGATGCATTCAAGGACCAAACAAATTCTAAAAAAATATCATTTTTTTAGAGAACAAGTGATGAATCAGCAATTCAAATTACTACAAAGGAACATATTATGGATATATTTACTAATCCACTTCTAGAGGAAAATTTTGAGTATCTTAGAGGAAAGTTGGGATTAGTCTTACTCCCACCCCAAAATTTATCACCTCAAGGAAAGGAGGTGGTGAGGAGGCTAATCTAAGAGTCTTACTTTTAGCCCCAAAGGAGCCCTTTGCCATTGATGTCAAAGTGGGAGAGTTTCAGTATGGGGGAGAGAAATCAGTAAGGGGGAGAAGCTTCTTAGGGAGAGTAGATTTGGAATCTAGTGGTAATAAAAGGAAATATTTTATAAGGGTTGCCATCAATGACAAAGGGGGAGATTGTTGGAAATATTAAGTATATTGGTTTTCATTGATGTCAAAGGTGAAAATATTGAGAATTATCTTCAAGGTTGAAATATTAAAGTGTAAGGTAAATATCTTCAAAGGATACATAAGGCAGTGTCAAAGGTATAAAATTTGTCGAGGCAAAAGCATTATCTATAGTTATATTTGCAATAAAATAACAATGTCTTACTTGCTTTCAAAATATTTAAATTTCATAATTAGAGGTAAAATTTTAAAAGTTATTATTATAATATTTTTAAAATATTATAATATAACTAAGGTTAAGGTTTAAAATATGCCATTGAAAAATAAAAATTTACACCGTCGATGTTTTAAAAATATAATCGAACTACATATTTAATGAGGGAAAAATATATCATTAGGAAAAAGGTTCAAAATTTTGTGCAATCGATCCATTCACATTTCGTAAAGGGAGCAAAGGAGCAATAAAGCATGTACATTCATTTTGGGGCAGAAGCAAAGAAATAAATTGAAGGGCATGCCTTCATTGTTCTAAGCATGTAGCTAGCTTAGGTGGTAGCTTAGCCAAGCTAAGGTACTGATAGATAAGAGGTCAGCGGGTCAATTTGCGATGACTCCAATTTTGTTAGCATTTTGATCAAGGAAGAAGTTCACCAAAGCAATAAGGAGTATTTTACAGGATTCAAGTTTTGTGTGGACGACTAGCTCACATGGTAGCCTATCTTACGCTAGGATGTAGACAAACAAAAGGTGGCAGGTTCGATTCATAGTAGCTACATTGGTAAGGTTATAATTTTTTTAATTAAATATCCCATGGTTTACATTGATTAGGGACTCATGAGGTTGTGTTAAAGGTTTGTTCCTTTTTTAATATAGGGAGTCATAAGGATATGTTAAAGGTTTGATTATTTTGCAATTAGGGAATCTTAATGATGTGTTAAAATATCTGTTATCTTGCAAACTAGGAGTTATAAGGGTATGTTTTAAAATATTTCAGTTTGAAAAATATAAGTCATAAGGGTGCATTTATAAAGTATTGTCTTGCAAAAATTATAAAGAGGAAATATAAAGAATTTTTTTTTCATGTGATAAAAGAAGTTATAATATGTAATTTGGATTGTCTTGAAATTGTAATTGTTGTGTTTTTAGAAAGGAATTATAAGGTGTTATTGTGGTTTGATTTTTTATTGTAATTTTTGTATGGTGAAAATAAATTATGAGGAGTTTTGACAATTTCTAGTGCCCTATATTTTGAGAACAAAAGGAGAGTCATTGAGCATAATTTTCATATGTCATTGTGCACATATTTTTGAGAAGAAATTTAATGTTGATGTTTTGAAAGAGAAATCAGCTAACCAGTTTTGAAGTGGCACTTTGAAAAGGGAATTATTTTGAGATAGGTTTTTGAGGGCACATCTTCATCAAAAACAAGTTAAGAGATATGGTGATATTATTCCTTATTTAAGGTGTTTGGTTGAGAAAATATGTATGAATCATAATGTGGAGAAATAAGGATTATATATAGGTATTGTAGGAAATATTTGTGTTAGGGTTTATGAACAAATTGTGCTTCATTATTAAATGATATTGAAAACACATATACTAGGGTTTGTGAACAAATTGTGCTTCATTGTTTGAATGATTTTGTGAAGGTTTTGATAATTTTTTTGAGTTACATTAAATGTGTTATGAGTAGTGTTGAGCATGTATTATGAGCAGTTTTTATCATTTGTTATGAGTAGTTTTGAGCATGTGTTAGAGTTGATTTGTGTAGAGATAGTGATCATATTAGAGCAGGATTGTGAGCTATTTTGAGCAGGCCTTTTCGACAACGAATGTGATCATTTCTAAGTAGGATATTTTAGTAGGTTTGAGGTAGACTTGTGAGAAATTTTAAGACAAATCAATACAGGTAGTTGAGCAGATTTAATTAGAGTTGTGAACATATGTGATCATAGTCGATCAAAGTTGATAGTAGGCTTAAAAGCTAACTAATGCAAAGGGGATAGAGGTCCATAAACCAAATTAGTGGGTACATACGTCTCCTATGGATAGATATCCATAAAATTGAGCATAGGGTATTGGTGTCTCCTTTGGAAAGAGGTCCATAAACATTGTAATAGGGATTTTATTCTCAAGATATTTTTTGAGAAAATTTATAAGAAATATTTTCTCCGTGGACAAAGCCCACATTGGGTGAACCACATTAAATCCATGTCTCTCATGTGTGTGACTATTTGTGCATTATTTACTACCTTGATATTATAACTATTATCATTTGTATTGAAAAGTAAAAAGCTTTATCTTATACTATTCACCCCCCTCTCAATATAAGCTTGTATTATTCAATTGGTATTAGAGAAGGTTCCTTCATGAAAAGTCTAATATTTTGAATAAATATCCTACAAGAACACACATGACCACATAAAATGGAGAATAAACCATGGTTGACATGAAAGAGAAACTTATTGCAGCTCTTGGAAATTTTGAAAGAGTTAGAGAGAAGAATTCAAGTTTGAAGGCTCAAATTCAAGAGGATGAGGAAACAAAGATAAAGCTTCTACAAAATCTCAGATACTTAAAGGTGAAGGCTGAAGAGGTAAATAAAATTGAAAAATATATGGCTGAAAAGTTAAAGGTAAAAGAGTTAGAATGTGAAATATTGAAACTTGAAATTATCTCTCTAATAAAGGGAGTTGAAAAGTCTAGGGATAAGTAACAACAAAATATAAGGTTAGGGAGCGGGAATGGAAGCAAGAACGGGAGCGGGAGCGTCTGTGGACGATGGCGATGGCGATGGCGAGGAATGGAGGGTCGATGGAGATTGCTGGTCTGGCAGCTTTGTCCTCGGGCCCTGCAGTTGGTGTTGGGCCTACTACAGGCCCACTCAGATTTTGTCACGGTGAAGACCCTAACGGCGTGGTGAAACCGACATCTGGTAACGGTAGGGTTTCACCCTCCTCTCCTTCCAAAGCGTGACCTTGGTCTTTGTCCTTTGCGGATAAAGTCAGGACCTCGACTGGAGCGTTCTCTTTTCAAACTCCTTTGCCCTTCTCTATTTCGGGCACTGAAGTTTCGTTTCCAAGCGAGGCTATGGAGCCACTAATCTTTCAAGAGTCCCTCTCTCTGGTTGGGAAATTTGTCGATGCCCGACCTGATATGGAAACTATCCACGAATGGGCCCTTTCCAAATGGCGGCTGTCTGGAAGCATGGAGCTCGTGGCCTTTCCTAGGGGGTTCTTTATGATAAGGCTAAACAATGCCCTCGACACCCAACGCATTCTCACTGGTGGACCTTGGTTTTTCGGTCGTCGAAGCCTATTTCTACGGAGATGGGGGGAAGATTTCGACCCTGAAACTCAGTCTATCAACATCGCTCCGATTTGGATCAAACTCCATGGGCTTCCCCCATAGTTCTTCTATAATGATGCTCTCAAAGGCATCACTCAACCGATTGGAGATTTAGTTGCCATCGACCCTGCTACCAGAGCAAGAACTAGAATGACCTATGCTCGTGTCTGTGTCATGGCTAATCTGGATTCGGTTCTGCCTACCTGCATCGGCATCAACGTCGAAAGCTTTAGAAGACGTCAAGGAGTTGAGTACGAGAATAAGCCCACTTTTTGTTTGGAGTGCAACACTCAGGGCCACTTGGCTACTCAATGCCCTTCCCAAAAAAAAGATATCCCCAGCGATTCTGGCAGGAAGAAGGATTCCCAGATCCCCAACGTTCAAAAAAAGGCTCCTGGCAGGGGCCGTGGCCGTTCTGTAGGCCCCCCTAAAACATCTGCTCCCAACAACGTAAGTGCTTTGCCTTCTCGTTCCAATCATTTTGCTCCTTTAAATAATCTTCAAACTAGTGAGGACATCTCCGATGACCTTCCCATAGATCCAAACATCTCATCCACACCCACTGTGATTCAGTCTCCCTTGTCCAAGGGTAAGGCTGCAATGACCTCCCCAAACTCACCCTCAGATTCTGGTCCCTCTCACCTTCCTCTTCCCTTCCCACCCCTTCCCCCGACTCAGAACCGTCCTCTTACCCTCTCCCCTGAGTCTGTTGCCCTGTGCCAGTCTCCCCGCTCTCCATCCCCCCATAGGCCTGTTCCTGGGACCAACACCACCGACATTCTTCAATCATCCAGCCCTCTGAAATCTCCCATTCCCGCCCCCAAAGCTGATGTCAACAAAGAGCAGAGAAGGGGAAGACCGTCCAATGCAAAAAAGCTTGCCAAAGCAGCTGAGATTGAAGCGGCTGATGGATCTGTGCCTACCTCCTTGGGCCCTACTTTCGAACAACCCACCCATCAAGATTTGGATGAGGTTAGACCTAAACTTACTCCGTCTCAAGGGAGAGGCAGAGGTCGCAAAGCAAATCCCAAGTCAAATCGATGAAGTTTGTCTCCTGGAATGTCAGAGGCCTCAACGGAACTGCCAAATAGAGGACTGTCAAGTCGGTGAGAAAAAACCTAAAACCAAATATCATGTTTCTTCAAGAATCTAAACTGGATGAGAATAGCAGCAATCAAGTTTGCAAGCTAATCTGGGAAAATAGCAATTTCGCCTTTTGCCCCTCCTCAGGGGCATCCGGGGGTCTCCTTTGTTTGTGGGATCCGACAACTATTGAGGGGAGAGTTCTTTCAGTCTCTGACAGAACCATCAACATTTTGTTCACTAATAAAGTCACCAACCTTCAATGGATTGCCACCAATGTTTATGGACCAAACAGTCCTGTCAATAGAAGATTGCTGTGGGATAACATTACCGCAATGCGCAATAACTTTCCTAACTTTCCTTGGATGCTCTGTGGTGACTTCAATACTCCCCTTCACCTGTTTGACAAGCAAGGAGGCAATCCGATCACTAGCCGTTGCATTGAAGATTTCAACGAATTTGTCAACCTCAACGAGCTTATGGACTTACCGCTCCAAGGATCCAACTATACATGGAGCAACAGACGGGCGGGCATTCATCACATCCAAATTCGGCTTGACAGATTTCTCTTGTCCAAAGAACTCATTCCTATTTTTGGCGATGCCAAGCTTCATAGCCACCCAAAAATTGGATCTGATCACAACCCTATAATTATGGATTGTTCCCGACCCCAGAAAACCTTTAAAACCCCTTTCAGGTTTGAAAATATGTGGCTCACTCATCCAGATTTAGGTCGGTGTATTCGACAATGGTGGCAGCAAAACCTTTGTCCAAACCCTCTCTTGAATCTGTTCCTCAAACTCAAAGCAGTCAAACTCAAGCTGAAATGCTGGAACAGGGAGGTTTTCGGCAACCTCTTTAGTGAAAAAAAGCTTCTACTGGATGAGCTCAAAAGGGTGGAAAATCTGATTCAGGGAGGGGATCAGAGGGTTGAAACTTTCATGGAAGAAAAATGCCTCCTTTCAAACCTTCACAATGTTTTGGCTAAGGAAGAGTCCTACTGGAGACAAAAATCCAGAAGCCTCTGGCTCAAAGAAGGAGACACCAACACGAAGTTTTTCCATGCTTCCACCTTGCGCCACAGAGGTTCAAATAAAATCTCTGAGTTGACCAAGGCTGATGGTACCATTGTCTCTGATATCCATGCCATCAGACAGGAAGCTGTGCACCACTTCCAGGAAATCTTAGGTCCAAGTGTTGACTGCCACCCCCGCACAGCAAGTTCTCTGCTTCAGAACATTCCAATGATGGTGTCTAACGATGATAATGAGAAATTGCTCCAATCCTACACTGAAGAGGAGATCAAAGATGCTCTGTTTGCAATGGAACCTGACAAGGCCCCTGGACCTGATGGCTTTCCACCCTAGTTTTTTCAACACTTTTGGGATATTGTGGGCCCTGATGTTGTTGCTACGGTTAAATTCTTCCAGAGAGCCAAAAATATGTCGAGAGAAGCCAATTCCACCTTCATTGTTTTAATTCCCAAGTCTAATGATCGTGCTTCCCTCTCCGACTTCAGACCTATAAGTCTCTGTAGTGTCATCTACAAACTTATCACCAAAGTTATGGCAAACAGAGTTGAAAGACATCCTTCCCTCCATCATCGACCAGTGCCAAGGCAGCTCGGTCAAAGGCAGATTCATTGCTGATGGAGTGATAACCGTCCACGAGTTGGCTCATTCGGCATCTAAAAACAAAAAACCCAGTATGTTCCTTAAGCTTGACATGAACAAGGCTTTTGATCGGGTTTCATGGAAATTCCTGTTCGAGGTCCTTGAGAAGTTTGGGTTTCACAAAGAATGGGTTAAGATGGTTCGAGAATGTATCTCTACTGCTTGGTTCTCTGTTCTTATCAATGGTTCACCTGCTGGCTTCTTTCCAAGTTTTAAAGGCATTCGCCAAGGGGACCCTCTGTCACCCTTCCTCTTCATCATTTTGGCCGAAACCCTTGGAAGAACCCTTACTGCTGCCTGCAATAGTGGACTCGTCTCTGGGATCAAACCAGCCTCAACAACCAATGCCATTTCCCATCAACAGTTTGTGGATGATACTATTCTTTCCTCTCATGCTTCTGTCCCCGAAGCAAAAATCATTAAGAGCATCCTTGACTCTTATGAAGAGGCGGCTGGCCAGAAAGTCAATTACCGCAAAAGCAAGCTATACTTCCTCAATACTCCCATCCACAGGCAAAACAGGATTGCTGAGATCCTTGGGTGTATCATTGGGAGCCTTCCAACTACTTATCTCGGATTACCGCTTTTCCATGGCAAATCGGTCTCGGCTATGTGGAACCCTGTTCTAGATCGTCTCAACAAGAAACTTGCAGGCTGGAAAAGTTCATTGCTCAGTCAGGCAGCCAAAGCCACTCTGGTCCAGGCTTGCCTGCAAAGTATTCCTATTTTTTTCTTATCTATCTTCAAAGCTCCAACTTCCATCTGCCAAAGAATTGAGCAAATTCAACGTAGATTCCTTTGGGCGGGAAACGAAAACAAGAACAAATTTTCCCTTGTTGCCTGGGACAAGGTTTGTTCCAAGAAAAAGGATGGAGGTCTCGGCTTCAGGGACATCAAGCGGATGAACATGGCTCTCATTGCCAAGCAGTCCTGGAGACTTACCATCAATGAAAAAGCCACCTGGATTGACATCATCAAAGCTAAGTACCTTCATCAGGTTCCCTTTCTTGGAGAGCACAACCTTCCTAGCGGATCTCATTTCTGGAATGGTGTCACTAAAACAAGGAAGATCATCATGGAAGGCTTAAGGTGGTGTCTTGGAAATGGATTGACCATTCATTTTTGGGATGACCCTTGGATCCGTGACAAACCTCTCAGCCAAGATCCTCATCTTGCTGTGCTCAAGACGGTGACCGAAGCCACCTTTGGAGATAAGGTGTGTCATTTCATTAACCCAGGTATTACAAGACCCGAATGGAAACACCTGGATCTGAATGGGCCTAGACATATCACCGAGGTGCTTAGGCGGTTACAAAACTTACTGAGGAGCTGCATAATCCCCAGCTCTCACAAAGAAGACTCCATGGTTTGGAACCTTGAAGATTCTGGGCAGTTCATTGTTAAATCTGCCTACTATAGCCAAGAAGCTCCCAGTGATGGCCGTGACTCCTCTAATCTGGTCTGGGTTCCCAAGATCATTCCCAAGGTCAAATTCTTCTACTGGTTGGCCATCCAAAATAGAATCCTCACCACTGACAATCTGATAACCAGAGGGCTTCTCATCCCCAATTGGTGCATCCTGTGTAAAAATGCCTGTGAGTCTACTACGCATGTTTTTTTGGAATGTCCCTTCTCCCTTGCAGTGCTCAACCAGGTTTTCAACACTTTCGCCATCTCCGTAGCCCTCCCTCATTCCATTCCCCTCCTTTTTCAACAATGGCCCCGGCCTTTCAAGAGCAGTCAACTCAAATTCATGTGGCAAGCTTGCCTTCACATTTTCCTGTGGCAGATTTGGCTCGAGAGAAATGCCAAAATTTTCCAAAACCTTGCCACGGATAAGAAGATTGTTGTTGCCAAAATCTTGGCCCTTGCTATGGAGAATGCCTCTCTTGTCTCATCGTCCAAACCCCCCCTCCTGGACTTGAATTGGATCTAACAAATCATTTCAATCTTTTCAATTTTTTTGCAACACCTCGCACTTCTGTTGATAGGTCTGTAATCAAGTGGGTCTTACCTCCTTCTGGGTGGCACAAGCTTAACTTCGATGGCACGGCCAAAGGCAACCCTGGAGCGGCTGGCGGAGGTGGAATTCTCAGAAATCATAGAGGAGAAATAATTTTGGCCTTTGCTCAGAACTTAGGAATTCAGTCTAACAATATGGCCGAGGCTCGGGCCTTGCTCCAAAGCTTGATTCTCTTGGAAGGCTTGACTATCAATAAACTCATCATAGAAGGAGACTCATTGCATTGCATCAACTGGCTCAAAGGAACCTCTGTGCCTCCCTGGGCCCTTGTTTCCATCTTCGAAGAATGCAAGACACTAATTGGCATTTACCCAGAATTAATCATTCAACATCAATACCGGGAAGGAAACAAAGCTACGGATTGGCTTGCTAACAAGGGAGTTGACGCAACAGACATTCAGGTTTGGAGAGATTCCTTCCCAATCGGCCTAAGGGATGCTTCTTCAAGTTCCAATGTTTGCACAATGTGAGTGGGTTACTGGGCTCCGGGTTTTTCCCCTTTGGCTGCGTTTTGGCATCTTGGAGCGTTTTCGCGTCACTTTTCACAGTTGGTTGCAAAATCTCAGCTTGCCACGTTATCACGAAATTTCATTTTTGCTCAGGCCGCGAGGTTGCTTCTTGTCGCGATATCGTGACACTTTTCTCTCCTTCTGGTGCGGTCTTCCAACTTGTCGCGATATCACGACACTTTTTCTCTCCGGGTGCTTTTTGCAAACTTGTCGCGATATCGCGACACTTTTTCTCTTTGGGTGCTTTTTTGCAAACTTGTCGCGATATCGCGACACTTTTGGCCTTCAGGAGCTGTCTTGCTTCATGTCGCGATATCGCGACATTTTTTCTCTCCAACGGCGGTCTTCCTTTTTGTCGCGATATCGCGACACTTTTTCTCTCTCCAACGGCGGTCTTCCATTCTGTCGCGATATCGCGACATTTTTTCTCTCCAACGGCGGTCTTCCATTTTGTCGCGATATCGTGACATTTTTTCTCTCCAACGGCGGTCTTCCATTCTGTCGCGATATCGCGACACTTTTTCTCTCACAAGGGTGCTTCTTTGCAAACTTGTCGCGATATCGCGACACTTTTTTCTCTTCACGACGCTTTCTTGTTTCATGTCGCGATATCGCGACATTTTTTCTCTCCAAAGGCGGTCTTCAATTTTGTCGCGATATCGCGACACTTTTTCTCTCTCCAACGGCGGTCTTCCAGTTTGTTGCGATATCGCGACCTTTTTCTCTCCAATGGCGGTCTTCCAATTTGTCGCGATATCGCGACATTTTTCTCTCCAACGGCGGTCTTCCATTTTGTCGCGATTTCGCGACACATTTTCTTCTTGGCAGCAGGCTTCCACTTTCGTCACGATTTCGTGACTCATTTTCTATTTCGGCTACGGTCTTCATTCTTGTCATGATTTCGTGACACCCTTTCTCTTCGACAGTGTTCTTACTTCTTGTAGCGATTTCGTGACTCCTTTTTTGCCCGGGCACGGTCTTCTTTCATGTCGCGATTTCGTGACTCTTCTTCTCGTCCGGCTCCAACCTAGCAACTTGTCGCGATATCGTGACACTTTGCAACATGTCGCGATATCGTGACTTCTTCCCTTCTTCGGCTTCGATGGCGCTTCTTGTCATGATTTCGTGACTTCCTTTCTTCCTTTGGCTTCAACGGCGCAACTTGTCACGATTTCGCGACATCACCATTTTGGTCGCGATTTCGCGACACCTTCCCTAGTGTGGAGGTTTGCCAACTCTCTATTCCTTTCTTCTTGGACCACCTCGGTCGATATGGATTTCTTGTAATCTCTCTTGTACAAGGTTCAGGGACCTTTCAACACCCTTTCTACCAATAAAAAAAATATATATAAGGTTAGGGAAATAGAAAGAGGATTCAAGCTCCAAAGGAACAAAGATATCAAAGAAATAAGAGCCCATGACCTATGCTGATATATTAAAAGGTAAAAGCATCAAGGAGGAAGAAAAAGAGAAACATCATGGATAAAATTCAATTACAGAAACAACAAAGGAAGAATCATGCGACCATATCATTCAAGGAAATCTAACAGGTTACAAAATTTCTTCCATGGTTATTGTTTTTCATGTAACAAATATGGTCATAGAGTTGTACATTGCATGGTTCATGTGAGAAATAATGTTGATAGAAATTTCAATTCATTTGCACCTCTCATGGATAACAATATCATTTGTTACAAATGTAATAATTTTGGGCACAAGGTCAAATGGTGTAAAATAGTGTTTCCTGAATCAAGCAAAAATAAGGAGGATCAGAAGGTTCAAAAGAATACAACCTCAAAAGTTTGGAAAAGGAAAGAGGAACAAGAAAAGGAGAAGTCAATGTTGGTACAAACAACTCTTCATGCACAAGATAAGGGAAATCAGTGGTATGTTGATAGTGGTTGTTCAAGTCATATGACAGGTGACAAAAGTAAATTTCTTTCACTTAAAGAAATCAATGGAGGATCAATAAAATTTGGTGATAATGCTTCAGAAAAAATTATTGGAAAAGGGACTTTGAGTTTAGATAATGGAAAATCAAAGATAGAAAATGTATTGTATGTTAAGGGATTGAAGCACAATTTACTAAGTGTAAGTCAACTTTGTGATCAGGGGCACATAGTCACCTTTCACCCAAATAGATGTGAGATCAAGAAGCTTATTGCAGATGCCAGTAGAACTACAAACAATCTCTACATGTTGAGTGAAATTAAAGGAGAAAAATGTTTTTTATCACAAGAGGATGAGATTTGGTTATGGCATAGAAGAATGGGTCATCTGAACTTTGACAACATAGTGAAAATAAGCAACAAACAAGCAGTCAGAGATTTACCCAGGATAAAAAGACCCCAAAGCATAATTTATGCACAATGTCAACATGGTAAGCAAACAAGAACAAGTTTCAAGTCAAAAGAATTTTCTTCATCCAAACCATTGAAACTAGTTCACACTGATTTATGTGGTCCTACAAGGACAAAGAGTTTACAAGGTGAAAGTTACTTCATGCTATTTATAGATGATTTCTCCAGAATGACTTGGGTGGTATTCTTAAAAGAAAAGTCAGAAGCTTTTGAGAAGTTCCAGGCATTCAAGGTTTTAGTAGAAAATAAAATAGGTAAAAATATCAAGTGTCTAAGATCATATAGAGGAGGAGAATTCACTTCAGGTGAATTCATAGAATTCTGTGAACAACATGGAATCAAAAGAGAATACTCAGCAGCAAGGACTCCACAACAAAATGGAGTAGTTGAAAGAAAAAATAGAACTATTGAGAATATGACCAGAGCTATGCTAAGTGAGTCTAATATTTCAAATGGTTTTTGGAGAGAGGTAGTTCATACAACTATCTATATCATCAATAGAGCTCAAGTAAGAGTAAATCATCACAAAACCCCATATGAGCTTTGGAAGGGAAGACCAGCTATTGTGAAGTATTTTAGAGTTTTTGGAAGCAAATGCTACATTAGACGAGAAGAAAAATTTGGGACAAGTTTGATTCAAGGTGCGATGAGGGTATCTTCCTTGGCTATTCCACTAAGAGCAAAGCCTATAAATGCTATAATAAAAGGACACATACAATTATGAAAAGTACAAATGTAATAGTTGATGAACAAATAGGGTCAAGAGAACCAACTCAAGAAATTGTATATCAAGAAGAAGAAAGTTGCCAAGAAGAAGTAGGTGAAGAATCAGAAGAAGATGAAACACAAAGAACACCACCTAAGACACCATCCGGTATGTGCAAAAGAATCATCCAAGAGACCTGATTATTGGGAATCTAGATGAAAGACAAACAAGGAGGAAGATAATAGGAACAGGTGAACATGCAAATATTTCTTTGCTATCTAAAATTGAGCCCAAGGATTTCAATGAGGCAAGAGAAGATAAATATTGGGTCAAGGAAATGGATGAAGAGTTGGATCAAATAGAAAAAAGTGAGACTTGGGAACTTGTCCCATGACCAAAAGACAAGAATATAATTGGCACTAAATGGATTTACAAAAATAAGTTAAATGAAGATGGTCAGGTAGTCAGAAACAAAGCAAGACTGGTATGCAAAGGCTATGCATAGGTTGAAGGGATTGATTTTGATGAAACATTTGCTCCTGTTGCACGACTTGAGGCCATAAGAATATTTTTAGCATTCTCAAGTTTCAAAAACTTCAAAGTATATCAAATGGATGTAAAATCAGCTTTTCTCAATGGTTTCTTAGAAGAAGAGGTCTACATTGAGCAACCTGAGGGGTTCAACCTGACTGATAAGCTAGATTATGTATGCAAATTAAATAAGGCTCTTTATGGACTAAAGCAAGCCCCTAGGGCTTGGTATTCAAGGTTGGATAAGTATCTTCAAGAATAAGGTTTCAGAAAAGGAATAGCTGACAATAATTTATACATCAAAAATGAAGGAAATGACTTGTTGATTGTGGTGGTCTATGTGGATGATATCATTTTTGGAGGCAGTAATGATAAGATGTGTCAAAAATTTGCAAAGTGTATGCAAAATGAATTTGAAATGTCAATGCTTGGTGAGTTTTCCTTCTTCCTTGGATTACAAATTTTACAATTAGAAAAAGGTATATTTCTCTCACAAACCAAGTATATAAAAGAAATGTTAAAAAAATTCAGACTGGAGGATTGCAAACTAGTGAGTACCCCCATGGTTACAGGATGCAAGTTGAGTAAATATGATGAATCTCCTAAGGCAAATCAGATATTGTATAGATCCATGATTGGAAGTTTACTATATGTCACAACTACAAGACCAGATATAATGCAGGTAGTGGGACTAGTGGCAAGATTTCAAGCAGTGCCAAAGGAAACACATGTACAGGTAGTAAAGAGAATCCTCAGGTATTTAAAAGAAACTATGGAATTTGGACTTTGGTATCCCAGAAGTAACAACTTCACTCTCACAGCATATACAGATGCAAATTGGGCAGGCAATATTGATGATAGGAAGAGCACAAGTGGAGGAGCATTCTTTCTTGGAGATTGTTTAGTCTCTTGGCTAAGCAAGAAATAAGCATCGATATCCTTATCCATGGTAGAGGAAGAGTACATTGAAGCAGTTGCTTGTTGTACACAAGTGTTATGGATGAAGTAAACTTTAAAATATTTTAAAATAGAGCATGATCATCCCATCTCCATACTATGTGATAATACAAGTGCCATAAAAATTTCAAAGAATCCAGTGATGCATTCAAGGACCAAGCACATTCCAATAAAATATCATTTTTTGAGAGAACAAGTGATGGATCAAACAAGTCAAATTGGAATATGTTACTACAAAGGAACAAATTACGGACATATTTACTAAGCCACTTCCAAAGGAAAATTTTGAGTATCTTAGAGGAAAGTTGGGAGTAGTCTTACTCCCACCCCAAAATTGATCACCTCAAGGAGAGGAGGTGGTGAGGGGGCTGAGCTAAGAGTCTTATTTTTAGCCCCAAAGGAGCCCTTTGCCATTGATGTCAAAGGGGGAGAGTTTTAGTAAGGGGGAGAGAAATCAGTAAGGGGAGAAGCTTCTCAGGGGGAGCAGATTTGGAATCTAATGGTAGTAAAAGGAAATATTTTAAGAAGGGTTGCCATCAATGACAAAGGGGGATATTGTTGGAAATATTAAGTATATTGGTTGTCATTGATGTCAAAGGTGAAAAGGTTGAGAATTATCTTCAAGGTTGAAATATTAAAGTGCAAGGTAAATATCTTCAAAGGATACATAAGGCAGTGTCAAAGGTACAAAATTTGTCAAGGCAAAAGGTCATTCTCCATGGTTATATTTGCAAGAAAAGGACAAGGTCTTACTTGCTTTCAAAAGATTTAAATTTCAGAATTAGAGGCAAAATTTTAAAAGTTATTATTATAATATTTTTTAAAATATTATAATATAACTAAGGTTAAGGTTTAAAAGGTGCCATTGAAAAATCAAATTTTACACCGTCGACGTTTGAAATATATAATCGAAGTGCATATTTAATGAGGGAAAAATACCTCATTAGGGCTAAGGTTGAACATTGAGTGCAATTGATCCATTCACATTTCGTAAAGGGAGCAGAGGAGCAAGATAGCACATACATTCATTTCGGGGTAGAAGCAAGGAAATAAATCGAAGGACATGCCTTCATTGTTCTAAGAAGCTAGCTTAGGTGGTAGCTTAGTCGAAGCTAAGGCACTGATAGATAAGAGGTCGAGGGTCGATTCACGATGGCTCCAATTTTATTAGCATTTTGATCAAGGAAGAAGTTCATCGAAGCAATAAGGAGTATTTTGTAGGCTTAAATTTTTGTGTGGGCGGCTAGCTCATGTGGTAGCCTAGCTTGCACTAGGGTACGGGCAAGCAAGAGGTGGTAGGTTTGATTCACGACAATTGCATTGGTAAGGGCATAAATTTTTTAATTAAATTTCCTATGGTATGCATTGATTAGGGAGTCATAAGGTTGTGTTAAAGGTTTGTTCCTTTTTGCATATAGGGAGTCATAAGGATATGTTAAAGGTTTGATTATTTTGCAATTAGGGAATCTTAAGGATGTGTTAAAATATTTGTTATCTTGCAAACTAGGAGGTATAAGGGTATGTTTTAAAATATTTTAGTTTGAAAAATATAAGTCATAAGGGTGCATTTATAAAGTATTGTCTTGAAAAAATTATAAAGAGAAAATATAAAGAAAATATTTTTGCATGTGAGAAAAGGAGTTATAAGGTGTAATTTGAATTATATTGAAATTGTAATTGTTGTATTTTTACAATAGGAGTTATAAGGTGTTATTGTGGTTTGATTTTTTGTTGTAATTTTTGTATGGTGAAAAGAAATTTTGAGGGGTTTTGATAATTTTTAATGCCCTATATTTTGAGAACAAAAGGAGAGTCATTGAGCATCATTTTCATATTTCATTGTGCACATATTTTTGAGAAGAAATTTAATGTTGATGGTTTGAAAGAGAAATCTACTAACCAGTTTTGAAGTGGCACTTTGAAAAGGGAATTATTTTGAGATAGGTTTTTGAGGGCACATCTTCATCAAAGCAAGTTAAGAGGTATGGTGATATTATTCCTTATTTAAGGTGTTTGGTTGAGAAAATATTTATGAATCATAAGGTGGAGAAATAAGGATTATATATATGCATTGTTGGAAATATTTGTGTTAGGGTTTGTGAACAAATTGTGCTTCATTGTTGAATGAGATTGGAAACACATGTGCTAGGGTTTGTGAACAAATTGTGCTTCATTGTTTGAATGAATTTGTGAAGATTTTGAGAATTGGTTTGAGTGACATTGAATGTGTTATGAGCAGTATTGAGCATGTGTTATGAGTAGTATTGAGCATGTGTTATGAGTAGTTTTGAGCATGTGTTAGAGTAGAGTTGAGCAGAGATAGTGAGAATATTAGAGCAGGATTGTGAGATATTTTGAGTAGGCTTTTTGAGAAGGCTTGTGAGAAGTTCTAAGTAGGATTTATGAGCAAGTTTGAGGTAGACTTGTGAGCAGGTGTAAGATAAATTAGTACAGGTAGTTGAGAAGATTTAATTAGAGTTGTGAGCAAATTTGATCATAGTTGAGCAGAGTTGAGAGCAGGCTTTAGAGCTAACCAATGCAAAGGGGATAGAGGTCCATAAACAAAATTAGTGGGGATAGAGGTCTCCTATGGATAGAGGTCCATGAACTTGAGCATAGGGGATTGGTGTCTCCTTTGGACAGAGGTCCATAAACATTGTAATAGGGATTTGGTTCCCAAGATATTTTTTGAGAAAATTTATAAGAAATATTTTCTCCATGGACGTAGCCCACATTGGGTGAACCACGTTAAATCCATGTCTCTCATGTGTGTGATGATTTGTGCATTATTTACTACCTTGATATTATTTTTGTTATCATTTGGATTGAAAAGTAAAAAGTTTTATCTTATACTATTCACCCCCCTCTCAATATAAGCTTGTGTTCTTCAATTGGTATCAGAGCAGGTTCCTTCATGAAAAGCCTAACAGTTTGAAGGAAGATCCTACAAGAACACACATGACCACAAAAAATGGAGAAGAAGCCATGGTTGACATGAAAGAGGAACTTATTATTGCTCTTGGAAATTTGGAAAGAGTTAGAGAGAAGAATTCAAGTTTGAAGGCTCAAATTCAAGAGGATGAGGAAACAAAGACAAAGCTTCTACAAAATCTCACAGACTTAAAGGTGAAGGTTGAAGAGGCAAAGAAAATTGAAAAAGGTATGGTTGAATAGTTAAAGGCAAAAGAGTTAGAATGTGAAATATTGGAACTTGAAATTGTCTCTCTAAGAAAGGGAGTTGAAAAGTCTAAGGATAAGTTACAACAAAATATAAGGTTAGGGAAATAGAAAGAGGAGTCAAGCTCCAAAGGAACAAAGATATCAAAGAAAGAAGAGCCCATGACCTATGCTGATATATTGAAAGGAAAAAGTATCAAGGAGGAAGAAAACAGAGAAACATCATGGATAAAAGTCAATTATAGAAACAACAAAGGAAGAATCATGTGACCATATCATTCAAGGCAATCTAATAGGTTACAAAATTTCTTCCATGGTTATTGTTTTTCATGTAACAAATATGGTCATAAAGTTGTACATTGCATGGTCCATGTGAGAAATAATGTTGATAGAAATTTCAATTCATTTGCACCTCTCATGGATAACAATATCATTTGTTACAAATGTAATAATTTTGGGCACAAGGCCAAATGGTGTAAAACAGTGTTTCCTGAATCAAGCAAAAATAAGGAGGATCAGAAGGTTCAAAAGAATACAACCTCAAAAGTTTGGAAAAGGAAAGAGGAACAAGAAAAGGAGAAGTCAATGTTGGTACAAACAACTCTTCATGCACAAGATAAGGGAAATCAGTGGTATGTTGATAGTGGTTGTTCAAGTCATATGATAGGTGACAAAAGTAAATTTCTTTCACTTAAAGAAATCAATGGAGGATCAATGAAATTTGGTGATAATGCTTCAAAAAAAATTATTGGAAAAGGGACTTTGAGTTTAGATAATGGAAAATCAAAGATAGAAAATGTATTGTATGTTAAGGGATTGAAGCACAATTTACTAAGTGTAAGTCAACTTTGTGATCAGGGGCACACAATCACCTTTCACCCAAATAGATGTGAGATCAGAAAATCCAAGATAGGAAAGCTTATTGCAGATGCCAGTAGAACTACAAACAATCTCTACATGTTGAGTGAAATTAAAGGAGAAAAATATTTTTTATCACAAGAGGATGAGAGTTGGTTATGGCATAGAAGAATGGGTCATCTGAAATTTGACAACATAGTGAAAATAAGCAACAAACAAGCAATCAAAGATTTACCCAGGATAAAAAGACCCCAAAGCACAATTTGTGCACAATGTCAACATGGTAAGCAAACAAGAACAAGTTTCAAGTCAAAAGAATTTTCTTCATCCAAACCATTGAAACTAGTTCACACTGATTTATGTGGTCCTACAAGGACAAAGAGTTTACAAGGTGAAAGTTACTTCATGCTATTTATAGATGATTTCTCCAGAATGACTTGGGTGGCATTCTTAAAAGAAAAGTTAGAAGCTTTTGAGAAGTTCCAGGTATTCAAGGTTTTAGTAGAAAATAAAACAGGTAAAAATATCAAGTGTCTAAGATCAGATAGAGGAGGAGAATTCACTTTAGGTGAATTCATAGAATTCTATGAACAACATGGAATCAAAAGAGAATACTCAATAGCAAGGACTCCACAACAAAATGGAGTAGTTGAAAGAAAAAATAGAACTATTGAGAATATGACCAGAGCTATGCTAAGTGAGTCTAAGATTTCAAATGGTTTTTGGAGAGAGGTAGTTCATACAACTATCTATATCATCAATAGAGCTCAAGTAAGAGTAAATCATCATAAAACCCCATATGATCTTTGGAAGGGAAGACCAACTACTGTAAAGTATTTCAGAGTTTTTGGAAGCAAATGCTACATTAGAAGAGAAAAAATTTGGGCAAGTTTGATTCAAGGTGCGATGAGGGTATCTTCCTTGGCTATTCCACTAAGAGCAAAGCCTATAAATGCTATAATAAAAGGACACATACAATTATGGAAAGTACAAATGTAACAGTTGATGAACAAATAGGGTCAAGAGAACCAACTCAAGAAATTGTATATCAAGAAGAAGAAAGTTGCCAAGAAGAAGTAGGTGAAGAATCAGAAGAAGATGAAACACAAAGAACACCACCTAAGACACCATCCAGGTATGTGCAAAAGAATCATCCAAGAGACCTGATTATTGGGAATCCAGATGAAAGACAAACAAGGAGGAAGATAATAGGAATAGGTGAACATGCAAATCTTTCTTTGCTATCTAAAATTGAGCCCAAGGATTTCAATGAGGCAAGAGAAGATAAATATTGGGTCAAGGCAATGGATGAAGAGTTGGATCAAATAGAAAAAAGTGAGACTTGGGAACTTGTCCCATGACCAAAAGACAAGAATATAATTGGCACTAAATGGGTTTACAAAAATAAGTTAAATGAAGATGGTCAGGTAGTCAGAAACAAAGCAAGACTGGTATGCAAAGGCTATGCACAGGTTGAAGGGATTGATTTTGATGAAACATTTGCTCCTATTGCATGAATTGAGGCCATAAGAATATTTTTAGCATTCTCAAGTTTCAAAAACTTCAAAGTATATCAAATGGATGTAAAATCAGCTTTTCTCAATGGTTTCTTAGAAGAAGAGGTCTACATTGAGCAACCTGAGGGGTTCAACCTGACTGATAAGCCAGATTATGTATGCAAATTAAAGAAGGCTCTTTATGGACTAAAGCAAGCCCCTAGGGCTTGGTATTCAAGGTTGGATAAGTATCTTCAAGAATAGGGTTTTAGAAAAGGAATAGCTGACAATAATTTATACATCAAAAATGAAGGAAATGACTTGTTGATTGTGGTGGTCTATGTGGATGATATCATTTTTGGAGGTAGTAATGATAAGATGTGTCAAAAATTTGCAAAGTGTATGCAAAATGAATTTGAAATGTCAATGCTTGGTGAGTTGTCCTTCTTCCTTGGATTGCAGATTTCACAATTAGAAAAAGGTATATTTCTCTCACAAACCAAGTATATAAAAGAAATGTTGAAAAAATTTAGACTGGAGGATTGCAAACCAATGAGTACCCCCATGGTTATAGGATGCAAGTTGAGTAAATATGATGAATCTCCTGAGGCAAATCAGACATTGTATAGATCTATGATTGGAAGTTTACTATATGTCACAACTACAAGACCAGATATAATGCAGGTAGTGGGACTAGTGGTAAGATTTCAAGCAGCACCAAAGGAAACACATGTACAGGTAGTAAAGAGAATCCTCAGGTATTTAAAAGGAACTATGGAATTTGGACTTTGGTATCCCAAAAGTAACAACTTCACTCTCACAGCATATACAGATGCAGATTGGGTAGGCAGTATTGATGATAGGAAGAGCACAAGTGGAGGAGCATTCTTTCTTGGAGATTGTTTAGTCTCTTGGCTAAGCAAGAAATAAGCATCAGTATCCTTATCCATGGTAGAGGGTAGAGTACATTGCAGCAGATTGCTTGTTGTACACAAGTGTTATGGATGAAGCAAACTTTAAAATATTTTAAAATAGAGCATGATCATCCCATCTCCATACTATGTGATAATACAAGTGCCATAAACATTTCAAAGAATCTAGTGATGCATTCAAGGACCAAGCACATTCCAATCAAATATTATTTTTTGAGAGAACAAGTGATGGATCAACAAGTCAAATTGGAATATGTTACTACAAAGGAACAAATTGTGGATATATTTACTAAGCCACTTCCAAAGGAAACTTTTGAGTATCTTAGAGGAAATTTGGGAGTAGTCTTACTCCCACCCCAAAATTGATCACCTCAAGGAGAGGAGGTGGTGAGGGGGCTGAGCTAAGAGTCTTATTTTTAGCCCCAAAGGAGCCCTTTGCCATTGATGTCAAAGGGGGAGAGTTTCAGATAGGGGGAGAGAAATCAGTAAGGGGGAGCAACTTCTCAGGGGAGCAGATTTGGAATCCAGTGGTAGTAAAAGGAAATATTTTAGAAGGGTTGCCATCAATGACAAAGGGGGAGATTGTTGGAAATATTAAGTATATTGGTTGTCATTGATGTCAAAGGTGAAAAGGTTGAGAATTATCTTCAAGGTTGAAATATTAAAGTGCAAGGTAAATATCTTCAAAGGATACATGAGGCAGTGTCAAAGGTACAAAAGTTGTCAAGGCAAAAGTCATTCTCCATGGTTATATTTGCAAGAAAAGGACAAGGTCTTACTTGCTTTCAAAAGATTTAAATTTCAGAATTAGAGGTAAAAGTTTAAAAGTTATTATTATAATATTTTTTAAAATATTATAATATAACTAAGGTTAAGGTTTAAAAGGTGCCATTGAAAAATCAAATTTTACACCATCGACATTTGAAAAATATAATCGAAGTGCATATTTAATGAGGGAAAAATACCTCATTAGGGCTAAGGTTGAATGTTGAGTGCAATCGATCCATTCACATTTTGTAAAGGGAGCAGAGGAGCAAGATAGCATGTACATTCATTTTAGGGTAGAAGCAAGGAAATAAATCGAAGGATGTGCCTTCATTGTTCTAAGCAGGTGGCTAGCTTAGGTGGCAACTTAGCCAAAGCTAAGGTACTGGTAGATAAGAGGTCAGGGGTTAATTTACGATGGCTCCAATTTTGTTAGCATTTTGATCAAGGAAGAAGTTCATCGAAGCAATAAGGAGTATTTTGTAGGCTTAAAGTTTTGTGTGGGTGGCTAGCTCATACGGTAGCCTAGCTTGCACTAGGGTGCAGGCAAGCAAGAGGTGGCAGGTTCGATTCACAGTGGCTACATTGGTAAGGGCATAAATTTTTTAATTAAATTTCCTATGGTATGCATTGATTAGGGAGTCATAAGGTTGTGTTAAAGGTTTGTTCCTTTTTGCATATAGGGAGTCATAAGGATGTGTTAAAATATTTGTTATCTTGCAAACTAGGAGTTATAAGGGTATGTTTTAAAATATTTTAGTTTGAAAAATATAAGTCATAAGGGTGTGTTTTATAAAGTTTTTATTTTACAAATAGTATAAAGAGGAAATACAAAGGAGATATTTTTGCATGTGAGAATAGGAGGTATAAGGTGTAATTTGAATTATCTTGAAATTGTAATTGTTGTATTTTTCAAAAGGAGTTATAAGGTGTTATTGTGGTTTGATTTTTGGTTGTAATTTTTGTATGGTGAAAAGAAAGTTTGAGGGGTTTTGATAATTGTTAATGCCCTATATTTTGAGAACAAAAGGAGAGTCATTGAGCATCATTTTCATATTTCATTGTGCACATATTTTTGAGAAGAAATTTAATGTTGATGGTTTGAAAGAGAAATCTACTAACCAGTTTTGAAGTGGCACTTTGAAAAGGGAATTCTTTTGAGATAGGTTTTTGAGGGCACATCTTCATCAAAGCAAGTTAAGAGGTATGGTGATATTATTCCTTATTTAAGGTGTTTGGTTGAGCAAATATTTTTGAATCATAAGGTGGAGAAATAAGGATTATATATATATGCATTGTTGGAAATATTTGTGTTAGGGTTTGTGAACAAATTGTGCTTCATTGTTTGAATGAATTTGTGAAGCTTTTGAGCATTGGTTTGAGTGACATTGAATGTGTTATGAGCAGTTTTGAGCATGTGTTATGAGCAATTTTGAGCATGTGTTATGAGTAGTTTTGAGCATGTGTTAGAGCAGATTTGAGCAGAGATAGTGAGCATATTAGAGCAAGATTGTGAGCTATTTTGAGTAAGCCTTTTTGAGAAGGCTTGTGAGAAGTTCTAAGTAGGATTTGTGAGCAGGTTTGAGGTAGACTTGTGAGCAGGTGTGAGATAGATCAGTATAGGTAGTTGAGCAGATTTGATCAGAGTTGTGAGAATATTTGATCAAAGTTGAGTAGAGTTGAGAGTAGGCTTTAGAGCTAACCAAAGCAAAGGGGATAGAGTTCTCCTATGGATAGAGGTCCACAAACTAGAGTAGTGGGGATAGAGGTCTCCTATGGATAGAGGTCCATGAACTTGAGCATAGGGGATTGGTGTCTCCTTTGGACAGAGGTCCATAAACATTGTAATAGGGATTTGGTTCCCAAGAGATTTGTTGAGAAAATTTATAAGAAATATTTTCTCCGTGGACGTAGCCCACATTGGGTGAACCACGTTAAATCCATGTCTCTCATGTGTGTGATGATTTGTGCATTATTTACTACCTTGATATTATTGTTGTTATCATTTGGATTGAAAAGTAAAAAGTTTTATCTTATATTGTTCACCCCCCCTCTCAGTATAAGCTTGTGTTCATGTTCCTCTAACTTATTACTTGCTACTCTTGTGATCATAAGCTTGTCAGTTAAATGGTATCTAGGTTTCTTTTATAACTGTTTTAATTTAGTGGAGTTGTTAGGTGATAAGTATTAATCTGTTAGATCAAAATATCACCATGATTCTATTCAATCAAGGAGGTGAGATTTGGTTTCCACTAAGTATGCTAAAATATCTTGGTCCAAAATTTTTCTAAGTGGATGAGTTGCACCCTCAAGACCTTGGAAACAATTCTAGCAAATTTTGACCAACATTGGATTTCTAGATTAGCCTCTAGAGTAGGTTAGGTCCTATTATTTTAGCTAACTAATGAATAGGGTTATAGATTAAAGTAAGAAATTTGTAAATTTAGAAGCTAAAATTAAAATGGAATGTATTCAACAACATCAAGAAATATAAATCATGTGAGTCTCACACTTTGAATTAAACTAGACTACCTAACTTTCGAGCCATCCTTTGATATTACATAATATTTAACAAAATTAAGCACTATCACTAAGTATTACTGAGCATTCCATAAATCAATGAACAATAAATCCAAATAGAAATTGAGATAGTAGAATAACTATAATAGAATAAATCATTCACTTAGCTTTAACAAAAATGCTTAATCAAATTATCATGCATAGATGATCTACAACACATTCAGTAAGAGGCCAAACAACAATACAATATTCATTAAAATATGTGCAATGAGTTGGAATACAATATGTAATTGTAAATTCTAAGGAGTTGACCCCTTGAGCAAACTACATTCAAGTATATATAGATTTAAATTTTCATTAATTTATTTTAGCATGATTGGTCTTAGAGTGGACTATAAGCTTGTCAGGTTGATGTAGCATGTGTGTGTCCTTTTGTATCTCATTCTATTACAACCAAATTGGTGCCATGATGTTGATGTGGCTTGCTTCTAATTTATCTGAGAGAGTTACAACTAAAATTACTTTATATAATCCATAGGATCATTTGACAAGTTTGTTTTACTTTTAATTACCCCATGATTGGTATAATTGTATTAGCATAGGTTTTAATTAGGAAAGCTTCTTGTTGAGATTATTTTATAGTATATTATGACTATTGGGAACCTACATGGGTACTTTAGCTAAACTTAATACTTTTTTAAGATACATGCATCCTCAAATTCATTATCTATCTAGCACTTTTCATCACCTAGCTCAAACTTTTGTCAAATATTAGGTTTCTTAGATTACCTTGATGACATTTAAACCTCTAGAATTTGGCCACCCCTTTTGCTTAGCCACACTCTTATACATGAATTTGGAAGAAAAAATCTAGATATTTAATCATCAAGCTCTATTACTTATCAATTTTTCATCTGACACTACTTCATATTTTTTAGACATTTCTATACCTTATGATGATGTCAACATTTTAAATGTTCAACACTTTTTTATATTTATCCAATATTCTATAAAACAGTATGTTAGATGCCAGATTAACTTTATGTTGTCCTTAGTGTGTTGGGTTAATTGCCTTAGAATATTTTCTACTTAGGCTTTATTCTATTGTGTTAGGGTTTTATGTAACCTATGTTGATATCAACACTTTAAAAAATATGGCCCTCTTTGCTACATAGTTAAGATTTTGTTGTACCCGACAGGCTCTCCTATAACATTGGATGTCATATTATTATCCACACTTAGCCAAAATTATTTCATAATGCATTGGATGTTATTTCATAGTGTGTTGGATGTTGAAATTTTATCAAGACTCTAATGATATTAGCATTTTTTTATTTTTGGGCATGTCCCATAGTCAAAAATTGAGTTTAATACAAAAAAATGATGGACTCTTCTACCTCATTTAAATTTTGAGCTTCAGCCACATTGGAAGCTTGAGAATTTTATGCTTACTATTGACATTATCATTTCAAAAATTTGGTAACTTTAGACAATTAGAGAACTTTTTGGTCTTGCCTAGGCTTAGGTGATTTCTACCTACCTTCATTTTTATATGATAGGTATTTCAAGTGCCCAACTATGTTTTCGAAGATTCCCTAGTAAAGTGGTAGAATATTTGCTAACAAAATTTCTCTCCTTCTAAGGAAATTGATGTGGGTAAATTATTATACCCATAGTGATGTAATGAATATAGAGGGTTGTGAATCAGAAAATTATTGTTAAAATTTTCAAAACTTCTCCCTCAAATTTTAGTTGCTCTTATGATAAGCATAAATTTCTAGTTTTGGTATTTAGAGGATTCTTTTTTTCGTAGTATTTTTCTACTTCTACTTCTAAATTTGGAACTGAACCTTTTTCTTCAATATTTAGAGTGTCACTATTTCAATTTTTTATTTGGTACCTCTTGGTTCCACAATCCACCTATGTTGATGAGATGTGCCCTCAAGACTTTTTCCAAGAGATTACAATGATCAAAAAATGTGTTTTTGACCCAACCTCTAGAGAAGGCTAGTTCTTGTGCCTATCTAATATAACTAAATGAAGGATTGCAAACTAGAGTAAGAAATGTAAAGGGTTAGAAAAATGAGCTAAAAATGGTATGGAATTGAAAACATAAAGAGACATGGTGTAGAGAGTCATAATATGAATTTAAATTAAATACCTAATAGAATACCTTACTTCTCTTATGCTATTTATAATAGTTAACATGAAGAACTTTGAGTATTCTCTAAACTTATCATAACCCAAAAATTACAATATATCAAAAAGTTTTTTTTTACAACATTTTTTTGAGGTATGCCTATCTCTACATCTTACATGTATGGCTATGTAAATTCACTAGGCATAAATACTTAATCAAAAAGCTATATTTCTTATTATCTTCCAATGAGATAGCCTTTCTTCTTTCATTTTGTCAAAAGAAGCATGTCGTCCTTATCACACTATATAAGTCCTATGTAGGTGCTAGGAGCATATAGGAAATGAATATCCTTCTCATATCTGTGATGAGCTAGCTATTCTATTGTTATACCTCATCCATTTTTTTGTAGAAACAATAAATTAGGTAATCCTATTAATCATTAAGCCAATAGTTCATTACATTGCCAAATCACTTTTGTAGCATAAGGAACTACTTTCTATTTATCTATTCGAGTAATATAGTTGCTACATCTATCATGATCCTTTATGATGTATTTATATAATAAAGTAGTATAATACATTTTAGTTATATATTGTGAGTTAACAAGCATGGATTAGTCTAATCCATTTAGTGAAGGTGATATCGAATACTCTAATTAGATTCCATAATAGAAATCCCATATTTTTTATGTTTATAAAATTTTCTTTAGAATGTCCAATATTGATTTCCTTTTTAACATAATGAATACAACTATTCCACATATGAAAGTATGATTTAACTTACAAAATTTATAAGCATTCAATGGATTTCATTTCAAGTATTGATACATACTTAAGCTAACAATATCTCTTTAATGAAATGTTCATCATCATTTAAAACCAAAACCATAATAGATTCCATTGTCATTTTTAAAAGAAACATACTGACATAGAGAAAATTTCTATAACATATCACACAACACCATAACTACCCTAAAAAATACCTAAGGGAAAACCCAACATTGAAATGACACCTTTCTATTTATTTCATAAAATAATATTGAGTTCCATAAATAGGGTGGAATAACCCACAATATCTTTACATACAATAAAATAATTCCACGATCTCATGACATACAACATGAATTATTCCTTAAATTCATGTTTATGCATTTATCCACAGTTTGAATAGATCAATGTACACTTTTCTGTATACACAAGGAATTTTTAACTTCTAGTTCTATTGTATTAAATATATGTCCCATTGGGTTAATACAAATATGCTATAGAATACAAAAAATACAAACTCATTGGGATTAATAAAAATATCCATATTTTATTTATGATAATGAAGTTTAAATACAAGATTCTTAAAATATCTATAATAACTTCTCGAAAACCTATGACCATGCCTCATGAGCAAGGCTTTTTTATTCACCAATTGGTTTAGAAAGTCATCAAAGATATTAGCTTCTAAACTAAAATAAATTGGTAATGGTTGTTAAACTAAAATAAATTGGTATATCACAACCATTACGTAAGACTTCTTAAATCATGAGTATTTAAATAGATTCCATTATCACTCAACAACTTCTCTAAGCATTGCCATGTCTGAACTTTAGAATGTTGTAATCTATTCTTCTCGTATAACCTATCCAATTTTCCTACATTGTCAACGAGACAATCTTGTCTCTCATATAAAGAGGAATTATGGTAAACAAGAGCTACAAATATCAAATTTATCATATTTCAACAATAGGCTATGATTATCCCATTTGTTCAACTATTGTTAAAGCAAACATTCATGTCCATTGTTCTTTCACTTCTACTAAGAAAATGCAAAAGATACTCAGTGTGGTTCCTTAATCCTACCAAACCACATCAGAAGTCTCAAAAATATTCCCCCATCTATTCATTGATGTGGCACTTCATTGAAGAGTATTGTAAATAAATAATGGTTTTGCTAAAACTCCAAAAAACATTAGACGCGCAATGTTCCCATCCACACCCACAAATCACTCTTGCGATTTTATGATACTTTTGGGTAATTCTAGTGTAAGCCAATTTTTTCCAAATTTCCAAGACTAAATATTTTTATTTTACCTACCCATATGTGGTATTCTTCTAATCGCTACCACCTAAGCACAAACTAAAATTTGCTACCAAACTCAAAATCCAATTGTTCATTACTCCACCCTAAAATTCCATAATAAAATACATTTCATCTATACCAACCAAGTTAAATATAAACGTAATTCTCTAAGGGCAAACCACCTGGTTGAATTTCCTATCAATGTCAACATAATTAAGCAAAACACTTATAAAAATAAGGGCTTCACTAATCTTCTTAACATCATATCTCCAAAAGTTTAATACATTTCCACTAAAGTAAGACTATGGAAATAAATTCACTGTCGAAACACATAACTCCATGCTCAAACTTTAAGGAAAATTTTTACTTGTATGGTATCCTACCATGACAACAAACTCTATTTTCTATTTGAGATTTATGCTATAGGAAGCAGTAAGGTTAAAATGGAAAGGATCATTAATAAACCAAAAATACTGGAATTTCATGGGAATGCACAGTTTTAATAGGACAATTCGAAGAGCATAGGATACAACACTGTCAGAATTCTACTGACGCATGACTTCATGAAGTAGCCTGAATACATAGAAATCTGTCATGGGTTTCGTGACAACTCGGATACTGCCGATGGAAGTGGGACTAAAGTGGAATGAAATTCCAACATAAAGCTTTGATTGTATAATTTTATCATAGCTCTGTCATTGGAATCTTAACTGGTGTACATTGGACAATGAGAGATAATTTATAATTAAATTGAACACCAAGGTATCAGGTCTGGTTTAACCGGGAATATAATGCAGATTATGTAAGCCATTTCAGGTAATGTGCACAGACTTACACGTATAAAATAAAACAAGCCGAAGGTTTGCTTCACCAAGACTTGCACGACATAACACCCTTCGGATAGTACTGTTGCCCATTACATATTCACGATAATTAATAGTATCAAAATCGACAGGTTACTGTAGAAGAAATTTTTAATAAAACCTATTTCAGTATGCATAAATATCAACCAGGATTAGAGGAAGAAAACTAGGACTCAACCTAGCAACAATAATCATTGGAAAATGGTTCTAGTTAATTAGAATTTTGAACCTTGGAAATGAACTAATATTAATACAACTATTTACCTTTAGGTCAATATGACAATGAGAATGAGAGAAAAGGAGTAAGTACCCTCGCAACAAGCTAGTTTCAATACTATTGAGGCTAGTCGGATGGGAGAAGTTTTGGAAATTCCAATAAAGAGGTAGAGAACCCTGTTGCTACAGTTTCAATTTCAACAAAATTTTCAAGCCATAAGTTCTCAGTATAACCCCAACAACAATCAAGAGATAATTTTTTTTAGATGATTAGGACAAAGAAGATGAAGATCTTGAAGAGCGTGTAAATAGGATCCATACAAAAAAGGAGATTGGTAATAACTTGAAGCATATAAGAGTGACTAAGTTTACTGGAAAGGGAGGAGAAATTACAGCCGAATCTTGGATCAAAGAATTTGAACTCCACTTTTCCATAAGAGGATATTCCTCCACTACTAATATGACATTTGCTCTTTCCAATTTGGGAGAAAGAGGAGTGGATTGGTGGAATATATATATTAGAGCTCATAAAGTCTCACCTAACAAGCTGAAGTGGGAAGTGTTCCTGGAAACTTTTAAGGATTGGTTCCTTACAAAATAATTCTACACGAAAAAGTATCAAGAATTATTTGCCCTTCGAAAAGGATCGCTCACTATGGAAGAATGTTACAAGCAATATGTGAGACTCCTCAAGTATGTACCATCTTACAATCAAAACAATGAGTTGAATATAGAAAAATTTGTCCATGGACTAAGACTTGTGGTTACAGAAAGTGTGAACATGCATGTCCAGAAAACTATGTAAAAAGCCTATGATAGGACTCGCAAAGCAGAAGCAAATGTAGCCTCTAGGGAAACCCAAAACAATCCCTCAAAATAGTTATATAAAGGATAGAAATCTCTGAATAAAAGAAAATGGGACCAGGGAAAAGATTAGAAGAACGAAGGAAATTCAAACCCAAAGGTAATATGATTTAACTGCGGAGGACCACACTATGTTGTCCATTGCCCAAAGCATGCTAGTACTAGTGCTAATAGGTCAAGCCACAAGATCTACGCAGCTACCATAACGCAAGACTTGGATGTTCAGGCCACTCCTTTACTCTTGAATGGTAAAATTTTTGATAGGGATGTTAAAATTTTGATTGATAGTGGGGCTACAGATAATTTTATTTCAAATAGCCTATTGGGGAATATACCTAAAAAAACCTGGATCTTTGGCACAATGGTGGAAAGTAGAGTATGGATCAGGATAGACTTATCATGTTAGCCAATGTTTTTCCTCCACTCAAATTATCTTACCCAAAGGTTCTACTAGATGACCTTTATATGTAGCACCCCTACATGTGTTTGATATAGTCTTGGGAATGGATTGGTTAAAGGCTCATGAAGCCTTGGTTAATTTCCAAGAAAGGTGGATTGATTTTACAAATGAAACCAAGGAGATACAAAGAATGTATAGTGAAGCAAAGGAATTTCAACCCAACCTAATTTTAGCTATGAAATTAAAGAAGACAATTAGAAAAAGGGGAAAGGTCTATGCAGTAAAAATCAAAGAAATAGAGGAGGAATCAACTATATGTAAACTTATCCAAATGTGAATTCTATGTCTCTCAAGTACATTATTTGGGGAATATAATATCATCCAATGTAATTGTTGTAGATCAAAAGAAAATAGAAGCCATTTTGAATTGGCCACCTCCAACCAATGTGTCAGAAGTTAGAATCTTCATGGATTTATCAGGGTATTACAGGAGATTTGTGAAGGACTACTCCAAATTTTCCTACCCTATAACCAACCTATAAAAGAAAGGAAAAGATTTTAAGTGGAGGGATAAATGCGAGGCAACATTTAATTTTCTTAAGGAGAAATTCACCACAACTCCTATTATAAAAATTTTGGATTGAACTGGCAGTTTTTCAGTTTGCACTGATGCTTCATTAGAAGGACTTGGGGGAGTCCTATCTCAAGATGATTTCGTAATAGCATATGAGTCTAGGAAACTCAAAAAGCATGAGGTTAATTATGCCACTCATGATGTAGAACTTACTACGGTTGTGCATGCTCTAAAAATCTGGCGTCACTATTTGGTGGGTAAACCTTTTGAATTGAGAACCGATCACCAGAGTTTGAGGTATATCTTTACTCAACCATTGTTGAATGCTAGAAAAAGAATATGGATGGATTTATTAACTGAGTATGACTTTAGTATCAAATATTGAGCTTCGTGAAGGAATATTATGCATAATTTGAGAGACTTATTAAGTATCTCTCATAATATTATAATATGATACATACTTAAATTTTTCCTAAGAATGAAGCCTTGAGTTAGATCTAAATGAGAAAGCTTAAAAAATGAATCGAAGGAAGGGGTCTACTCACGAAAACTCGTAGTAATTCCATAAAATGATCAAGTAAAGGACAAGAGATAATGGAATGTAATGGTATGTATCTCTTGATGATTTAGCATTTTACGAGTATTACAGCCTCAGGAATCATAAATAAATGTATTATATTGAAACTATCTTATAAACATTCATAATTAGTATAACCCAAATCAAACCGAGTTGGAACTCGAAGGGAAAAAGCAATTGGGACTTGAGTTATAAATCAAGTCATACCTTACATTTTGAGTTGATAAATGAATGAATATGAGGAGTTTGTACCACCATGATGGATAAGCAAGACCTTGTGATTCCAAAGGGGTGCACAAATAAAAGGGTAATCTAATGAGACTTAAATGGAATACAGATACTATTCCAAGGAATTATGTAAGTTTAAATCACATATAGTGATTTTATTGTCTTAGTGATCTCTTCTAGTTGAAGTGGATCAAATCTAAGACTTATGATGGTGTGGTTATCCATATTCAAGGTATTCACCTGGTCTTGGTGGACCATTTGGTGATTTTCCCTTTTATGAGGGATGAAACCCAACGCTCTAATCAGCATTCTCATATCCAATTGGTATGAAGGTTTCATAGAAGCTGATCACTTCTACTCAAAAGTGACTCTGATCAAGTCTTAATATCTCTTGATAATATTTGTCTTGATAACTTACAATTCAATTGAAATGGTTTTACCTTGGAACATGATTATGCCCTTGCCTCATGAAAGATTGATGTATATGAAATTTGTGTGGATTAAAGTGATAATATTCTCTTCCATACCTCCAATCCAAGTGAGATGATTATTTATCAATTAAAAAAAAAATACGTTAATGAGGTGATATAGAAGTTAGGATTACAACTTGAGGAAATATTGTAATCTAACACTATTGTTGATATACTAGGAAATGGCTCGTAAACCAAGAAGTGGAGAGAGTACATTCTCTCGCAAGATGAGGAAAACTGAAAATCTTGGAGGAAGGTTGAGAATATTAGGTGAAATGGTGGAGGACCTATTTGCAATGATTTTTGAGTTGAAATAACAAGCAAATGACTTGAAGGAACAACTAGTCCAGCAGGGCCAACTGTTAGAGAACTTGGTCAAACAAGAAGCTCAAAAGTGTGAGCCTAAGGCATTGCAAGACGAGTCCAATTTACCTGAAAAGAAACCTATTTTCAACTATGCCATTTTACTAGAACCCGAACGACAAATTTTAAGGAAGAGAAAGAGTGTCAGTTTTATGAAATGGGAGAAAGAACAAAATTGAAAGAAGAAGCAATTTTTCTCCAGGAAGGAATTCTAGAAAACTGAGACTACTAAGCTACAAGAATCATCTTCCATTGAACAGGAAAAGGGAAAGAAACCTGTAGGACCTTCGGGGGGATGTTTCACTTGTAAAGGGCAACACTATGAAAGGAAGTGTCCACAATGTGTAGGAACAAGTAAAATTGTGATGAATCACAAAATCCATGTTGCCACCAAAAGCCCAAATTTGGGAGGACAAGCCACTCTTTTTCTCATGAGTGATGGTGAAGCCCTTGGTCGTTACAATGGGAACACCCAATATTTTGGAGATTCACTCCAAAATGAGGAAGAAGCATAATATAAATCAGCATAGGGTCTAGGGAGACCAGTATTCTGAGAAGAATTCCACTTGGGAAAAAGTGAAAGATATGAAAAGATATTTTCCCTACTTATTTGATAATACTATGTAATAATATAGGCTAATACATTTACCACTTAGGAAAGTGGGAACTAAGCAAACCTTATATTTTTGTTGCTTGATATTTAATGTTGCAGGAAACATAGAGGATTGTGTTTATCCTAAGGGGGGTAGTATGTCATGACCCACCATGGAAGAACCTTATGGACATGCTATTTATATAGTTGGTTTTAATGCTTGATGCATTTGCCTTACAATGGGTTTTATCAAGAGAAAATGATACTGCATACTTTAATGAATGTGCAGGAATAGGTATTCTCTCAAGTGGGAAGATAAATCATGAGAAATGAGAAGGGAAATGATGATTACGACAACTCACCAGGTAAAACTCTTGTTCCTCCATCACTAGTTAGCTCCCTGAGGGCGGTGTTACCTAAGGAATTAATTCCAAATTCCTGCCACTCAAAGGAAAAATAGTGAGAAGAGACAATGAGCACATTCATAGAATGCTTGCTTACCATATGGTTTATTGCATCATTAATATGGCATAAATAAATATCACCTTGAAAATGCATAGTTACTAATGTTTTGTTTTTTAATATTCGAAATGTATGTATTTATGCATATGATTTAGAGCATTCTCTAGAGTAGAGATTAAATGGTTTGAGCATGATTATTTATTTTAACTGATCCCATGTTTAAAAAAAATTAGGTGGGATGTCTTTTATGAACTTGTCCAAATTCTATTGGACCAAAACATGAAAAGACCATTTTATAAATAAAATATCTCAAACTCCCCTACACTTGGCAACTTTAGAATAAGGGTAGGACTCTCTTCTTATCTAACAGACCTAAATATGAGCACCCATACTTTCAATAGTGTTAGTATTCTTATAAGTGGGACAAAGGACATGTAGCCAGCCCATACCTTATCCCTAGGGAATCCTGGCATTAAAATAATACATATATTCTTCTTGAAGCTTGCATGTGAAGGAAAAGATAGAAAGAAATAAAATATTAAAAAAACATGGCTATCTAGAAGGAAAATATTAAAAAAAAACTTGGCTATCTAGAAGGAATTGATCTATAAATTGCCTTAATATTTGAGAAACTGGGGTGGGGGCATGTTGTGCTATGCTATGTCTTGGGAAGCTTAGAGGAAGGCCATAACGGAGAATCATTGTCTTGTGGCATTGCAAATTACCAGGTGTGGAAGTTTCTTTCTTTGTTCTTTTACGCATGATAAATTTTGAATGCTCCTATTTACTATTATACTTTGGATGAGGGTTTCCATTAATATTTAAATGGCGGTTTATATGCTAAATTGCTATCTACTTTAATTTGGGTATTCATATACTGATGTTATCCTAGACTATAAATATTTGAACCGTCAGTCCATGACATGGAAGCCTCGTGATTATAATATTAGTCTCTTTCCCTTAGTTAATTAAGTGACACTATTGAGGAATGGATTGTAAAATTTAATAACCAGTCGAGATCCGTCTCGATTCCCAATATTGGGTTGATATTACTATCATCGTATTATGAGATGCTAGATCTCTCTCTCATTTCATATAATTACCTATTGTATTTGGCTAGTATCAACACCTTAGCAGTCTTACTATACGAGCTACTCGTCCAGCGGTATCTAGACATCCATTCGCAAGATAGCGTAGTGAATTCATGATAGACAAGTGGACTGCCTGGTAAAGAATGCTATAGGTTTTATTAAAACTTTCTTCTACAGTAAGCTATCAATTTTGATACTATTCATTACTGTGAATATGTAATGGGTAATAGTACTATCCGAAGGGTGTTATGTCATGCAAGTATTGGTGAAGCAAACCTTCGACTTGTTTTATTTTATATGTGTAAGTATGTGCACATTACCTAAAATACCTTACATAATCTGCATTATATTCCTAGTTAAACCGGACCTGATACCTTGGTGTTCGATTTCATTATAAATTCTCTCTCCTTGTCCAATGTACACCAGGTCAAATTCCAATGACAGGGCTATGATAAAATTATACAATAAAAGCTTTATGTTGGAATTTCGTTCCACTTTAGTCTCACTTCCATCGGTAGTATCTGAGTTATCACAAAACCCATGATAGATGTCTATGTATTCAGGCTACTTCATGAAGTCATGCGTCAGTAGAAGTCTGACAGTGTTGTATCCTATGCTCTTCGGATCGTTCTATTGAACCTGTGCATTCCCATGAAATCCCAGTATTTTTGGTTCATTAATGATCCTTTCCATTTTAACCTTGCTGCTTCCTGTAGCATCCTTGTAGGGAGATTTTTCATCAAAAATAGAAATCATTTGGCCATAGTCCAGCGAGAGACCGAGTCTACTCTGGTATAACACCTTCTGTACTATGGTAGACATCACCAAATTGGTCTTCGTCCCACCTTAGTATAGCTTCTCCCTGGACTCATAGCAAGATTGTTACTGGTTTGATTAATGTACTGGATTGAAAACCATTGAGGGCATATGATCCTTTAGCTAGCCGTTATGCACACCTTGTTGGCCTTTTGATGCAAGAGCATCCAACAAAGAAAAAAAAATACTACCAAGGAGGAAAACTGTTGCGATATCGCGACAACTTGGCAAAGAAGAAAAAGTGTCGCGATATCATGACCAAAAGAGGAGAGAGAAGACATGGGAGAAAAATGTTGCGATATCGTGACATGTTGCATTATCATGACCAAAGGACGAGAGAAGGAGCAAGAGAAAAAAATGTCGTGATATCGTGACATGTCATATTATCGCGACCAGAAGGCAAGGGGAAGAGCAAGAGAGAAAAATGTCATGATATCGCAACATGTCACATTATCGTGACACAAAGAGGAGAGATAAAGCAAAGGAGAAAAATGTCACGATATCACGACATGTCGCATTATCGCGACACAAAGAGGAGAGAGAAAGCAAAGGAGAAAAGTGTCACGATATCGTGACATGTCGCATTTTCGCGACACAAAGAGGAGAGAGAAAGCAAAGGAGAAAAGTGTTGCGATATCGCGACATGTCACATTTTTGCGACACAAAGAGGAGAGAGAAAGCAAAGAAGAAAAATGTCGTGATATCGCGACATCATGACCAAAAGAGAAAAGGAAGGGCAAGAGAGGAAAGATGTCACGATATCGCGACATGTCGCATTTTCGCGACCCGAAGAGGAAAGAGGAAGCAAGGAAGAAAAATGTCGTGATATCGCGACATGTCACATTTTCACGACCCAAAGATGAGAGAGGAAACAAGAAAGAAAAATGTCGCGATATTGCGACATGTCGCATTTTTGCGACCCGAAGAGGAGAGAGGAAGCAGGAAAGAAAAATGTCGCGATATTGCGAAATGTCACATTTTTGCCACCAGAAGACAAGAGAAAGCATCGGAGGGAAAAATTGTCACGAGATCGTGACATGTCGCATTTTCACGACCATAATACAAGAGAAAGCACTAAAGAGAAAAAGTGTCGCGATATCGCGACATGTCACATTTTCGTGACCAAAGAGAAGAGAAAGTGCCAGAGGGAAAAAGTGTCATGATATCGCGACATGCTACATTTTTGGGGGCCGTTACAAAGCGACAGACGGATAGAGTCTACCATGGCAGTACACATGGCACCAAGGCATAGTGAAAGCAGAGGAAGACCATAATTTAGAAAGGAAATGTTTCAAAAGCTAGAACAACAAAGAGGCATGAGAAATCAAAATGAAAGGTTGAGGAAATGAAATGAGCAGATGGAATATGGAGAGTCATGCCAAAAACTTTAAAAGGGGGAATCCAAGGCGTGCATAAGGGTCGAAAAACTTTAGAAACAGAGTTGCAGACGAGAAGGCACGAGGGCCATTTTGGACCTGTTATGGAACCGTTGTTTTTCTTCCAGGGAGGCTGGAAATTGTAAATATAAAAAAAAATACTGATAATTAAGGCTGCGACCATTAATCTATAAATTTTTCCAAGTTATTGAATGAAAATTTGGTATTTGGGTTTTTGCAATTTTTTAGCCTCCATCAAGTGGTATCAGAGCAGGAGTTCCTGAGTGTGTAAATAGATCACCGAACGTGAGGTAGTTTGCACTAGGATCTATGGAAGGGTTATGAGAAGAGAGAGTTTAGGGTTCTTGAGCGTGTGAGAAGATCGCTAAAAGTGAGGCAGCTTACAATAGGATCTGTTAAGGTTTGTGTGAAGAGAACGAGGAAGAATGACTCTACGAAAGAACCTTGGTCATGGGATAAATGTGGTGCTTGAAGAAGATTTTAGAGCATTGTAGAGGCAAGTGCAAGCCCTGCAAGAGAAGTTGCGAAGAGGGGTCAAGCCAAAGGGAGAAGACCGTAGTGAAGATGAAGCTTGGAAAACTGATGATCCATCAAATGAAGAAGAAGCAATGAATCCTACAGAAGATAGATTATTTAGGGCCATATCTCAGGCCGGGTTGAGGCCAAAGTTTGATGTCTTCATGTATTCTAGGAATCTCAACCCAAAGGAGTTGATTGATTGGATCAATGATATGGAGGAATATTTTGAGTATGAGGAGGTTGCAGATCCAAATCGGATCAAGTTTGCAAAAATGAAGTTGAAAGGCCATGCTAGCATATGGTGGAAAGGAGTGCAGCTAGAAAGAAACATAAGAGGAAATGAAATTATAACCAGATGGGATTGAATGGTAGAGAAGTTGAAGAGATAGTTTATTCCTACAGATTATGAATTGGATCTATTGAGGAAAATGCAGAGTTTGAGATAGTCAAGCAAATCTATCAAAGAATATACAAAGGAGTTTTATAAGATCTCAATTAGAACTGGCCATTCAGAGGCTAACAAGGAGAAGGTAGCTTGTTACATCAATGGATTGAGAACTAGTATTCAAGAAGAGTTGAGTCTAGTTAGGATGAGTACCATTGAGGATGCTTACCAGTTTGGTCTGAAAGTTGAAGAGAAGTTGAACAGAAGGTTTGAGGGTAAGCAGAAAGGAAGAGAGCGTGGTGGAAGAAAAGATGGAGGATGAGATGAGAAGAGAGAAGAAGCTAGCAGCAGTCAGGATTCGAAGGGAGATAATGATTACAGATCCCATAATCAGAACAACTACCCAAGAGGAAGAGGTAGATATAGTCGAGGAAATGGAGAAAGAGGGTTTCATGGAACCTGCTACAATTATGGGGAAGAAGGACATCGAGCATATGACTATCCATAGCACCTAGAGAGGACAAATAGGAGACCCGAGGGTCATGCCCGAGCTACGGTCCTTGATGAATGTGTTGAATCTGAGCACTCTGAGGAGCCAGAGAGAGGAGAAGTTATGGTCACAAGGAGAACCTTGTTGAATGAGGAGAAATAACCAGACCAAAGGAGTAGCCTATTCTGCATAAGGTGCAAATGTTTAGGCAAGATCTATAATATTATTATAGATAATGGAAGTACTGATAACTTGGTCTCTGAAGAAATGGTTACTAAGCTACAGTTAGAAAGGAGGAGACACCCGCATCCATATCGGATTGCATGGTTGCAAAAATATCATAGAGCATCAGTCAGGGAGTAGTGTTTAGTTAAATTCCATATTGGAAATTATCAATATGAGGTTCTGTGTGATGTTTCGCCAATTAATGCTTGTCATTTTTTGTTGGGGAGGCCATGGCAATTTGACAGACGTGTGGTGCATGATGGGCATGTGAACACTTACTCTCTGACGAAAGATGGAGTGCATCACAAGTTGAAGCCATTGAAGGAAGTGGAGGAAAAGGTGTGCAGTAGTGCTAGAATTTGTTTGGTAGATGGTGGAATTGATTTGATTCCAGGAGCTAGCTTGCCCAATGAGACTGCACATAGAATGTCTCCCGTGGAGAATGAAGAGTTGAACAGACAGGTTCAAGAGTTGTTGAGGAAGGGGTTGATTAGGGAGAGTTTGAGTCCCTATGCAGTACCTACAGTACTAGCACCAAATAAAGTGATAGAACATTATAGAAGTGAAGGTCACTTCTCAATCCACCCTAGTTGTCTGATGCAGGAGCATCCAACGAAGAAAAAGAAAAATACTGCCAAGGAGAAAAATTGTTGCAATATCGCGACAACTTGGCAAAGAAGAAAAAGTGTGGCAATATCATGACCAAAAGAGGAGAGAGAAGACATGGGAGAAAAATGTCGTGATATCACGACATGTCGCATTATCGTGACCAAAGGACAAGAGAAGGAGCAAGAGAAAAAAATATCACGATATCGTGACATGTCGCATTATCGTGACCAGAAGGCAAGGGGAAGAGCAAGAGAGCAAAATTTTGCGATATCGCGACATGTCGCATTATCGCGACACAAAGAGGAGAGAGAAAGCAAAGGAGAAAAATGTCACGATATCATGACACAGAGAGGAGAGAGAAAGCAAATGATAAAAGTGTCATGATATCATGACATGTCGCATTTTCGTGACACAAAGAGGAGAGAGAAATCAAAGGAGAAAAGTGTCATGATATTGCGACGTTACATTTTTGCAACACAAAGAGGAGAGAGAAAGCAAGGAAGAAAAATGCTGCGATATCGCGACATGTCGTGATATCACGACAAAAAGAGAAAAGGAAGGCCAAGAGAGGAAAGATGTTGCGATATCACGACATGTCACATTTTCGCAACCCAAAGAGGAAAGAGGAAGCAAGGAAGAAAAATGTTGCAATATCGTGACATGTCGCATTTTCGTGACCCAAAGAGGAGAGAGGAAGCAAGAAATAAAAATGTCGTGATATCGCGACATGTCGCATTTTCACGACCCAAATAGGAGAGAGGAAGCGGGAAAGAAAAATGTCGCAATATCGCGACATGTCGCATTTTCGTGACCAAAAGACAAGGGAAAGCGTCGAAGGGAAAAAGTGTCGGGATATCGCGACATGTCACATTTTCGTGACTAGAAGACAAGAGAAAGCGCTGGAGGGAAAAAGTGTCGTGATATCGTGACATGTCACATTTTCACAACCAAAAAGAAGAGAAAGTGCCAGAGGGAAAAAGTGTTGCGATATCGTGACATGCTGCATTTTTGGGGGTCGTTACAGAGCGACAGGCAGACAGAGTCTACCATGGCAGTACACGTGGCACCAAGGCGCAGTGAAAGCAGAGGAAGACCAAAATTCAAAAAGGAAACATTTCAAAAGCCAAAAAAATGAAGAGGCATGGGAAATCAAAACGAAATGTTGAGGAAATGAAACAATCAGATGGAAGACGAAGAGTCATGCCAGAAACCTTAAAAGGGGGAATCCAAGGCATGCACAAGGGTCGAAAAACTTCGGAAATAGATTTGTAGACAAGAAGGCACAAGGGCCATTCTGGACCTATTATGGAACCGTTGTTTTTCTTCCAAGGAGGCTGGAATTTGTAAATATAAAAAAAATATATTGACAATTAAGGCTATGACCATTATTCTGTAAATTTTTCCAAGTTATTGAATGAAAATTTGGTATCTGGGTTATTGCAAATTTTTTAGCCTCCATCACCTTTAAACTGGATATTGTGGCTGGTCGGAGTGAGTTTTGATATAATTCATTTCTCTTGTTCGTCGGTCTAAGAATCATTCCCGGGTGTTCATTGAAATATTTATGAATGTGTGGCTCAGTTGATTGTCATCATTTTGAAAATAATATTTTATTGTTAATGTTTACTCTGTTAGTGTGTGTTTCCATACTACCTCCGACATGTTCGGGTATCCGTCCTCGTCTAATTTAGTTACCCATTTAAGGGTCTATATGTTAGAGCTCCTAAGGTGTGAACTATATGGAACTATCTCAGGATTAAAGTAAACATGTAGCTCTTTTGTTCTTCTGAAGTGTTCACATAAAGAATAAGTATGTGTTTTACAATTCTTTTTAGTCTTCCAATAGATTATAATTAAATTCATCCACTACGACAATCTGTCACTAATCATAGTGAATGGTAGTATATTCAGTGATTTTCTTCCATATAACTGCTGTAATTTGTGACCAAAATAGAAGACATCCCTCACATTGTTGTAGATCATAATTTAGCAAAGAAAATTTGTAACATTGGGTGAACAAATTAGAATTTAAATTAAGTGAATCTAAATAGGGTATAAAGGAAAATTATACATTATAGAATCCAAATGTTGTTATACCCACTTAATTATCAATTTTTTTATGGAAGTAATTGTTATTAAATAGGAACAACCTCAAAGGTTGAATGTCTTTATAAAGGTATAATACTTGATTATGATTTGTGTGTGATTTTGAAATATTTTCTTATGAGTACATATAATAGTAAAGAGGCTTTCCTCATGATGTAGATACTTCCAAATTAAAGTTGTGAAAATATTACTTTATGAAATCCATGATGGAAATGCTGCAATTTTTTTTGGTAGATTTATATTTATAAAACGAATGTTTATATATGTTAGCTCATGAGCTGTCCCAAATTATATGTTGAATTTTGTAATCATTTTCAAGAATGGTGGGAAGCTACCTAGTTTATAAGGGAATGGATAGGTGTCCAATCCTTGGGAAGAGGTATGGGACTCTTCCCATGTTTGGAGATAACCCAAACATCCAATGAAGAAGATTATAAATTGAACCCTATTATGAGAATACAAAATGGGTGAATGAGATTGTGAATAAATTCCTTGTTATGTAAAATGCTAGAGATGAATGATTTTGAAAGAAATGCATGCTTGGTGATTAAGTAAAATGCAATATACATTTGGTAATTAATTGTTGCATTTTTGCACAAGATATGCATGAGTTGTTTGTGTTGCATTGGCATAATTGCATTTGAGTTGTCCTGATCCCTCACCACTCATCTCTCACATCATGAAGACACAAGGATTCTAGTGGAGATTTCAGAAGTCATCGCCGAAGACTTTATCTGATTTTAATTCATACTTGTAATTTTAAATAGCTGAAAGATACGCCAAGAGATGTAATATTGTTATATTCTTGCTTTGTAAACTAGAAAGGAAAATTTTAATTATGCAAAGTAGTTCCATAAGATAACAATGTTGGATAGACTAAAAGCATTGTAAAGGATGATCTTTGTTATAGATGATGTATGGTCTAAAAGAAACATCAATTGGAAGTTTTATTGCAGCAAGAAAGTTCTTTATTTTTTTATGCATTTGTTTTTCTTTAAGTTGTAAAATGAGCAATTAGTTTATAGGGGTAGATGATTAGTTCATGAACAACTCAAATACTAAAGACTCACTATGGTTATGAAACTTGCAAACTAAAACAAAAGAACTTGTCAATACCTCAAGGATGAGAAATTCTTTAATAATGGTTGGTGTAGACACCAAAACAGCACCAATCTGATTATGTGACTGCAAACACTGATCGCTTTGACAAACACAACCCCCATGGCAGCCCTCAGAGGTCAAGAAGCAATTTGGCACACTTAGACACTTTGCCTAGTAATCGTCTCACCCAGGGACGATTGCTAACTTGAAATCGTCTCACCCAGGGACGATTTCTGAAATCGTCTCCAGTAAGGACGATTTCCAAGTTTAACGGGCAAAAAGACAAATGAGGCCAAGTGGTAGCCCAAAACAGTCAGTTGATGACTCCTGCCTCACACGCGTGTGTGAGTGGACAAATAGGTCGTTTGAGGACTGTCACAAAAGGCATTTATCAAAGCCTAAGTCAACGGAGGACTCCCCTCCCTCATGGGAAGACAAGACTGCCACATGGCACCTATGACCAACACATGGCATTTGTGCTTCCCTCCCAAAAGAGACCCCTTGGGTCTATAAAAGGTGGGACTTTTCTCACCCAAAATAGATAGGTTGAAGGAGATTTCAAGCAACGAAGTGCTGCCGAGTTGAAGACCCACTTGCATCCCTTTTGGTTCACCTTCCCACATCCACCAATCTCTTTTGCAAGGGAGGTTGTTGGGTGGATTTTGGAATCTTGAATCGGACCTAAATCCAACACATGGACACCTGAACCAACCAATTTGCCGACCCCCCAATCCTAAGAGGTTTTGGGCCCATCCCTAGTGGATTGGTGCCGGAACCAAGTGCCAACGGTGGGAGGCCCACTTGGGCATCCCCGCACTTTTTAAGTTTTATTTCAGAAGTGTTCTAGATTATTTTCTCATGCTGCATATTGTGTATTCTATTTTGTGAATTCATAGCTGCAATTTCTTAACTTTTGATCAGATTCTAGTATGTTTTGTGTCGCTTTGTTGTTTCACTAACTTGCAGGTGGCGATATCAAATTCCCGAGGATAGAGGCCAAATTGGGAGAATCCGGCCATCTGGGTCGTCCCAAAATGGCCCCAATTACATAACCCCTCTATCTATAGGTGTTTTGGAGGTCTCGGGAGTCGACATTGGAGCAGATCATTTTGGATTTTCCAACATAGAAGAAATCGTCCCACCCGGAGACGATTAGCAGTCAAAAATCGTCCTGCCCAGGGACGATTTCCAGGTGAAGGAAGATTGGCCGACTGTCTCAGTGGCAAGGGCCTTTTGGTAAGATTTTCTATCTTTTGTCAAGTTTTCAAGCCATTTGGACTTACTGTACTTACTGTTTCAGGCAGATGTTTACATGCATATTTTGTTAATTTTAAAGAACAAACACCTTTCATTTGCAGCAGGTGCTACTGACATCTTGGTTATTTCTTTGTTCATAGGAGAAGCAGCACAGGTTAAGAACTCATCAACATCAACGGCGGCATCATCTTGGCCTGCCCATTGCAATCGTGGGCACGTGGAAAGAGGAACATTAAGTGATTGTAACCAAATTCTTTTAACGCTCCTAGCCCCTGAAAAGGGAGGAGGCGTCATTGTAATAGAGATCAAGAAAGTTTAATGAAAGGGCTGTGTTTTCTCCATTTTCTTGTGTCTCATTGCAATGCGTCTTTTTCATTTCATGCACTTTACATTTCTAGGACTTAAGCATACTTGATTTTGAATGCAATCGCAATTAGTGTTTCCTTTGCCCAGAATCTCGTGCTTTCGGTTGGAGCATATAATCCCATAATTCATTGGTAGCCATAGTTGCAATGGATATTTAGATCTCCTATAATACTAACCTCACTGGTAGTATGGAGAATTGGGAAGGGTAATTTCCATCCCATCAGGTTGATAAAACCATAATGTGACCCTTGTTATACATCAATAACTTAAGGGGGAATTTCAAGCCTCTAAATGTTAATACCCGTCCACCAGTATGGGATGGTGAGATGGTAAGGTGGGAATGGGTGTTCCCACTAGCATTTGGGCTTTTAATGAACTATAGAGATGGGTGTTTCTATATGTTCAATCTATTGCAATCAGGATTGCCTATCCTAATGGGATAACTATGTCTTTATTCATTATTAAAGATGTGACTTATCGAGGGTGGACAAGGAATTACATGCATTATTAAAAAAAAAAGTGTCAATCTAGGATGGTCGTTACATTCATAGTGTAGAGGTTAGTTTCTTGTTCAAGAAAATAATACTATGGAAGAATACTTCTAGATAAGAGTTGTGGTGAAGTTAGGAGATGGGATATATCCATTACTAAATTGATAACTTCACACAAGAAGAAAATACCATAGAAAACTTGATCTATAATAAAAGGCCATAGAAGCCTTTATCAAGAAGAAAATGCCATAGAAACCTTGATTCAGATAAAAAGGTCATAAAAGCCTTCATCAAGAAGAAAAGGCCATAGAAACCTAAATCCAAAATAAAAAGGCCACAAAATCATTTATCCTAAAAAATGCCACAAAAGCCTTGATATTGAAGAAAAATGCCATAAAAATCTTCATCTGAAAAAGACCACATAAGCCTTGATATTGAAGAAAAATGCCACATAAGCCTTGATCCTGAAAAAGGCCATAGGAGCCTTGATACTGAATTAAGTCTATAGTAGCCTTGATCCTGAAGAAGACTCTAGAAGAGAGTATCTAATATAGAAGGAGATTAATATTTTAGTACTAATAATTTGTAGGAAAAGGAGATTTAGTGAGTCAAAAAATCTTCCTACAAGAAATATAGGAAGAGTATATTCTTTATAATCAATATAGAACCTACATGCAAAGAGATCAAGGGAATATCTCATTAAATAACTTCCAGTCTTGGAATAATAAGGACTTGGAGAGTCCTACTAAAATATAGAAGTAGCATAAGTGAAGATCCAGAGGAAGATCTCACCACCAACACTTCCAGGAGTAGAAGTTTGAAGAAAAGGTCTCAAGGAAAATTAGAATAAGCTACAAGATCAAATACCTTGGGGATGTATCAAAAAACATACATTAAAAGACTTGGAGATCCTTACTAAAGAAATCATAAATGAAGAACTCATTTGATAATTCCACTACCAAGGAGAAGCCCCTGATAGTGAAGGACTTGGGATAACTATCATAATTCGATAACAAGCCCAAGAGGAGAAGAATTTGGAAAAGAGTGCCAAACCCTAGAAGAAGAATCTAGTGAAGACCTCAAGGCACTTAGAATATTGAGAAGAAGATCCTATTTGAAGTTATAATTTGACAAGAATATTTAAGGAAGATTCAGATAGAAGAAGCCTACCAAATCTAGCACATTTGGAGATTACCTCTCATAGCGAGAAGGCACCACTTCATAAATGAAGATCTCTTCAAATCTATAGAAAAATGAGGCTACAAGAGGAGAACAAGCCATCAAAATCCTAGGCTCATGAAAGAAAGTTTAAGATCATATTTTGGTGAAGATAAAATTGTTCAAGATAACCTACAAAGAGCTTCAACATCTTATATAAGGCAAAAACTTGATAATCCTAGACACAAAGATCTACATCCTCTGCAAAAGTGGTAAAAGAGCTTTTAGAAAAATGTATGAAATTGTTGGTGCAAGTAGATTCATTACTTGGATTAATTTTCAATTTTTTTTAAGCACCTTAATTTGAATTAAAGTTGCAAAAAGGAGAATTGAATTAGAGTCTTCAAAAGTGCAAATATAGAAAGGTTCCTTTTAGGTTAATTTGTACTTTAGGAGTTGATTAGATTTAATAATTTCAATTATCTATAAACTACCTATCATCTACTTTGGAAAGCAAAAGAAGACTAGATCCTACTACCTTTGCTTATAATGAAATTGTAAAATAAGTCTTGAAGATTCATTTCAGATTATTCTTAATTATTTGTAGTAAATTGATTGAGTGCATTAATCTTTGAGAGTTAATTGGAGTGATAAGATGAAATTTTTAGTGCATTAAAAGTGAAATTTTATTATATTTATTTGCACTATGCTATTGCTCTCAAAATATTGTTATTTATGTTCTTTAGAAAGACACAAAAATATATTTTGTCAAAGTATCTAAAGACACTATTAGTGCACATATATATGTAACTTTGAGTGGCCTAAAGAAGCCACAAAATCCACTCAATCCTACAAGCATTGGATAAGAAACATAACCACCAAAAGAGCAACAAAGGAAGCTTCGAACAAGACTTGGTGAGTCTCAAACTCAAAAGAACATTAAGTTTACTATAAAATAAATAGTGCAGAAAAATACATAAAAATAGAGCTTCTATCAAGTGGTTACAAGCTTGGATCCATCTATAAAATATCCATGCAAAAGGGGGAGGTGTCTAATCAAAGGTACAACCTCATAAAACTCCTCATATTGCATTCAACATTTTGTTACAAAACCAGAAAATTAGACCTTGAAAAAGAGGTGTAAAAGAAGGTGCAATGAGACCTACTTTATATAGTAATATGTTATATTTTATTGCACTATCCTAATCTAGTTTATACAAAAAAAGTAGGTAGATTTGAAGGTATCTCAAGGACTAAAAATTTGTTGGAAAAACCAATCGAGGGTGGTTGTTCACTAACATCCTTCCAAGCACATCAAAGGAGGCACATTTAAAGGAGTCTCAAGAGCTCAACGTTCATTGGAAAAACCAGCCGAAGGTGATTATTCATTATCATCCCTCCAAAAATTTAAAAGGATTCACTCTAAATACTCTTACTCCCTTATATTGGATGACTAAACCTATAATAAACAAGACAAATAATTAAAGGGATAAAAACGATGTTATAATCTAGAGCAATGTCATATATAAGGAGGACGTATAATAGGTGAGTTAAGAGGAAAATAGAAGCACAATTGGAAAATTCTAGTCTCCACATATTAAAAGTACAAATTTGAAGCTCAAGCCTTCAGATTGATGCTTCTCAAGTTAGCCTAAAACAACCTACAAGCAAGTGCAATTGGTCAAAAAAGGAGCTACGAATATTATAAGGTTTAAATAACCTATAATAAGGATACATTGAAGGAAAGTTATAGAATACATCCATGCACAAGGAGGAAGTGATATTTGTCACTTGAAACAAGATCCTAACTCTCCTTACTCGAGTGCTCATCATCAACAACAAGGGAGTTACAAGCTACAAGTTGGTGCAATCATATGAGGAACACTTATCTCAAGGAAATTCAAGTGCTTCATTAAAATAATGTAACACCCATACATTACTAAGTGTTCTCAAGCATATTAAACTCCTCAAGTGCTCATGAAGAAATGGACATGCCACTTGGCACTCATACCAAGATTCTCCTCCAATTTAAGAGCATCAACAATCAACGCGTTAAAGTGAGAGCATTTATGTCCAAGGTCTACGAACACAGGGTGTAGCAATAGTGTGGAAGCAAGATGTGGAAGAGCCTTCAATGCTCTAAATAAGGAAGGTTAAAATCAACCATAAACGATAACACATTTGGAACGTCTAAGGTTCCAAGAAAATCATTGAAGGAAGAGCCACATTTGGAACATCTATTGCCACTAAGGTTCCAAGAAAATCATTGAAGGAAGAACCACATTTGGAATGTCTATTGCCACTAAGGTTCCAAGAAAATCATTGAAGGAAGAGCCAAAGAATCAATGTCTATATTGCAGTGCATACATAGTGAATATAATGTCAGATATTGAATGATATAAGGTGAGCTTTCTTCCACCATAATGTGCTTTATCTTTTTTGGGATTTATAAGGATAAACTTAGAGAAATTCAACTACATTAAAAGTTATCTCCTAAACGGGAATAATATATCATATCAATATTTACAATATTAACATATGAGCAATAAGGACTTATATAGGAATTTATTTATAAAATATTTGTAAATATTATTATGATTTAATTTTTCCAATATTTGGGAGTTATAAGGGTTGCTACATCAAATTGACTTATTGGAAATTAGATACACTTCAAAAGTTAAGGGATATTTAAAATAGGTTATTAAAAGCTTTAGGCTATGGATGGAAACTTATATATACTTGTCTCAAACACATCAAAAAGAGACAAAATAAATCCAAAATTAAAACCTCTACATATTGAAAAGTGCTTATTTCAAAAGGAGCAATAAGGAATAGATAAAAGTCAATTTTTGATATTTACAAAACCTGATAAAATTAACCTAAAATTGAAATATCTTTTTAAAAGCACTATATCCGGGAGTCATAAGGAATTCTATAAAACTGGGTAATATCACCATTTATCGTAAATCATCAAGTTGCAAATCCATTGGGAAAATTTAAGCTTTTACAAAACCTAAAATTCCATTAGGTGTACATACTCTCATAACTAAGGAGACATTAGGAAGCCTACAAACCTAAGTAACAATAAATATTTTATCAAAATCAAGCTTGTATACTTCAAAGTTGAAAGATAGACTACTAAGATTCTATCAAATTCAATACTAAGAAAAAGCGAGTTCTATCATGGATGAAATTTTGAGAAAAGCTTTCAACAATGAAGAATTTTTCCATGAAGTAGAATTTTATTCTCATAACTTAATAGATATTTTATAAGGATATGAGTATCTATCTATTAAAAATCAAGAGAAATTATCCATGTTCCTTAGATAAGCCAAATAAGGTAACTTTACAACCTTAATTAACTATCTTCATGAAATTTTCTTCACAACATGGTGGAACACACAAATATTGGTTATATTTTCACCTAAAGAGTGTTTGATGATTTATCTATCATTAGTTGTGTTTGTACTTACTCAAAACAAGAAATAAGCTAGAAATAAGGAACAATATTTTTGTGATTATAGACTAACTTATCATGAAGCAAAAATCCCATCAACACCAATGTAGAATCATAGAAGGAGGAAGAAATATGGAATAATGAGGACTAAACTAGTAGATCTCACACAAAAGATAAAAGAGATTACATCTATAGCCATAGCTTACTTTGCTTCACATGAAGACATAGACTACCTGTTGAACCTGAACATTGTAAGCAATGAAGGAGAATACATTTTTGATAATTCAATGGAAGAAGATCCACGTTGAATAATAAAAGTATTCAATACCCAAATAATGTAATATAGGGGGTGTTATAAATATATCATATTACATTATTTATGTCATGTAAATATATCTACCAAGGTACATACTTAGGAAATTATATTACTTTAGGGGGAAGTTACTTAGTTTCTTCTTGCAATGTAATAAATGCACAACTATCAATGTGCAAGTTGTATATATACAAGTTGTACCTTGCATAGCTAGATAGAGTGTTGGCCAAGAAACCTATCTTACTATATAATGGTCGTATTGTCATAGTCGTAAAGAATCACTTACATCATCAATTATAGGATCACATGCAACATATCGGAGTGCATCGTAGTACATAGATAAAGTCACCCATATTTGATATGGGTGCAATGCAGTCCAATAACATTATTCATGGAGTGTTCATTTCCTCCACAACTACATTGTATTCTATCATTTTTATTTATAGTATATTTTAGTCATCTCGTAGATTTACTTTCTTTCATATTATTATTTCTGCATCTTGTGATTGTTATCTCCCATTGCATATAACATCAAAAGCTAACATATCCCATGAAAATGGTGTCCTACACCTTCTACCATATATATATTCAAATGGATCCATACCTAAGGTCGAACGATGTCTATTATTATGGGAAAATTATACTAGGTGTAAATAATCTTCCCATCAAGTCTTTTAATATATACAATATATGCGAAGCATGTCCTCTAACACCTGGTTCACACTTTTAGTTTATCCATCAGTTTTTAGATGACATGCAAAATTGAATTTTAGCCTGGTACTTGTGGCACATTGTAAAGCTTACCAAAACTTAGATGTGAATATCATGTCTCTATCTAAAATGATCAATTCTAGGAAACCACGAAATCTAAATATTTCCTTGGAAAATTTGTTATCAACAACCATGACATCATCCTTGGTATTACTAGGCATACAATGTGCAAACTTGGTCATTCTATCAACCACAACTAGAATTGTGTCATGCTAGAACCTAATTTTAGGCAAACCCATAGTAAAATTCATTGAAATCACTTATCATTTTTTTATAGGTATATCATGAGGATACAATAGTTTTATAGGATGTTCATGTTTAGCCTTAACTTTTTGATATTCGAGATATTGGACAACAAATTCGATGTTTCTCATTTCATTCCTGACCAATAGAAGGTTTTCTTCATATTCTATATCATATTTTCTCCTCCTATGTGAGCATAATACGAATATCTATGTGCTTGATTCATGATTATTTTCTTAAACCACCTATCTTAGGAATTATTACCCTATATTTGAAGCATAAGAAACCATCCTTGATGATAAAATCATTGTTTTCATTTGGTTTCTTTTTCATATTTTTCCAAATTTGGTTGTAAAACATATCCTAATGTTGCATTTCCTTGACTTTTTCCATCAAGTCTACATGGATGCAAGTCAAAATAAATATGTTTTTCTCATACTGAGTGCATCGACAACTTTATTTTCCTTACCTTTCATATATTCAATACCAAAATCATATTCTATGAGAAATTTCATCCACCTTCTCTACGTGGCATTTAGCAAAGATTGAGTAAATATTTATTTTAGAATTTTATGGTCTATCCTCAATTCAAAGGATCTTCCCACTAGATAATATTGCCAAATTTTAAGAGTGAATACCACCACCACCAATTCCAAATCATGGGTTGTATAATTGACCTCGTGCCATTTCAGTTTCCTTGACCCATAGGCTACCAGTTCGGCATCCTATGATAGCACTTCTCCCAAAACTTCTAATGATACATATATACATACATAAAAGCTACCTTGAGGGTCTAGCATATTTAATATGGATGGTGTAGTAAGTTTTTTTTTGAGAAGATTAAACGCTACCTCACATTTATCCATCCACTTGGACTCTTTCTCCTTCCTCTAAAGGTTAGTTATTGGATATGTTATCTTGGCATAAACCTTCACATAACACCTATATTATCTAGTCAAAACCATGAAACTCCACACTTCTACTCATTTATGGGTAGTGGCCAATTCAGTATAGCTTCTATTTTCTTTGGATTTACAACTATACCTTCAACTGATATGATAAACCCTAAGTATTGCAGTTCTATCACATAGAAGTCTAACTTTGATATATTTCCATATAATTGGTTCTTCCTGATTAGTTCTAACACAATCATAAGGTGTTTATCATGCTATGAATTATTCCAAGAATATACCAAAATATCATCCAAAAACATAAGAATGAATCAATCCAAATGCTTCATGAAAATGATATTCATTAAGTTCATAAAAGTTGTTGGTGCATTCATTAAACCAAAAGGTAATACAATAAACTCATAATGTCTATATCAAGTTTTAAATATTGTCTTATGAGTATCCTTTTCACATATTCTCAGTTGATGATATCCATATTTTAGACTGATATTTTAGAAAATAGTGGCATCCCTTAGATGATCAAAGAGATCTTTAATTCTAGGTAGAGGACCTGTTCTTAATGGTTGCCTTGTTAAGCATCATGTAACCTATGCACAGTCACAAGGAACCATATTTTTTCTTAAAAAATAGCACAAGTACACCCCAAGGTGACACTAAGGGTCTAATTAATCCCTTCTTGAGAAATACCTATAAATGTACTTTTAGCTCTTGCATCTCAATAGAATTCATTTTTTAAGGAGCCCTATGAATAGGCTCTATTCTAGGTTGAATATCAATTGTGAAGTCAAATTTAAATTTAGATGGTAATCCAAGTAAATCCTCTGGAAATACATTCGTAAACTCCTAAAGTACTGGGTGTTTTCTAAACACCTCTTCCTTATTTTGTTTTTGAATCTCTTTTATATTAATTACATAAATTTTTCCCCCTTTTTTAATGGTTTTCTTAAGTTGCATAGTCGAGAGGATCTAGAGTTGAAAAACCCCTTATAGGTTGTACTCCTTTTGTATTTTCCTACCATCTTTCGAATACTCAATCCATCTATCCTAGAAATTTATTATAGCCTTATGTGCTTATAACAAATACATTCCTAGGACTACATAAAAAGTATGTAGTGTTGCTACATAAAGGTAACCATTGGTCAAACCACTAGCTAGGGTTATTTTTTTCATAAGATAACACTGATCTACATAATATGCTTATCTTGAGCCATACTTGACCCTCCACCCATGTGCCAATATTCCTAGCATTTTTGGTATATATTTTATTAAAATAATGGAAATAAATCTATCTATAGCACCACTATCTATCAGAATCCTAACATTCTTAAAAAAAACCTTACCCTTTATGAGCAACAAAGTGGCTTGTCCTTCCAAATTTGGACTCCCTTCACTATATAAATCTTGTGTGTAGGTTCTTTGTGAGCTGGTTCTTTTCCTTTCAAACTTAATCCTACTCTAAGTGGGTAATTACTAGCATAATTTGGTCCATCACAGTCAAAACATCCAGTATTAGGACCTAGATGCGTTTTATGCTTTTGTCCTTCTTTTGCTTTCACTGATAATGGGGGATTGGGTTATCCTTGTAGTGGTGTTTTATTATTACTGTTGTGGAAGTTGTTAGGATTATGATTCTTTCCTTGGAACTTCCTCCTATACTTTTCTTTCTTTCTATCATTTATTCTATCCTATAAAGAGGAAATTTTGTTTGCCTACTTTGTTTCCCATTTCATAAATCCTCCACAATTTTTTTTCCTGAGAGTCTATTTGTACTGCTTAGAAGCTCCTTCATAATAAAATTAGAGCTTAATATAGGTCTTAGATTTTCTATCCAAGTCATAAGCCCTCTTAGGAGTAATAGGTTGTTGCATGTTCACTTCATACCCAACTTTGGGATCTACTCCTAGCATAAATTTATGGACTTTCATTTTCTCATTATATGTAGATACATATTTCAACAAATTGATAAATTTATAGTAATATACCTCCATAGTCTTATTCCATTTTCTAATATTGGTGAATTCTTCTTAGTATAAAAATGTTTGGTGAGGAATATTTCTTTAAAAGCTGCCACAAAATATGCCCATTTTATATCAATCGTAACCTCAATTCCTCATTCCCCACTAAACGTTTCCATTAATACAAACCAAAGCCCTGTAAGTGTAGGGTGGCATATGATTTTTGGGTACCAGTGGAAAAAATATTCACATTGTATAATATCTTTATCTTCTTTAGCCAAGTTTCGGCTACATCACCAAGTTCATATCCCTTAAACTTGGAAGATTTTAGATGCTTCATATCCTTGCCTAATTCTACCTCAATTCAAATTCTATCATGTTGTGCCTTTGAAAGAGGTTCATTAACCTATGCCACTCTAGATTTCCTATCTTATAAATCTTAATTCACTATAGCTTCCAATAATTGCTTTTATTTTTCCATCTATTCATGAAGCAATGTAATTGTTGTAGTGAGAGCTTCCTCCTCATTACTAGGATTGTTCATACCTACATTTGTAGTCCTAACCTCTACATTAGTTTATCATGTCTACCTTATTTATAGGGAAACACTCCCTCTACTTCTCTTTGATAGCATTATCCTTGGCCACACATAGGAGAGATAGTAGGAATTAGTTCTCAATTACTTCCTTGAACTGGTTCTCCTACTATTAACTATTTACCTAGTTATCCTAACTAGACAGATAGGGTTTACTTTCAACAAATACTCTATTCTCACAAAGTTTAACCCTTATATGGGCATGCATCCTATTACACATGATCACCTAATCTTACGTAAGGAAGCCTATATTCCTATGAACCACACTCTAATACCAAATATCACAACCCAAAAGTTTCAATCTATTAGAAAGTTTTTTTTCTTTTCCACCATACTTTTTTCAAGGTACACCTATCTTTACATATTATATATGTCCATCTATGTAAGTGCACTAGGCATAAATACTTAATCAAAAAGCTATATTTCTCATTATCTTTCAATGAGCTAACATGTCTTATTTCATTTCTTCGAAAGAAGCACATTGTCCTTCTCTCACTATATAAGTGAAAGCACGAGGATACGGAAATGAAAGGGAAGTGCCAAGTGTGATGCATGCGAAGCAAAAGATAACGCCAAATCCTATGAATTGAAAATGCATGAAAGGAAGGAAGAGCAAACAAATTGAAAACAAGATAGAAAGCAAATGTGGAAGCACAGCCCTTTTATTAATTTTATTTAAATCTTGGTTACAAGACGTCTCCTCCATTTTTAGGGGCTAGGAGCATTAAACATGGCTTCGTTACAGCACAGATTGGTAAGCCTTATTCCACGTGCCCACATGTAAAATGGGCAGACCAAAATGTTGCCTCTACTTGTACAGATGAGTCTTCAATTCCTTGTTGCTCCTCTGGTGTCGAAGTCCAGGAGGGCACTACAAATGGAACAATAAAAAAAATTTCCACGGATTTCTAATCGCTCCGGGGTGGGACAATTAGACCTGCTACAAAAAATCAGAAAGCACTGCCCTAAATGTCTTATCCCAAATGCTCCAAATCACCTACAAAGTTGTCGGTTAGGTAAAACGGGGTATTTTGGGAAGACCCAGAAGGTCATATTTTGCCAATTTGGCCTCTATCACCGAGAATTTGATGATGCTACCTGCATATTAGTGAAAGCAAAAAATCACAAAAACATGATCAAAACTACTCAAAGTGATGTGAAATTTAAATGACAACATATCTAGCAACCTAGAACAAAATGCAATAAAAATAGAACTAAAATATGCTACATATTTCTAATCGCTCTGGGTTTGGGCGATTAGGACTACAGCAATGTGGGGGGTGCCCGAGAGTAGGATGCCCACCGTTTGGGGCTCGATTTTGGAACCAATCCACTTGCGATGGGTCCAAAACCTCTTGTGGGTGGTTTTTGACAAATTTGGGTGGGATACTGTGGCCAAATGTTGGGTTTTGGGTCTGGATTGCACTTCCAATAACCACCCAATGACCTCCCTTCCAAAAAGAAATCAAGGATGTGAAAGGCACAATCAAAAGGTGAGTATGTAAAATGGCAGCACTTCATTGCTCAAAATTCTCCTTCTCTATATATTTTTGGGGTGAGAAGACTCACCATTTTATAGACCTAAGTGTCTCTTTGAATTAGCATGCAGAGGCACCACTTGGAAATTATGCCTTCCCAGGGGGGAGAAGATTCCTCCCTAATTAAGGTTTCCATGACTGCCCCTGTAACTGCCTCTAGCACTAAAAAATGCTCACTCACACTATAATGAAATGAAGGAGGAGTTATGTGGTGGATCTAAGCTGCCATTTGTCAATATTTGACCTTTTGCTTGTCAAACCTGCTATTCACCCCACCCTAGAGTGAATACTGCTAATCGTCCCTAGGTGGAACGAATACTGAAAACCTAGTGTAAATCATGTTTATTCTACTGTTGTTGTAAACTAAAAGAAACCCTAGTTTAACTAAGATCAAAAACTTAGCTTAAAAACTTGTATTTCTTTTGTTTTTATCAGTTTAGACTAGGACGAAAACCCTGGGTTAATTATTTTTTATGCTGTAATAATTTTTTTTTTTCAGTTTAGACTAGGATAATAAACCCTAGGTTAGACTATTTTTTTGTTTTGTTTTCATTTGTTTTTATCAGTTTAGACTAGGATGAAAACCCTAGGTTAACTGTTTTTTATGCTGTAAATTTTTTTTTGTCAGTTTAGACTAGGATGTAAACCCTGGGTTAGACTATTTTTTTGTTTTGTTTTCATTTGTTTTTATCAGTTTAGACTAGGATGAAAATCCTAGGTTAACTGTTTTTTATGCTGTAATAAAATTTTGTTTTTGTCAGTTTAGACTAGGATGTAAACCCTAGGTTAGACTATTTTTTTTTTGTTTTTTTTTTTCATTTGTTTTTATCAGTTTAGACTAGGATGAAAACCCTAGGTTAACTGTTTTTTATGCTGTAATAATTTTTTTTGTCAATTTAGACTAGGATGTAAACCCTAGGTTAAACTGTTTTTTTGTTTTGTTTTCATTTGTTTTTATCAGTTTAGACTAGGATAATAAAAAAAAACCTAGGTATTGACAAACTATTTTTTTATTTTCTTTTCTTTTGTTGACTGGTTTCGCTTAGTTGTACAGTTGTTAGATGTGATTGTACTATTTATTTAACTATGCTACTATACATTTTTTTTATGCATTGCTTGTTATTGTTGTACAATTTTTTTTCTTGCATGTTTTTATTTTTTTTGTGTTTTGCAGGTGGTGAAGAGCCAGTACCGTCAGTCAACGGTGTTCTTTGATGCCCGAGGGGTGTTGAATTTGGTAGACTGGGAGTGGCGTCACGCCCTTGGGCTCAATAATGTGACTTGCATAGAGCTTGTAGTGGGGGATCGGGCCTATCTGATGGGCTTGATCAACTTGTGGGATCCCCGAACTAATACCTTCCATCTCCCAACAAGGGAGATGACAGTGATGCTCGAGGATGTCTATCGGAATCTATGGATTTTGATAGACGGGCTTCTGATCAGGACTACACCATGGGATCAGCAGATAGTAGTGCTGACATAATGCTTCAGGCATGGGGAGGAAGTGGGTGTGGAGAGCCCGATGGATAGGGCAGAGGGCGATTGCCAAATTGGTGGCATTTTGGTATGGTGGTGGTTAGAAATGGGTGTGTTGGGAGTGAGGCACGCATTACTGATAAGCCTCATCTCCATCATGTTACTTCCTAACTCATTAGGTGTGATGTTCCCATGGAATCTACTGGAGGTGGATTTTAGGTTGGTGGAGTGTTCGACCACAGAGCCCATGATTATGAGATGGGGTCAGACACTGTTGGCATAGCTCTACGATGAGCTGTACGAGGTCCGCTGCTGGAGGCAGAAGGGTATTGGATGTAGCTACCTGTTGTAGAGCTGGGCTTGGCAACACATAGTGGTGGATCAGCCACTGGGTTTACCATGGACTAATTTGGCTGAGATGGTTGACAGGGAGATAGGGTACGTAGCACTGTGGTATAGGTCAGAGGAGCAGGGGCATAGTCGACGGTGGGCAAGTGACTTTTGTCACTACATCGAGGCCTTCGCATGGCTTGCTCTAGGGGATGTGGTATGGCAGCCATATCAGGATTATCCTTCTTGGCCTGAGCTAGGGAGTGGCTCTGATTGGTTCATAGGGGGAGGTGGCTGATCAGGTGGCACGGGACCGAGTAGGAGTACTTCTCGTATGTTTGGGTGACATGATAGTTTGGGGTGCACCAGGGGTTTCTTGGTGAGCCCTTGATCTATCAATGCTAATGGGACGAGAGGACCTTGGCCTAGATGATTATCGAGCCACTGGGGGAGGAGGTGGATACATCGATTGACATCCCGAATGTGGATGACGTTGGGATTACTACTGAGTATGAGCAGTGGTGGATGTTGCGGTGGTGGTGGGGAGAGGGGCCTCTAGGAGGGGCAGATGCAACAGCAGTAGGCAAGGAGGGTGTAGAGGCACCAGGAGAGGGTTGGGGGGTTCCACTGGAGGATGCGAACCTCGTGGAGGTTGATGATGTGGGTGAGGATTTTGGGGTTCCAAAGCAGTCGGAGATGTAGGACGTCCCAAAGTAGTGGGAGCTGGAGCAGGCTGCCATTTTGAAGATGTTGATGCCTCAAGAAGTCTCGGAGGATACAGAGGTAGGGTTGTGTGCTAAGAATGCACGATTGGAGGGGCTGCTCAGGAGGCGGGATGAGGAGCTCGGGGATGCATTGTGGGAGAGGGATCTCCTACGAACGTAGCTAGCAGAGCGGGAGAACACATTAGCTGCATACCACCAGTGGGATGGGGATACCGATGCTACATGGGAGAGGGATCTCCTGTAGATGCAGCTGGCACATTGTGATGAGAATCTAGTGATGTATCATCAGTAGGAGATGGACTTGGTTCAGAATTAGTTGGAGCTAGAGGCAGAGATTAGCCGCCTCGGTGGGTGGATCCCTGCATTTAGTGGAGGCAGATCATCGTGCCGCCTGAAAGGGAGTGATACTGAGCAGTCAACATCCTCTCCGTGTAGGTGATTGGATGAGGTAGGCACTAGTGGGCATGATGCAGGGGCTAGCAGTAGCTACCCTGAGAGGTCCCAGAGGACCCACACCACGGGTGGTAGTTCCCGTCACACTAATCCTGCATGATCATGGTGGTCGATGCCCTAGGCTTGGGGGTTTTTGAATTTTTGCCTTTTTGTGAGGTCAGAGGACCGGTTTATTGTAGCCTAAGGGCATTTTTGATGATATATATATATAGATGATTTTCTTTTTGTTTATACACGTGTCATGATTTTATGTTATGCAAAATGATAGATGTTGATGTATGCTTGTTAATTTACATTGATGGATGCACATGTTATGATGAATGCAGGTGTTTCTAATTTATATGATATGCATATGGAATGGATGAATTGAATTTGTGATTTTTGGTGATGGAACCATAGACTGTTTAGAACTTATGGCCTTTTTTCTTAGGCGATTGCTGTGGTAAATGACTTTTTATGTATATATTTTATTTTTTGTATATATATATATATTTTTTGATGCCGATGCAAAAATGAAAGATATCACAGTTGGTTTAAAATATAGTTAAGGTTTTTTGAGACTCAGATGTTTTAACTAACTAGCCAAGACTATACTTTTGTCTTACATGACTTTTGAACAAGGTATGAATTCGACTTGTCTTTGACCAAGTTATTTCACATCCCTGTGTGTGCAATTGAGTTCGTTTATGTGGTATTTGTCAGGATACCGCCGACACTGTATAGGCTATCAACCAAACCTGTACTGAGGATCACCTAATTAGGTCCACTAACTCCTTTGTTGTATTTAATCAGATTAATCTGTGATGCTATCTAGGATACCATAAGCTAGCTCATCCACATGCAAATATTGATCTACACACAAGTTAATGTGACAAATATATTGTCATGTGGGAGGTTTACCACCAATGACCGATAGGCTATTCACCAAATCAGTACTGAGGTTCACCTCATGACCTTCAGAATGCTGAGAGTTCCAGGGATTCAAGTTCGACTCCCTTCTTTTCTTCAATTGTATTGGGATACTTGCTCTTGTATAGTGATAAAAATCACTATTTATTTTTATTTTTTCTTTTGATCAAGGGATTTAAATTTTGAGTGATGAGAATCACTATTGCCTGTGCTTTTTGATGTATGCACTTTGTGTGATTTGATGCCAAACTTTGTAGTATTGACTTTTGTAATTTTTGTGATGTTTTGCAACCTTTTGAGAACTTGGGATTCTTGGGGAATTGGGTAGGGAATATTCTTGTCCTTTTGCCAACTCTCAATATTTTTGGGGTCATTTGCATAGGGGGATGACCAAGACAACCGTTTCACTATATGGTATCCTGAATTGTGTTACAGGTTTCATCTTTCGTTTACACAACTTGGGAATTTTTTATGTGTTTTAGCTTGTGTTGGGATGCTTCGTAACAAAGGTGTGATCCAAGAAAGACTCTACCTTTGTAAAATATATTTGACTTTGTACAGTATATGGCTAGAGATATAAAGACAACTAAATGACAAAAACTCTAGATACATTAGAGGACAATTGATGCATGATATGATGAAACTATGTATTTTTGTTGTATTGTTTACAAAATGGAAAATGTGAAAAAAAAATGATGGGTTTGCCAAGTAATGACAGTCTATGGTGCCTTTGACCTATATGACCAACAAATATGCAATGTATGGATGTGATGCTTAATGTAGCTATAATTTTTTGTGTTTTTGATTGATTGATTTGTTTTGAGCATTTTGAGTATGCATGGAAATGAGATGCAATGAAAATGAGGTGCAAATTTTTATTTTTGATGATTTTGAGTATGCATGGAAATGAAATGCAAATTTTTGTTATTTTTTATGATTTTGAGTATGCATGGAAATGAAATGCAAATTTTTGTTATTTTTGATGATTTTGTTGTTTTTGAATTTTCTTTATGATTGGTGCATTCCGTGTGAGTGCGGACCAAGTGATTCTTACGGATCCTTGGAGGGTTCTGACCAAAGGGATTATGGGCACCTCTGAGGTGTTTTAGGGTTGACCAAATGATTAGGGGAATCCTTGGAGCATATTGGTTTGACCAAAGGGTTTATGGGCACCTTTGGGGTATTTTTGGGGTTGAACAAGCAATTATGGGAATCCTTGGAGCATTTTGGTTTGACCAAAGGATTTATGGACACCTTTGGGGCATTTTTTTTTGGGTTGACCAATCGACTATGGTAATCCTTGGATCATTTTGGTTTGACCAAAGGTTTTATGGACACATTTAGGGTGTTTTGGGGTTGACCAAGCGATTATAGGAATCCTTGGGGCATTTTGGTTTGACCAAAGGGTTTGTGGGCACCTTTGGGGCATTTTGAGGTTGACCAAGCGATTATGGGAATCCTTGGGGCATTTTGGTTTGACCAAACGGTTTGTGGGCACATTTGGGGAATTTTGGGGTTAACCAAGTGACTACGGGAATCCTTAGAGCATTTTGGTTTTACCAAAGGGTTTATGGGCACCTTTGGGGCATCTTGGGGTTGACTAAATGATTGCAAGAATCCTTGGAGCTTTTGGGTTGACCAAGCAATTATGGGAATCCTTGGAGCTTTTGGTTTGGGCTATGAATCTCTTAGATATGGAATGACCTCAAATGACTGATGTTCAAGGGTTCTAGATCCTTGATTCCATCGAGAGAGGATAGTCGGTATGTTATAGGTCCTATCTTACTATCAATCACATAAGGACATAACCAGTTTGCCGTGAACTTATCCCTTAGATGGGGCAGAAAATTAGAATTATGTTGGTTCTTTTTTAAGACCAGGTCACCAACCTAAAATTCCCTTAGGTGAACTTTCATGTTGTATGCTCTCTTAAGTCTCTCTTGGTAGATACGCAAATGCTCGAGAGCATTAATGCGTCATTCATCGAGCAATGTAAGCTAGTCTAACCAGGCCTACTGTGCAGTGTCATCATCAATGAACTCTTGCATTGATATGCGTAGGGAAGGAATTTCCAACTCAAGAGGCATGACTGCCTCAGAACCATACACCAGCAAAAATGGAGTTGTCCCTGTGGGCATTCGAATTCTAGTGCAATAATACCAAAGGGCAAGCAGGATTTGAATGTGCCAATCCTTGTGACTGTCTACAACTATCTTTTTGAGGATGGCAAATAGCATTTTGTTTGATGCCTCTGCTTGCCCATTTTCCTGTGGATAATAGGGTGTTGAAAAACTATGCTGAATCTTGTACTTTGTGGTCAAAGCATGCACATCTTTATTCTTGAATGACGTCCCATTATTTGATATTATCTTGGATGGAATACCAAAATGACATATGATATTATGTAAAATGAACTCTAAAATGCAGGTTTCAGTCGTAGAGGTAAGCAAAATTGCTTCCACCCACTTGGTGATGTACTCTGTGGCCGTTATGATGAATGTGTGATGGCCTAACGATGCAGGGGAGATCTTTTCGATTAGATCTAAGTCCCACTATGAAAATGGCCAAGTCGATTGGATCGGTTGCAAGGCCTAAGAAGGTACATGTGTTAAATTAGCATGGTGTTGACACTTATGCACTTCCTTACATACGTGCAACAATATTTCTCTAAATATGGCCAATAATAGCCTATGCAAAGAATGCACTTTGCGATGGCCATACCGCTGAAGTGGCCACCACATGTACCATCGTGCGCTTGGGTGATCGCCCAAGTGGACTCTTGCTGGTCCAAGAAATGAAGAAGGATTCCTTTGTAGTTGTAATGGTACAAAATGTCTCCTAACAAGACATGTTTTGCTGCTTTCTATTTGAATGATATTTTCACGGCATTTGACAATCCAAGTGGGAGGTTACCTAGATTAAGGTAATCTCTGATGGGTGTGTACCAATCCTGTTGATCTGAAACCTTGATGGTATGAACAACCAATCCCTCTTAAAGTTCATCCCTAGCAAAAGCTGGGCGGGAGAGAATCTGCAAGAATAGTGTTGTGTTGCTATTAATGGGAATAGGGAAGAACAAGGACCCCCAGTTGGCATGGTTCAAAAAATCATGGATTCGAGAGAACTTATCTGAAGATGGTTCAATCTAGATCAAGTGGATTCTTGGCGTTAAGTCAGAGATTGCAAGCTCCATCGTTGATTGCGATAATGTTTTGACTTGAATGGTTGTCATGTCACCTAAAATATCTTGCGAGATTAGTGACCCCAAGGAGGCCATAGTATCTACAAAATGATTCGATGATCGAGGGAGTGCCTCGATGTCGTACCATTCAAGATTTGCCAGGAATTTGTCCACAAGGGCTTTGTAGGCTTACAAAACTAGGCATTTACATTGGAATATCCCTTTTACTTCGTTTATGATTAATAGTGAATCACCAAATATTTTTAAGCATTTGATGTTCATGGTGATGGTTGTTTGAAGACCTATGAGCAAGGCTTCATATTCGGCATTGTTGTTGGTGCATGGGAAATCAAGTTTAAAGGACAAGGGTATTGGAGCCCCTTGTGGTGTGAATAATACAATTCTTGCACCACCCCCTTGCTCACATTTAGAACCATTGAAAAATAGGGTATTGTTGGCCTATGACTCAGGCTCATCAAAATTTGGTGATTTTGAGACATGAAAGACCCCATCATCAGGTATTTCTATGGTCAGAGGTTGATCATATTTGATAGGAGCCTCAGCTAGTGGATCGATGATGACTTGACCTTTGATAAACTTCTGTCCAATGAATTCTATGTCAAAATTCGTCAACAACATGATCCATTTCACCATGCGGCTACTATGATAAGTATGACTCATCATGTATCGCAATGGATTCTCCTTAGACACAACATACGTCGTGTTTCTCAGCATGTAATGGCATAGATTTTTGGTAGCAAACACCACTGCCAAGCAGAGCTTCTCAATGTATGCATAGTTAAGTTCATAACTCGACCAGGGTGCGGCTAAGATAGTAAGTAGCCTATTCTTTGTGAAGTTCATTCTTTTGGTCTAGCATGGCTCCCAATGCCACCTCAGTAGCTGAGATGTATAAGTAGAATGACACTTCTGATCTAGGTGGTGCCAATACTGGCAGTGAAGCCAAGTATTGTTTAATGTCATCAAATGTCGACTGACACTCGTCATCCCAATGAAATGCTACCCCTTTGTGTAATAATTTATTCATGGGTCGACACTTGTTAGATAGCTATGCTATGAAGCACTTGATTGATGCGACCTTTCCCTACAGACTTCTAAGATGCTTGATGGTAGTTGGGGGAAGCATTTCAAGGATTGTCTTGACTTTGTTTGGGTCTATCTCAATTCCTCGCTTTGAGACTATGAAACCCAAGAGCTTTCTAGATGTGACGCCAAATACACACTTCTTGGGGTTTATTCTGAATTTATGTTTGATGAGGTGATCGAGGATCTTGCTTAAGTCATCAAGATGATCTGGGCACAAAAGATATTTGGCCAACAAATCATCCATGTAATCTTCCAAAGTTTTGTGCATATGATCATGGAATATGTATGTCATGGCACGTTGGTAGGTGGCACCAAATTTTTTAAGGCCAAAAGGCATGACCTTATAACAAAATGTCCCCCAAGGCATTGTGAACGCTATTTTTAGTTGGTCGTCGAGATTGATATGAATTTGATTGTATGCCGAGAAACCATACATAAGGGAAATCATTTCATGGCCCACTGTAGCATCTACCAATGCGTCAATGCTAGGCAAGGAGAAATCATCCTTAGGACTCACTTTGTTTAGATCTCAAAAATTAGTGCATATGTGAATCCTCCTGTTAGGCTTCTTGATGGGTACCATGTTGGACAACAATGGTGGGTAATCCACACAGATGACAAACTATGCATCCAACAACTTTTGTAATTCATCTTTGACCATCAAGGCCACTGTTGGGTGCATCTTACATAGTTTTTTCTTAACTAGCTTGACTATTAGATCAAGCGTTATATTATGCGTGACTAGCTACAGATCTAGCCCCGGCATGTCTTTGTAGGACCATGCAAAAACCTCCTTCTTCTATTTAAGAAGAAAAATGTAGTCGAATTGCTCTTCGGAGGATAGAATTACCCCTAGTTTGATGATTTGTGGATCCATTGGGTCAGAGTCAATGTCTACGCCAGTCGTCTCCTCGACTGACATGTGGGACTCGTCCTCCAACTAGTGTAGATTTGGGATCAAGTGGATGTAATTTGCTGAATTCAGATCTACATTGGGAACATTTGGTTCCTCTTTAGCATGAAAGATATCCTGAGTTGGTCCTAGGGTGAAATGAAGAGTCTCATCGAAAGGCCAGTACTCTGATGGGGATGGCGGTGAATTAGCGTGATCCCAGCCTATGGCATCTAAGTTTAGATACAATGGTCATGCTAGATCAGCTGGATTGCAAATGGGGGTAGTTAAGTCAATGGAGATAACGTTGATGAAATGATTTTGGTCTCCATTACCATGGGTGTGGTATCTTAGACTTCCTTGATAATCTCTATGCTTAGGATCTGGCTCTAGAGGTATTGGCACAAATGGATCAGCCCTATGTGTGGATAGGAGGACAGGGTTTGCCCTCAACACTGATAAATCTATAGGGTCTCTGGGTGGAAGGTGCTCTCTGTACACCCAAAGAGGTGGATTCAACACTTGGTCCCATTGTGCTGGGTTTAGGCGCCACTCATGCCCTGGCCCTATGTTTAGCTGTTGAAATATGTCATCAATATCCATAGGGTATTGTTTTTTTCACATATGATTGAGATAGGCCATATCAGTTTCATCTTCATAATCACTATCAAAGATCCGCAAGCCCTCGTTGGCTCCTGTAGACACCAAAATAGCACCAATCCGATTATGTGACTACAAACACTGATCGCATTGACACACACAGCTTTCAGGGCAGCCCTCAGAGGTCAAACAGTGGTCCTAGCCACTTACATAGTAGTTTAGAAGGTCGAAAAGTAAACAAAGCAAAGTTGGTCATTTTAACAAGCCTTAATCAAAAGCAAGCCTTTATAAAAAGAAAGCATTAATCAAAAGAAAGCCTTAATCAAAAGCAAGCCTTAATCAAAAGAAAGCCTTAATCAAAAGAAAGCCTTAATCAAAAGCAAGCCTTAATCAAAAGAAAGCCTTAATCAAAAGCAAGCCTTTATCAAAAGCAAGCCTTAATCAAAAGAAAGCCTTAATCAAAAGCAAGCCTTAATCAAAAGAAAGCCTTAATCAAAAGCAAGCCTTAATCAAAAGCAAGCCTTAATCAAAATAAAGCCTTGGCCAAAGTGTCGCGATATCGTGACACTTTGGCGCCCAAAGCAAAGCCTTGGCCAAAGTGTCGCGATATCGCGACACTTCGGTGCCCAAAGCAAAGCCTTGGCCGAAGTGTCATGATATCATGACGTCGCGATATCGTGACACTTCGGTTCCCAAAGCAAAGCCTTGGCCGAAGTGTCGTGATATCACGACACTTCAGCACCCAAAGCAAAGCCTTGGCCGAAGTGTCATGATATCGTGACGTCGCGATATCGTGACACTTCGGCACCCAAAGAAAAGCCTTGGCTGAAGTGTCGCGATATCGTGACATCACGATATTGTGACACTTCGGTGCCCAAAGCAAAGCCTTGGCCAAAGTGTCGTGATATCGTGACATCGTGATATCGTGACACTTCGGTGCCCAAAGCAAAGCCTTGGCCGAAGTGTCACGATATCGTGACACTTTGGTGCCCAAAGCAAAGCCTTGGCCGAAGTGTCACGATATCGTGACATCGCGATATCATGACACTTTAGTGCCCAAAGCAAAGCCTTGGCCGAAGTGTCGTGATATTGCGACGTCGTGATATCACGACACTTCGATGCCCAAAGGAAAGCCTTGGCCGAAGTGTCGCGATATCGCGACAAACTTCGCATTTGCACCTGGGCAGAAATTGACCAATCGAAGGCGGATGTTGACCAATCAAAGGAAAAATTCAACCAATCAAAGGCAGACATTAAAACATTTAAAAGTGCCATTAAAACAATTTAAAGTGGACGTTAAACAAGTGGCAGCCGAGGACAGTCAGTTATTGTCGCCTGTTGTGCATGCGCACGTAGGTGGGCAGATTGGCAGTTAGCGGACTGTCACAAGGGCAGTCATGTAAGCCCAAGTCAAGGAGGAGTCTCCTCCCTTTTGGGAAGGCATGGCTGCCATGTGGCATCCCTGCATGCCCCTCCAAAGAGACCCCATGGGTCTATAAAATGGCAGACTTTCCCACCCAAAAAAAAAACAAGCTGGTAGACATTTTTGAAGCAACGAAGTGCTACCAAACCAAACACCCGATTGCATTCTTTTTATTCATCTCTCCTACATCCGTAATCTCTTTCGCAAGAGAGGTTATTGGGTGGTTATTGAAAGGTGAATCCGGACCTTAGAACCCGACATTGGACCACAGTAATCCATCAATTCGATGACACCACATTCTCTGAGATTTTGAGCCCATCCCTAGTGGATTGGCGTCAAAGTCATGTTTTAACGAGGGCAGCCCGCTTGGGCACCCCACGCCTTTTTGCTAGTTTCGTTTTAATATATTCTGTCATTGCGTGTTTATCCTACATTAGTGTTTATCCTGCATTAGTGTTTATCCTGCATTGCGTGTTTAAGATATATATCGAATTTCATCATGCTCTCATGGCTACGACATCTAATTTGAATGTGTATTCGATTTCATAATGTTTTAATTAGATTTTATCATGCTTTTGTCATTTTTGTTGTCCCACTAACCTGCAGGTGACAACATTGATTCGCGAATTATAGTCAAGAGCAAATCGATCGACTGTTTTAATGACAGCGGCCCTCTGGTAAAGTTTCTGGTTTCTGTCAAACGTGCAGGTCATTAAAAATCACTTTACTCACTATTTTAGACAATCGTTTACATGCATATTTTGTTAAATTCAAAGAACAAACTTTCTCTATGTGCAGCAGGTGCTACTAACGCTTTCATTGTTTCTTTGATTGCAGGAGAAGTAGCAAGAAGTGAGGACTCATCAACATCAGTGGCGGCAACACTTTGGCCCGCCCATTTTGCATGTGGGCATGCGGAAGGAGGAGTATTGATCACGATTGTAATACAAAACATGCTAACACTCCTAGCCCCTAAAAGGGGAGGAGATGGATTGTAACCGAGTTTGGAATTAATATAAAAGGGTTGTGCTCCTGCTTCCTCTTTATATTTTGTCTTGATTTGATTACGTTTGTCCTATTTCATGCATCGAGTTAGTCTTTGTTTATATTGCATCTCAATACTGTTTTCTTTCGGAATCTCATGCTTTCAGTGGCGATCACGGTGGGACCCTGTCCCCTGTTTTTTTTTAGATTCAGAAACTAATTGAAATTTATGTTTTTGTGCTTAAAGGTACCGGGCCGAATCAGAAACAGCCGATTTGGGCGGAAAAGATAGCCGATTTGAGCAGAAAAGAGGTAAGGTTCCAAAATTGTACCTGTCATTTTTTTTTTATTTTTTATTATTATTTTTTGTTTCTATTTTTCTGTCAACTTTTTACTTGCTTAGGGAAATTTGTTTATGCTTGTTTCATTTTCATTAAATAAAATGAACCCCACACACATCACGTGGTAAAATTAAACCAAGGAGCTGGTCGTAAGACCCTAGCCCTTGATCAAGACCAACGGTGGGTTCATCACCACCTTGGCTTAGCTTTGCATCCATTTCCCCGATTGTCACTATTGTTAGGCATAAATCCTGATGAAAGCTGACCGAGTGTTGCTGGGGTGATTCCCATGCACGCGAGGATAAGTCTTCTATGGTAGGTGTCATTAACAGGACAATCCCCCTTCCGTACCGCCTATGTTCCACGTACCATCTGCTCTCACGTACCTATAGTTTCCCTCTCATAAGGGCGGGTATATAGAGAGGTTGGTATATCGGTCCGACAATGGTATATTGAAGGGGCGACCATTTATGGGAGTCATATGAGCCAACATTATGCATTTAAACGTTCTTCAAAACTTGCAAAAACAAAACAAAACATCAAAATGCACTAAACCAGTTTAGGACACACTATTAATCCTTAAAAGAGATAATCACTGTTTGTGTATGTGTGTGTTCATTTTTTCTTAGTGTAACAAAAAGAAAAATCATCATAAACGAGATAAAAATCTGCTTAGCTAGTAGAAGAGCACCACAATGGTGCTCACCCGTAGCCAAGCCCAATCACGGGCGGATGCTGTGGGGAATATCCAAGGAGGCACAAGTCGCCTCCGTATAGCCCCAAGGATTTGGTCATACCACCTTGGTGGCCTGACACACAAGGCAATCCCCTCCGTGCCCCGATGAAATGGGACTATAGGGGCACCTCTTCGAGGAGCACTCCTGTTCAACATAGCACTCAGCACACACCCTTCCATGAGGGGTACAATCATAGGAGAGCTCCCTTAGATGCTCGCTATGAGCGGTCACCACGCGATGAAGCGCTAGGTCAACATAGGGTTCAACGGGAGGAACCACATCATTACACTATCCCTCCTTCACCCCCTCTAGTTGTCAAGACTACAAGGACAAATCCAGAGCACAAGGCTCCTCAGGCGGGGCGAGCCAACTCCACCCGTTCCTTTTTCACTTATGACAAAGAGCAAGAGGAAAACCCTTACCTTCCTCAAGAACAATATACATCGTGGGAGCAAGACGCCTTCGCAAATGCTAGCTATCAGGATCACCTACTGAGGCTAGAGCCTCGGATAAATGCCACTACCTCCAATAGAGGGAGGTAGCCTATAGAGATCTTGGATCACTATGACCGAGATAGATATCTAAGAGAGGCATCTAGGCCTTCTAGACATGAGGCGATAAGACCAACTATCTTAGAATCTATCAAGCATTTCGCACACCGGATGCAACTCACGCAACTTGAGCTAGAACAACAATAGTTAGAGCAATGGTATCTTCTAAATAAAGAGCACCTTTAGCACCAGAAGGATGAGTTGTTCCAACACACTATGCAGGAGAGGACTCCAACCCCTCACACACATAAGACAAAACATTATGAGAGGCACAACCCCCGAGTGCGAGACAAGTCTTCATGACCTCATCAAGCACCGCCCCCGACGCCTCCTAGACATGAGCAGGAGGCTAATCCTATAACCAATGATGGGCGCCTTCCTCAGGAACCCACTCAGGTTTATGGGCCACCTTTAGAAATTCATCAAGAAGCCTCTAAGGAATCAGAGCGAGAAGAAGAGCGGGATGAACTGCCCTACCAAGGCATGGGGGTGCTATCTGGCCACCCCTCCATAAGCCCCAAGTTCCTCAACAAGAACCAACCAAAGAGGAGGAGCTCAAATCTCTCGATACATGCAAAGCGCTAGAGCACTTAGAGTCGGTAGAGACCAAGATTTTGGAGCTCCCAAGGCCCAACTTACATGAGGCTCCTTTCGAAGAGGATCAACCTTTAACCGTAGGGCTACCTGATGATGCAGTCCTCCATGTCTTAGAATCTCTAGATTATGATGAGCTATACTCACTGGTCGAAGGTGAGGATAAAACAGAGATAGCCCACAGCAATCACATGCGACAGCATCGACATCCCATAAAAATCGAGGAAGCATGTCAATAGATAAACATAATACTAGGGCATGAGTGGCGTGTTAACCCACCGCAGTGGGACCAAGCGTTACATCCACCACTTTGGGCACACAAAGATCAACTTCCGCCCAGAGACCCCATAGCAATATCAGTGCCGAGGGTAGACCCTGTCCTCCTATCCGTGCATAGGGACGATCCATTCGTGCCCATCCCTCCAGAGCCAGATCCGAGTGCAAAGACCATCAAGCTGGGGGTACCTCTATCCCCTGAAGAGCCATAATCCAAACCAAAAAGCTCCAAGGATTATCACAATCACTTGGTCAAAACCCAAAAAGCTCCAAGGATTATCGCAATCACTTGGTCACCCCAAAAGCTCCAAGGATTATCGCAATCGCTTGGTCAATCCCAAAATGCTCCAAGGATTATCGTAATCGCTTGGTCAAATCCCAAAAATGCTCCAAGGATTATCGCAATCGCTTGGTCAAATCCCAAAAAGCTCCAAGGATTCTCATAATCGCTTGGTCAAATCCCAAAAATGCTCCAAGGATCCATAAAATCGCTTGGTCAATCCCAAAAATGCTCCAAGGATTATCATAATCTCTTGGTCAATCCCAAAAATGCTCCAAGGATTATCGCAATCGCTTGGTCAAACCCAAAAATGCTCCAAGGATTATCGCAATCGCTTGGTCAATCCCAAAAATGCTCCAAGGATCCATAAAATCGCTTGGTCAATCCCAAAAATGCTCCAAGGATTATCGCAATCGCTTGGTCAAATCCCAAAAATGCTCCAAGGATTCTATAATCGCTTGGTCAATCCCAAAATGCTCCAAGGATTTCCACAATCGCTTGGTCAAAAATAAGAAAAGTTAAAATTCAAAAATCATCAAAAAAAAAAATTTTGCATCTCATTTCTAGGCATACTCAAATTCATCAATAGAGAGCTCTTCTCGCACCTCATCTTCATATTCACAAAAATCAATCCATCAAAAATACAAAAATACATAGCTGCATTAAAGCATTGCATCCATACATTGCATATTTGTGGTCATACAAGTCAAAGGCACCATAGGTCGTAATTGCTCTGCTAGTCCATCTTGTTCCACACTGTTCCATTTTACAAAAACAACAAAAACACCATGCATTGCTTTTTACCACACTAGAGTCAGTGGTCTTCTAATGTATCAAGAGTTTTCGTGATTCGGTCATCATTTTGCTCTTTAGCTACGTAATGTACCAAGTCAGACAGATTTTATGAAGGTAGAGTTACACTTGAAATACGCCTTGTTACGTAACATCCCAACACAAATTAAAACACATAAAAATTCCCAAGTTGTGTGAACGAAAGATGAAACCTGCACAAGTAATCCAGGTCACCATAAGTGAAACGGTTATCTTGCTCATCCCCCTGTGCGAATGGTTCCAGAATTCTGAGAATTGACAAAAGGATGAGCTCTTTCCTATCCATTCACCTCCATAAAATAGTGGTTTTTACCACTACCAAATCCCAATCATAGTTGGTTCCCAAAGTTGTAAGGATTTGTACTACACGTCCCCGCCAAGGATGGGTAGTCATCCCCAAGACCCAAAAGGGATCAACGCCATTCACAAACAAAATTCCAACAAATCATCATCCTAACACTTTCCATTCACCTTTGGTCTCCAAGTTGTAAGGATTCGTACTATCCGCCCCTAACCAGGATGGGTAGTCATCCCCAAGGCCTAAAAGATCAATGCCCTTACTCCATAATCTCCATCACCCCCTTGGTTCCCAACGTCGTAAGGATTCGTACTACACGTCCCTGCAAAGGATGCGTAGTCATCCCCAAGGCCACAAGGATCAAGGCCACTCACCAGCCCAAACTCACAATACTCAAAATACAAAATCAAATAACAGTGGTTATCACTACTATTCAAAATCCTTGCTCAAAAAGAATTAATAGAAAATAAACAGTGATTTTCATCACTATATAGACGAGCAACTTTCTAAATCATTCAGCCAACAAATATCCCGAACTTGAATCCTTGGAATTCTCAGCATTCGAAAACCATCTAGGTGATCCTCATTACAGGTTTGGTTGATAGCCTATCTGGCAATGGTGGTATCCTACCCGCATGACGATATGTCTATCACATTCGCTTTGCGTATGTGTAGACCAATGTTTGCATAAGGATGAGCTAGCTTATGGTATCCTGGATAACACCGCAGATTAATCTAACTAAATACAACAAAGGAGTTAGTGGAGCTAATTAGGTGATCCTCAGTACAGGTTCGGTTGAAAGCCCATCTGGCACTGGTGGTATCCTGACAAATACCACATAAATGAACTCAATTGCACACACAGGGATGTGAAATAGCTTGGTCAAAAACAAGTCCGATTCATACCTTGTTCAAAAGTCTTGTAAGATAAAGTACAGTCATGGCTAGTAAGTTAAAACCGTCTGAGTCTCGAAAAACCTTAGCTACATTTCTAAACCAACTGCACTACTTTTCATCCTTACAATACCATCAAAAAATACAAAAAAATAAAAACCACATGTATACATACAAAGTCATGCATCACAACAATCGCATAAAAACAAAATCACAAAGTCCTAAACAGTCTATGGTGCCCTAGCCAAACAACACAAATTCATTCCATCCATTTCATTTTGCATATCACATATAAATCAAAAACATTTGCATTCATCACAACATACCCCCCCATAAAAATAAATCAACATACAACAATCGCATTTATCATACCATATGCATACATCAATATAAAGTAGCATGCATCCATTAACATCAATCATTGTGCATAACATAAAATCATGACATATACACAAAGCAAGAAAATCAAAACAACAAAAACATCACAAAAATGCAACACAAAAACATAGCAATAAGCATTGTCGGACACAAGTGCTCTTGCACTTAACCTCTTGGCATAGAAAATCGATGTCGGGGCTCAAATTGTCACTCTCCTACTTCCCCAAGAAGGCTACCATAGCCGGACCGCTCCACGGGAAGATGGGTTTTCGACGATTTCACCCCATTATGGCATCACCAAAAGGGTTAACACCCACCAAAAATAGGTCCAAATGTCAAGAAATTGCACATGCTTAATGGTAAAACATCTAAAGGCACCCTTGCACAAGTCATCTTGGGTCAAGCGACTCGTCGCTTTTCTCATGAAGGTCATTCCCTCATCGATTCGTCGCTTGAGGGGGTAGTCACACTTAGTCACCAATCAACAAGCACACACCCAATCAAAGCAATGACATGCATTCAAAGAATCATTGACAAAGACAATCACGCTCCTGCTTGGGGCAGTAAACAAGCAATAATCAAATTGATCAAACACTTGGCATTCCCGAAGCATGAACACAAGGTTCCCCTATGGACAAAAGGTTGCGCCCTTTGCCTAATCATGACTGATCAATGTCCAAGCTCAAGTCACACCTCACCAAAATAGGTTAATACTTGAAATCAAATTCCTTAGCTCGTCAGAAGCAAGGATTCAAGAATGCATGCCCTTTCCATACTTGGGGCATCAAAAGTTGGTTAGGTTACCAAGAAACCCTAATCATTAGTGCTTTGGTTATCTATTTTTGCTCAGCACTGCATCACCCATAGCGCTTCCCAAAAAGGGGCATCTGTAGACACCAAAACAGCACCAATCCGATTATGTGACTACAAACACTGATCGCATTGACACACACAGCTTTCAGGGCAGCCCTCAGAGGTCAAACAGTGGTCCTAGCCACTTACATAGCAGTTTAGAAGGTCGAAAAGTAAACAAAGCAAAGTTGGTCATTTTAACAAGCCTTAATCAAAAGCAAGCCTTTATCAAAAGAAAGCCTTAATAAAAAGAAATCCTTAATAAAAAGCAAGCCTTAATCAAAAGAAAGCCTTAATCAAAAGCAAGCCTTAATCAAAAGAAAGCCTTAATCAAAAGCAAGCCTTTATCAAAAGAAAGCCTTAATCAAAAGAAAGCCTTAATCAAAAGCAAGCCTTAATCAAAAGAAAGCCTTAATCAAAGCAAGCCTTAATCAAAAGCAAGCCTTAATCAAAAGAAAGCCTTGGCCGAAGTGTCGCGATATCGCGACACTTCGATGCCCAAAGCAAAGCCTTGGCCGAAGTGTCGCGATATCGCGACACTTCGGTGCCCAAAGCAAAGCCTTGGCCGAAGTGTCGCGATATCGCGACGTCGCGATATCGTGACACTTTGGTGCCCAAAGCAAAGCCTTGGCCGAAGTGTCGCGATATCGTGACACGCACCCAAAGTAAAGCCTTGCTGAAGTGTCGCGATATCGCGACACTTCGACACCCAAAGCAAAGCCTTGGCCGAAGTGTCGCGATATCGCGACGTCGCGATATCGCGACACTTCGGTGCCCAAAGCAAAGCCTTGGCCGAAGTGTCACGATATCGCGACACTTCGGCGCCCAAAGCAAAGCCTTGGCCGAAGTGTCGCGATATCGTGATGTCGCGATATCGTGACACTTTGCGCCCAAAGCAAAGCCTTGGCCGAAGTGTCGCGATATCGCGATGTCACGATATCGTGACACTTCGGCGCCCAAAGGAAAGCCTTGGCCGAAGTGTCGCAATATCGCGACGTCGCGATATCGCGACAAACTTCGCATTTGCGCCTGGGCAGAAATTGACCAATCAAAGGTAGAATTCAACCAATCAAAGGCAGACATTAAAACATTTAAAAGTGCCATTAAAACAATTTAAAGCAGACGTTAAACAAGTGGCAGCCGAGGACAGTCAGTTATTGCTGCCTGTTGTGCATGCACGCGTAGGTGGGCAGATTGGCAATTAGCGGACTGTCACAAGGGTAGTCATGTAAGCCCAAGTCAAGGAGGAGTCTCCTCCCTTTTGGGAAGGCATGGCCGCCATGTGGCATCCCTGCGTGCCCCTCCAAAGAGACCCCATGGGTCTATAAAATGGTGGACTTTCCCACCCAAAAAAAAACAAGTTGGTAGACATTTTCCAAGCAACGAAGTGCTGCCAAACCAAACACCCGATTGCATTCCTTTTCGATTCATCTCTTCTACATCCGTAATCTCTTTCGCAAGAGAGGTTATTGGGTGGTTATTGAAAGGTGAATCCGGACCTTAGAACCCGACATTGGACCATAGTAATCCATCAATTCGACGACACCACATTCTTTGAGATTTTGAGCCCATCCCTAGTGGATTGGCGTCAAAGTCACGTTTTAACGGGGGCGGCCCGCTTGGGCACCCCACGCCTTTTTGCTAGTTTCATTTTAATATATTCTGTCATTGCGTGTTTATCCTGCATTAGTGTTTATCCTACATTAGTGTTTATCTTGCATTGCGTGTTTAAGATATATATCGAATTTCATCATGCTTTCATGGCTGCAACGTCTAATTTGAATGTGTATTCGATTTCATAATGTTTTAATTAGATTTTATCATGCTTTTGTCATTTTTGTTGTCCCACTAACCTGCAGGTGACAACATTGATTCGTGAATTATAGTCAAGAGCAAATCGGCCGACTGTTTTAATGACAATGGCCCTCTGGTAAAGTTTTTGGTTTCTGTCAAACGTGCAGGTCGTTAAAAATCACTTTACTCATTGTTTTAGACAATCGTTTACATGCATCTTTTGTTAAATTCAAAGAACAAAATTTCTCTATGTGTAGCAGGTGCTACTAACGCTTTCATTGTTTCTTTGATTATAGGAGAAGTAGCAAGAAGCGAGGACTCATCAACATCAGTGACGACAACACTTTGGCCCACCCATTTTGCATGTGGCATGCGGAAGGAGGAGTATTGATCACGATTGTAATAAAAAACATGCTAACATTCCTAGCCCCTAAAAGGGGAGGAGATGGATTGTAACCGAGTTTGGAATTAATATAAAAGGGTTGTGCTCCTGCTTCCTCTTATGTTTTATCTTGATTTGATTACGTTTGTCCTATTTCATGCATCGAGTTAGTCTTTGTTTATATTGCATCTCAATACTGTTTTCTTTCGGAATCTCATGCTTTCAGTGTCCAAAAATTGTTTGTGAAATGTGAGGATCATCTTGCTCGAGCAAATTAATGTGGTACCATCAGGGTTGTTCCACTCTAAGTAGGGGGACATAATTTTCTTGAGGCGACACTTGCTCGATTGGAGCATCCAAGGGGAACATTGTCAAGAGGCTTTATTGATAATCATCCATGGAGGTCACTTGTGAATGATTGCTATCAGATTCAAAGGGGTCCCATGGTGCTATTTCATATTCTGACTCGTCCTCAAAAGATCCTTCCTGACCTTGTCTATATCCCTCTTGCAGGTGGGTTCTCAAAATTTCTCCTCTCTCGAGCGAAGGAAAAGGGTTTTTGAGGCCAACAAGGTTGGTTGTCAATAATGGGAGATAATCCCCCAATGTATATGTCATGTTAGGATTGGCATATGGATCCAATGCCAATCCACCCTTGTTGCCTATCCCTAGGCCTTGCATGTTCTCTACCAATATGTCCAAGGGCAGGGGGTGATTGAACCCTACTCCCGACTTGTCGTATGGCATCTGATATCTTGGTTGGAAAAGAACATGCACTCCTTGCTCATATATGCCTAACCCATATCCATGCCAATTGCATTGGCCAAGATATCTCAAAGTGAATTCTGGGTTGGACAAATAGTTGACATCTTTCGCAAAGGACTCTTCATCTTCTTCCTCTTGCATGTACGGTTCAATACCATGATCAAGGCCCCTATACACAAAGTTTGTCTGATTCGGTAGGTAGCCTAGAGGAAAAATAGTACCGATGGAGAGGCAAGGTCTCCCCATGTCCTGCATGGACTCAAGTGTGGGTGTTGCAATGATGTTCCGCACTAGATACTCCCCCAGGCCCGTATTGGCCATTTCAACGATGATTGTTGGCGATTGAGGAGGATGGAATGGAAGTTCTTCCTGAGTCCACTCCATGTCGGGTGAACTAGGCATCTTGACTTCCATTCTGCTAGGCATCTCTTCGGTAGAGATGGTTGAGACTAATGGCGGTGCATCTTCTATGGGTTTCTTCCCTTTGTCCTTCATTGTGTCCACCTTAGGTGGCGTCGTTGGTGAAGTACCAGACGATGAAGATGGACCTGGATGAGGATCTAAGGGATTTTATAGCGGGGATGCCTATGAAATTAGACCTTTTTTAGATGGATTCAACTGAAAATCCATATGCATCAATGGAAGGGTCGATTGTAGAATTAACTACATCGTATTGCAATACTTGAAGGGCTCCAATTCTACTGGGACTCCATGCACTTGCCCTTCAAATGTATACTTTAAGCACTGATGAGCTATTGAAGGGACACACTTCATGTCCCTGATCCATGGCCAGCCCAACAAGATGTTATAAGCCATCTCACCCTCCAATATGGGGCACAATGTAGGAATTGTCTTTTGTCCCACTTGGATGGGTAGGACAATTATGCCAACTGTTGAGCATATTGCATCATTAAATTCTCAAAGTGTATAGGTGGAGGCCACTATGTGAGATGTGGGCAACTTCAAATGCTTTAATGCCACTGTTGTAATGATATTACTAGACGAACCAGTGTCCACCAATACCCTCTTATACAAAATCCCATTGACCCATGCAATGACGTGCAGGGGTGGATCTGCCATGTCACCAATCATGGATTTCAATTCATCCTCTCTGAAGGTGATGACTAGCTCAGTGCATCATTTGACGTGTCCCACAAAGTTGTTGAAATAATTTGCCTCATGGAGCTGCAACTCAATGGATTTTAATATATCCATTAGAGCATCTCGATGGGGTGGTGATTGTTGTATAAGCTCATAAATGGAGATCCTAGCAGACATGGTCCTCAAGCTTTGGGTAAGCTTGGTCTAAATCGTGACCGTTGGTCTAGGTGGAGGAGATTATGTAGGGTGCGATTGAGGTTGCGACATTGTTGGCACCTCTCCTGTAGCTGCCACGGGGGCCACTGTGCTTGGATACCTCTTGTTCCGACTCACTATACTAATAATCCCTACATACCCCTACATGGGGTTTTTCTGTGTCACTTTGTTGACTTGTAAATTCTTTGCTGGCACATCATGGGCAGGATATTGGTTGCCTGGTGCTACGGGATTATCCACCACTAATTTCTTCTTATCTATCACATTTTGTACCAAGCCTTTAAACTTCCAACATGCATTAAGATCATGTCTCTTCTATCTGTGAAACCTATAGTACAAATATTCCCTGTACTCCTTTGGTTTTGGCATGTTGGGGTCAATGGGCTGACTCTCGGGTAGGTTGATCAAGTTTTTCGCTAACAAGCGATCCAATAGGGAGTCTTTGGACTTTGTGTAAGGTGTGAATTATCGCCTAGGGTGACGTTGCTAATTTTGTTCTTGCCTTTGATTTTCTCTTTCATAACTATTAAGAGGCACCACCTGATAGTTAGCCTTTTAGGGTTGTGTTGCTTGTACAGGCTTAGGGACGTTTATAGCAACCTGATTGATCATAGTGGGTTTCTGTTGCATGGTCCCTATTTTGGTGTTCTTAGACCATTTTTTATTCTTTGGCTTGGCAATCTCACCATATTGAATCTTGATCTCCTCAATGATTCTGGCTTACACCAGAGCTTCCTAGAAAGTGGCATATTGCTACAGCTGCAATAGCACAAATATCGATCTCAAATAGCTTTTAGAGAATATTTGGGTAAGGTCGGCCATAGGAGGGAGGTAGGGTAGCTTTGAAGGCAAAGTCCTCCATCGGTTCCCATAGGCTGCCATGGTTTCTTCCTCATATTTCTTGAGGCTGGCTAGGCCGCTTAGTGATGCCTTCTTCTTGGTGTTGAAGGTGAAGCGTTCAAGGAACGCATCCACTAGCTGATCTAAGTTATCGATGTTGTGCTTTGACAATTGAGTGAACTAGTCTGAGGTGGGGCCTAGGAACATGGTTATGAATGTTCTTAACAACAAAGCATCATTGTCCTGTATGCCAAAGCATTGGCTCAGGAATCTAGTCACATTCTCATGAGCATCCTCCTCCCTTCTAAATATTGCCAACTAGGATAGTTTAAAGTGTTCTAGGTAAGGGGGTGCCAACACTGACGGATGCACAGGATGGCTACGGAGTTGGCATAAAGTGGGATTTTTGGGCCCAGAAGTCTTGGTCTCCATAGACTCTAAGCGCTCTAGCAGTGCTTTATACGCATCAAAATATTTAATATCTTCCTCTTTAGTTTGTTCCCATTGCGGGTTGCAGGGAACTTGAGGCCTATAGAGGGGTGGCTAAATGGCACCCCCTCTGCCTTGGTAGGGCATTTCAGCCCACTCTTCTTCTTGCTCATACTCCTCATAAGCTTCTTGAGGAGTTCTCGGGTGAGACCTATGAACATGGGTGGGTGCCCGCAAAGGGTACCCATCATTGTTTTTGGGAGTGGCCTCCCGCTCAGGTCTAGTAGGTCTCAGAGGCAGCACTTGGTAAGGTCTTGGAGACCTATCTTGCACTAAGGGGTTATGCCTCTCGTACCTTTCTGCCCTTTATGTTCAAGGGTTTGGAACCCTCTCTGACATAGTGTTGTGGAGTAGCTCATATGTTTGGCACCGAATGCACTCTTTGCTAAGGTGATATAGATGCTCTAGCTACTGTTGGTCTTTCTCAAGATGCGTGATCTACGCTTGGCGGATGACATATCTAGCAAATGCTAGGTCGATTTGCTCCACCGTCTTGATTCTAGGAGGCATAGTTGCATCCCCTATACATCTATCTCGATCATGGTGATTCGATATTTCTATAGGTTGCTTTCCTCTATTGAGGTTAACAACATTTACCCGAGGTTCTGGCCTTAATGGGTGATCCTGATAAATAGCAGGTGTGGAGGTGCATTGCTCCCATGTTGTATATTGCTCTTGAGAAATGTAGCGGTCTTCCTCGTGCTCCCTTTTGTAAGTGAGAAAGGGACAGGCAGAGTTGGCTCGTCCTTCCTAAAGAGCCTTATACTTTGGATTTGTCCTATTGTTCCTAAAAATAATAGGGGGTAGAGGAGAGATGACATAATCATGTGGCCCCTCCCTATGGACTCTATGTTGTCCTAGAACTTCATCGCACAGTGGCCACTCATAATGAGTGTCTAAGGGAGCTTTCCCATCTATGTTGAGTGCCATGTGTAGAGACTCCTCCTAAAAGGGTCTATGCTGAGTGGGCATGCCCCTTGAAGGGGTGCCTCTATAGTCCCATTCCATCAAGGTACGATGTGGACTATCTTGTGGGTCAAGCTGCCAAGGTGGAATGACCAAGTCCTTGGGGCTATAGCGGAGGTGAATTGTGCCCCCTTGTACACTCTCCACAGCTTTCGCCCATGATTGGACTTGGCTACGAGTGTACACCATGGTGGTGTCTCCCTACAAGATGCGTAGATTTTTTTTAATCTTTTTATGATTTTTATTCTACACTAAACAAAAGGAACCACACAATCAAAAGTGATTATCTCGTTTATAGATTAAAAGTGTGCCCTAAACCTGGTTTAGTGTGTTTTGATTTTTGTTTTGACAGTTTTGTAAAGAACATTTTGTAGCATATGCAATATGATGGCTCTTATGACTCCCAAAAATGGTTGCCCCTTTGATATACCATTTCCAGGCCATTATACCAAACCTCTCTATATACCTTCCCTTACGTGAGGGAAACTATTGGTATGTGAGAGCAGAATGGTACGTGGAACATAGGTGATACATAAGGGGGATCGCCCTATTTTTGACACCTACCATAGAAGACTTATCCTCATGCACTAGGAATCACCCCAGCTACACTTGGTCAGCTTTTGTCAAGATTTACATCTAGCAACAGTAGTGATCGGGGTTATGGATGCAAAAATTCAAGCCAAGGTGGTGATGAAATCCACCGTTGGTCTTGATCAAGGGATGGGGTTTTATGACCATCTCCTTGGTGTTTAAATTACCATGTGGTGTGTGGGGTTATTTTTATTTTGCATAAGAAACCAAACATGTAGGAAAAATTTTTCCTAAGCAAGCAAAGAAACTAAAAAATATAGAGACAGAAAGCAAAAAATGACAAAAGGTGTTCACGACCCCTACTTTTTCTCTGCCCAAAGAGGATGTCTCTGAGTTTCTGCTCTGAAACTGCATAGAGAGCTATTATTTCCTAGGTGGGATGAATAACAAAACTATATTCGTCACAGGGTGGGACGAATGCCTATTCACCCCTAGGTGACACGAATTCCAGCTTTGTACTCGTCACAGACTGGAACGAACAACAGTCTAGCATTTGAAAAAAATGGTACCTACAAGCAAAAAGAAGCAAATTTTGATCAGATTTCCGATCTCAAAAATAGAGTATATAGTCCCACCGTTATCGCCACTAAAAGCATGAGGATACGAAAACAAAAGGGAAGTGACAAGTGTGATGCATGTGAAGCAAAAGATAACGTCAAATCCTATGAATTGAAAATGCATGAAATGAAGGGAGAGAAAACAAATTAAAAACAATATAGAAAGCAAATTTGGAAGCACATCCCTTTTATTGAGTTGCTTTAAATATCAGTTACAAGACGTATCCTCCCTTTTCAGGGGATAGGAGCGTTAAACATGGTTTCGTTACAACACGGATTGGTAAGCCTTCTTCCGTGTGCCCACATGTAAAATGGGTGGACCAAAACATCGTTGCCGCTTGTACGGATGAGTCTTTAGTTCCTTGCTGCTCCTCTGGTGTCAATGTCCAGGAGAGCACTACAAATGGAATAGTCAAAAAAATTTCTACGAATTTCTAATCTCTCCAGGGTGGGACGATTAGACCTACAACAAAACGTCAGAAAGCATTGCCCTAAATGTCTTATCCCATAGGCTCCAAATAAACTACAAGTTTGGGGGTTAGGTAAAACGGGGTATTTTGGGAAGACCCAGAAGGTCAGATTTTTCCAATTCGGCCTCTATCACCGATAATTTGATGATTCTACCTGCATGTTAGTGAAATCAAGAAATCACAAAAACATGATCAAAACTGCTCAAAATGATGTGAAATTTAAATGACAACCTATCTAAGCAACCTAGAATAAAATGCAATAAAAATAGAACTGAAATATGCTATATATTTCTAATCACTCTGGGGTGGGGTGGGGGTGCCCAGTAGTAGGACGCCCGTTGTTTGGGGCCCGATTTTAGTACCAATCCACTTGGGATGGGTCCAAAACCTCTTATGGGGGGTTTTCAGCAAATTTGCATGGGATACTGTGGCCAAATGTTAGGTTTTGGGTTTGAATTGTGCTTCCAATAACCACCCAATGACCTCCCTTCCAAAAAGAGATCAAGGATGTGAAAGGCACAATCAAAAGGTGAGTATGTAAAATGGCAACACTTTGTTTCTCAAAACACTCCTTCTCTGTATCTTTTTGGGGTGAGAAGACTCACCATTTTATAGACCTGAGGGTCTCTTTGAATCAACATGCAGAGGCACCACTTAGCAATCATGCCTTCCTAGGGGGGAGAAGATTCCTCCCTGATTAAGGGCTCCATGACTGCCCCTGTAACTACCTCTAGTGCTAAAATATGCTCACTCACACTCTCATTCAATGAAGGAGGAGTTAAGTGGCAGATCTGAGTTGCCATTTGCCAAGATTTGACCTTTTGCCAATCAAACCTGCTATTCGCCCCACCCTAGAGTGAATACTGCTAATCGTCCTTGGGTGGAATGAATACCAGTTTGTAATCATCCTTGGGTGGAACGAGTAGAGAGAAGAGTGCCTAAAAGGTGCCAAATTGACCTTTGACCTTCCAAAATTGTTGTGAGAGTGGTTAGGACCACTGTTTAAACTTTGGGGGCTGCCCTGGGGGCTGTGTGTGTTAATGCGATCGGTGTTTGTAGTCACATAATCGGATTGGTGTTGTTTTGGTGTCTACAATAAGTCCTATGTAAGTGCTAGAAGCATATAGGAAAAAACTATCCTTCTCATCTCTATGATGATCTAACCATTTAGTTTTTATGTCTCATCAAATTTATTTATGGAAACAATAAATTAGGTAACCGTATTAATCATTAAGCCGATAGTTTATTATATTGCCAACTCACTTTTTTAGCACAAGGGACTACTTTCTATTTATCTATTTGATTCATCTAGTTGCTACACCCATGAATATCCTTTATGATGTATTTATATAATAAAATAGTATAATACATTTTAGTTATATATTGAAAGTTAACAAGCATGGCTTAGTCTAATCCATTTAGTGAAGGTGATATCTAATACTCTCTAATTAGATTATATAATGGAAAGCCCATATTTTTATGATTATAAAAGTTTCTTTATCATATCCAATGTTTATTTTCTTTTTAACATAATGAATACAAATATTCCACATATGAAAGTAAGATTTAACTTACAAGACTTATAAGCATTCCATGGATTTCATTTTAGGTTTTGATGCATACTCAAGCTAACAATATATCCTTAATGAAATGTTCATCAGTATTTAAAACCAAAACCATAATAGATTTTATTGTCATTTTAAAAGCAACATAATAACATAGAAAAAAGTTTTATAACATATCACACAACACCATATTTACTCTAGAAAACCTAGCATAGAAATGACTCCCTTCTTCTTATTTGATAAAATAATGTTAGGTTTCTTACATAGGGTGAAGTAACCCAAAATATATTTACACCCAATAAAGTAATTCCATAATATGGGGACATACAACATGATTTATTTCTTTAACTAATGTTTATATATTTATCCATAATTTGAATTTCAAGGTAGGTCAATGTACCCTTTCCTATATACACAAGGAATTTGTGACTTCTAGTGTTGTTGCATTACATATATGTCCCACATTAGACAACCATAAACTATATTTAAAAATCAGATTTTACAAGTTCAAATTGATTCTAAACCTAGGTTTGCATACGTACAAATCTATTCTACAATACATCAAATATAAAATTAATTGAGTTAATACAAATATCCATATTTCCTTTCCAATAACAAAGTTTAAATAAAATATTCCTGAAACATATTTAATAAATTTTAGAAAAACTATGACCATGCCTCATGAGTAAGGCTTTTCAATTCACCAATTTCTTTAGAAAGTCATAAAAGACATTAGATTTTATACTGAAAGAAACCGTTATATCACAATCTTTATGCTAGCCTTATTAAATCACAAGCTAATAAATAGATTCAATTATCACTCAACAAATTATCTAAGCATTGACATCTCTAAACATCACAATTTTGTAATATATTATTCTCGTATAAAATATCCAAGTTTCCTACACAATCAAATTAATACACAACCACTAAAGTAAGACTCTTAAAATAAATTCACTATCAAAACATAGAACTCCTTTGATCAAACTTTAAGAGTTTTAGTTGTATGGTATTCTACCATGGTGACACACTCTATTTTCTATTTGAAAGTATATTTACAATTGCATGAGCCCATTCAAAAAATTAAGTTATCTGAAAGCTACTTGATTATCATGAAAGGAAACTAGCAATATCCTTCAATGGCCACTATCCAAATTTTCCAACTCTCCATTATTTCTTCCTCCTGTATTTTTCCAAGAATAAAAAACTCCTCCTTTTTTGATCATTCTTCTGAGAAGGTGTTCCTTTTTTCCATTACACACATTCTTCACTTAATTTCCTCGAAGTACATTGAAATATCGAGTCCCCCTTTTTTATCAATGACCTCATTTTGCCAGCTTTACCACAAGCTTCACCATAAAACAAAGTTGAGTTCAATCAAACTAAACTGAATCATTAAGTACCTCAAATTGATTTTTTTTCTCCAATTAATGTTTTCCATTCATGATTAAAAAATTAAATATATTTTCTAAAACATTAATGAAATATATTTTATTTTCATTAACATCTCTAGCAAGCAAAAATGCACTCTTTCCTAGCTAATCCTAAAGCTATACCACTAAACAAAAGTCATTTTTCCTTATTTTAAAAAGAATTTATAGAAGACCTAAACATGTATTTTCCTTCTTCATAATAATTATGTAGCAAAATAACTAAGCACAATAAATAAGATAAACACAGAGAGAGAGATTTTCCAAAAAGAATGTTCCTTTGTAGTAGTGCTTGATACAATGTTATAAATGGATATCTTGAATTACCCAAAAATGCGTTGGGGGTAATGCTACAATGATTTTCTCCTTATGATAGATGTTACAATGCTCCCATAGGAGAGGTAAATTCTTCCAAATCCTTATCAAGATAGGGTGCTCTTCATTCCTCTGCTACAACTCCAAGGGGTGAGTGGGCTTTGGTATCCACTATAGGGACCACTCTTAGCTTCAATAGCTCTTCAAATACCTATCTCCTACACACATGGAAACCAAACAAGGGTTAATAGCACCTGTATAAATGACTGCAAACAATGCAAATAAAAGAAACACTTGAAAGGAATGCTTGCAAGAAAACATGGAAATACTAATTAAAAATGCCTTACTAGCAAGTCGATAAGTTACTAATCTCTGTTGATAAAACCTGTTCAGAATTGGGGGATCGCGGGAATGCGGTTGCAGGCTGGAAACCGTGGATCTATTGTTGTGAAACTATGGATGCATGTTTTTGACTATAGAACCACGGGCGGATGATTTCGGCTGAGATGATAGGTCTCCTCGATATGCATGCCAACGATCGGATTCGAGCTCGCGCTCTTAGTTTCTCATCGGGTTTGGATGTATTTTGGTAGCCTATCGGTACACAAATTTAGCTCTCTTTGTTTGGTGGATTGATGGTGCCTTTATAGGCTTCTTGGGGCTTTGGAGGGGAATGTGAGGTGGCAAGCTCGACTTGCCAAGTGGTAAACCTAAACTTCCAGGTGGAAGGGGCAATTACAGTGAGTCACTTGGTGTGGCTCACTTAACTGGGGTGATGTGGCTCCAAGTGGAGTGGGATGTGGGGTGTTGTTTTATGTGAAGGGAAAAGGGGAAAACAACAAAGGAGTTGTGGCATGGGTGTTGGGAATCTGTCTCATGTGCAAGGAAAAAGGGGACAAGAGTGGGTAAGATGTGGCATGGATGTTGGATGAAGTGTCCAGGACACATGTCCAATGGGTGGACAAGGTATCCTAGGGTGATTTTCCTAATTAAATAAATTAGGAAAATATAATGATGTGTAGGATTTTATATCCCTAAGTTAGAACTTAGGCATATATCTTTATTATGCAAGATTTTATGGTGAGGTGGTGAATGTGAACTAAAGGGTGCTAGATTTTGGTGTCTACAGTTGCCCCTTTTTGTACTGCGTTGTGTACAACACAATGTGGTGCAAAAAATAATGACATCTAACTTTATTGGATGAATGGATTCATTTCTCTTTGACACATAGAATGAATTAATTTAAAATTTTGATTTGTTTGCTTACCCCCTCAATTGATGATTGGGTAAATGTTGACACCCATAAGCCAATTGACAAAATATGAATGTTGAAAGTGTGTTGTTTATTGAATGTTGTTGATTTTTTTAATGAAATTTGTCTTGATTTTATTTGTGGCCCAAGTTGAGATTATTTGTGTTCTTGCAATTTTGCTTTTGGTTTCATCAATGTTTAGAATACATGGTAAAATTTCTGACCACTCTTTTGAGTTTTCATCCACTATGAATTTAGCAATTCCTTCCAAATGATGGGTTTAAGGAACCAATCTAAAAGCATGAGATTCCAGAAATAAAAGAAACACTAATTGCAATGTAAACTAACTAGCTTGATGCATGAAATAACACGGATAAAATCAAATCAAAAGCGGGAGCACAACCCTTTTTATTAATGTGATTCCAACTCGGTTACAATATGTCTCCTCCCTTTTTACAGGCTAGGAGAATTAGCATGTGTCCATTACAAAAAGTGCATAGTGATCTTCTCCTTCCACATGCCCACATGCAAAATGGGTGGGCCAAAATGTTACCGACGTTGATGTTGACGAGTCCTTGCTTCTTGCTACTTCTGCAATCAAAGAAACAATGAAAACATTAGTAGCACCTGTAACAAGAAGATATATCATTTGACTTCAAAAATACGTGCAAAAGACTGATTACATACGTAAATAAAATAACTCTACGCAACCTGCAACTCTGATAGAACTCGAAAAAACGTTACCAAAAGTTACTGCCAACAGAACAATCGGTGAAGCTGATCACTGTTACCTGCAAGTTAGTGAAGAACCAACAGCGTAGAACGTAGAACGTAATGCAAGATGTCTTCGATAAATATCTTCTAAAATCTAAATTAGACATAAAATGTAACACAGTATATATTCGAACAGAAAGCGTAATGCATGATAAAAATGCAATGACAGAATAAATTAATCATGCAACGAACAAAAAGATGTGGGGTGCCCATGTGGGACGCCCCCGTTACAACTTGATTACGATGCTAATCCACTAAGGAAGAGCCCAGAATCTTAGAGAAGGTGGTGTCGGCAAATTGATGGTTTACTGTGGTCTAATGTCGGGTCTGAAGGTTCGGATTCACCTTCTAGCAGCCACCAATAACCTCTCTTGCAAAAGAGATTACTGGTGTAGAAGAAATGAATCTAACAGGATGCAGTCGGGTCCTTGGTTTGATAGCAATTCGTTGCTTTAAAAATGCCTATCAACTTCTTTTTCCTGGGTGGGAAAGTCTGCCATTTTATAGACCCACGGGGTCTCTTTGGAGGGGCATGCAAGGATGCCACGTGGTGGCCATGCCTTCCCAAAATGGAGGAGACTCCTCCTTGACTTGGGCTTACATGACTGCCCTTGCAACAATCCACTAACTACCAATCTGCCCACCTACGCATGCATGCACAGCAGGTGGCAATAACTGACTGTCCTCGGCTGCCACTTGTCTAACGTTCACTTTAAATCGTTTTAATGGCACCCTTAAATGTTTTTATGTTTGCCTTTGATTGGTTGAATTTCGCCCTTGATTGGTTAAGGTCCGCCTCTGATTGGTTAAGTCCATCTTGGTGTGAAGATGGGAGTCTTTTGTGATATCGCGACGTCGTGATATCGCGACACTTTGGTCAAGGTTTCCCTTTGGGCCCGAAGTGTCACGATATTGCGATATCGTGACGTCGCGATATCGCGACACTTCGACCGAGGCTTCGTTTTGGGCCCGAAGTGTCGCGATATCGCGACACTTCGACCGAGGCTTTGTTTTGGGCCTGAAGTGTCGCGATATCACGACACTTCAGCCGAGGCTTTGTTTTGGGCCCGAAGTGTCGCGATATCATGAAACTTCTGTCGGGGCTTTGTTTTGGGGCCCGAAGTGTCACGATATCGCGACACTTCGACCGAGGCTTTTTTTGGGGCCCAAAGTGTCGCGATATAGTGACACTTCAATCGAGGCTTGTTTTGGGGCCCGAAGTGTCGTGATATCGTGACACTTCGGTCGAGGCTTGTTTTGGGGCCCGAAGTGTCACGATATCACGACACTTCGATCGAGGCTTGTTTTGGGGCCCGAAGTGTCACGATATCGCGACACTTTGATCGAGGCCTATTTTTGGGCCTGAAGTGTCATGATATCATGAAACTTCGATCGAGGCTTGTTTTTGATCCCGAAGTGTCACAATATCGTGACACTTCGATCGAGGCTTGTTTTGGGGCCTGAAGTGTCACGATATCATGACACTTTGACCGAGGCTTGTTTTGGGCCCGAAGTGTCACGATATTGTGACACTTCGATCGAGGCTTGTTTTTGATAAAGGCTTACTTTTAATTAAGGCTTGCTTTTGATTAAGGCTTTCTTTTGATAAAGGCTTGCTTTTGATTAAGGCTTGCTTTTGATTAAGGCTTGTTAAAATGACCAACTTTGCTTTGTTTACTTTTCGACCTTCTAAACTGCTGTGTAAGTGGCTAGGACCACTGTTTGACCTCTGAGGGCTGCCCTGAAAGCTGTGTGTGTCAATGCAATCAGTGTTCGTAGTCACATAATCGGATTGGTGCTATTTTTGTGTCTACAGATGCCCCTTTTTGGGAAGCGCTGCGGGTGATGCAGTGCTAAGCAAAAATAGACAACCAAAGCACTAATGATTAGGGTTTCTTGGTAACCTAACCAACTTTTGATGCCCCAAGTATGGAAAGGGCATGCATTCTTGAATTCTTGCTTCTGACGAGCTAAGGAATTTGATTTCAAGTGTTAACCTATTTTTGTGAGGTGTGACTTGAGCTTGGACATTGATCAGTCATGATTAGGCAAAGGGTGTAACCTTTTGTCCACAGGGGGAACCTTGTGTTCATGCTTCGGGAATGCCAAGTGTTTGATCAATTTGATTGCTGCTTGTTTACTGCCCCAAGTAGGAGCATGATTGTCTTTGTCAATGATTCTTTGAATGCATGTCATTGCTTTGATTGGGTGTGTGCTTGTTGATTGGTGACTAAGTGTGACTACCCCCTCAAGCGATGAATCAATGAGGGAATGACCTTCATGAGAAAAGCGACGAGTCACTTGACCCAAGATGACTTGTGCAAGGGTGCCTTTAGATGTTTTACCATTAAGCATGTGCAATTTCCCAACATTTGGACCTATTTTTGGTGGGTGTTAACCCTTTTGGTGATGCCATAATGGGGTGAAATTGTCGAAAACCCGTCTTCCCGTGGAGCGGTCCGGCTATGGTAGCCTTCTTGGGGAAGTAGGAGAATGACAATTTGAACCCCGACATCGATTTTTATATGCCAAGAGGTTAAGTGCAAGAGCACTTGTGTCCGACAATTTTTATTGCTATGTTTTTGTTTTACATTTTTGGGATGTTTTTGTTGTTTTGATTTTCTTGCTTTGTGTATATGTCATGGTTTTATGTTATGCACAATGATTGATGTTGATGGATGCATGCTACTTTATATTGATGTATGCATATGGTATGATAAATGCGATTGTTGTATGTTGATTTATTTTGATGGATGCATATGTTGTGATGAATGCAAATGTTTTTGATTTATATGTGATATGCAGAAATGAAATGGATGAATAGAATTTGTGATGTTTGGCTATGGCACCATAGACTGTTTAGGACTTTGTGATTTTGTTTTTATGCGATTGCTGTAGTGGATGACTTTGTATGTATACATGTGGTTTTTTTTTTGGTATTGTAAGGATGAAAAGTAGCGCAGTTGGTTTAGAAATGTAGCTAAGGTTTTCTGAGACTCAGACAGTTTTACTTACTAGCCATGATTGTACTTTATCTTACAAGACTTTTGAACAAGGTATGAATCGGACTTGTTTTTGACCAAGCTATTTCACATCCCTGTGTATGCAATTGAGTTCATTTATGTGGTATTTGTCAGGATACCGCTAGTGCCATATGGGCTTTCAACCAAACCTGTACTGAGGATCACCTAATTAGCTTCACTAACTCCTTTGTTGTATTTAGTTAGATTAGTCTGTAGTGTTATCCAGGATACCATAAGCTAGCTCATCCTTATGCAAACATTGGTCTGCACACACACAAAGTGAATGTGATATACATATCGTCATGCGGGTAGGATACCGCCATTGCCAGATAGGCTATCAACCAAACCTGTAATGAGGATCACCTAGATGGTTTTTGAATGCTGAGAATTCCAGGGATTCAAGTTCGGGATATTTGTTGGCTGAATGATTTAGAAAGTTGCTCGTCTATATAGTGATGAAAATCACTGTTTATTTTCTATTAATTCTTTCTGAGCAAGGATTTTGAATAGTAGTGATAACCACTGTTATTTGATTTTGTGTTTTGAGTATTGTGAGTTTGGGCTGGTGAGTGGTCTTGATTCTTGTGGCCTTGGGGATTACTACGCATCCTTTGCAGGGACATGTAGTACGAATCCTTACGACATTTGGAACCAAGGGGGCGATGGAGATTATGGAGTAAGGGCATTGATCTTGTAGGCCTTGGGGATGACTACCCATCCTGATTAGGGGTGGATAGTACAAATCCTTACAACTTGGAGACCAAAGGTGAATGGATAGTGTTAGGATGATGATTTGTTGGAATTTTGTTTGTGAATGGATTTGATCCCTTTAGGTCTCGGGGATGACTACCCATCCTTGGCAGGGACATGTAGTACAAATCCTTACAACTTTGGGAACCAACTATGATTGGGATTTGGTAGTGGTGAAAACCACAGTTTATCGAGGTGAATGGATAGGAAAGAGCTTGTCATTTTGTCAATTCTCAGCATTCTCGAACCATTCGCATGGGGGGATGAGCAAGATAACCGTTTCACTGATGGTGACCTGGATTACTGCATAGGTTTCATCTTTCGTTCACACAACTTGGGAATTTTTATGTGTTTTAATTTGTGTTGGGATGTTACGTAACAAGGCGTATTTCAAGTGTAACTCTACCTTTGTAAAATCTATCTGAATCGGTACATTACGTAGCTAAAAAGCAAAATGATGACTGAATTACGAAAAAATCTTGATACATTAAAAGACCACTGACTCTAGTGTGGTAAAAAGCAATGCATGGTGTTTTTGTTGTTTTTGTAAAATGGAACAGTGTGGAACAAGATGGACTAGCAGAGCAATTACAGCCTATGGTGCCTTTGACCCGTACGACCACAAATATGCAATGTATGGATGCAATGCTTTAATGCAACTATGTATTTTTGTATTTTTGATGGATTGATTTTGGTGAATATGAAGATGAGGTGCGAGAAGGGCTCTCTATTGATGAATTTGAGTATGCCTAGAAATGAGATGCAAAAATTTTTGTTGTTTTTGATGATTTTTGTTGTTTTTGAATTTTCTTGATTTTTGACCAAGCGATTGTGGAAATCCTTGGAGCATTTTGGGATTTGACCAAGCGATTATGATAATCCTTGGAGCATTTTGGGATTGACCAAGTGATTATAGAATCCTTGGGGCATTTTTGGGTTTTGACCAAGCGATTATAGAATCCTTGGAGCATTTTTGGGTTTTGACCAAGCGATTTTGGAATCCTTGGAGCATTTTGGGATTTAACCAAGCGATTTTGGAATCCTTGGAGCATTTTGGGATTTGACCAAGAGATTTTGGAATCATTGGAGCATTTTAGGGATATGGCTCTCTTAGATATGAAATGGTCGCAAATGACTGATATTCAAGGGTTTTGTTTCCTTGATACCATCAAGAGAAGCTAGCCGGTATGTCCCGGGTCCTATTTTGCTATCAATGACATATGGACCTAACCAATTTTTTGCAAACTTGTCCCTTAGGTGGGACGACAAACTGGAGTTTTGTTGGTTATCCTTCAAAACCAAATCACCAACCCGAAAGTCTCTCAGGTGAACTTTCATGTTGTAAGCTTTCTTAAGTCGCTCTTGATAAATACGTAAATGCTCGAGAGCATTAACGCGTTGTTCGTCAAGCAACGTAAGCTGGTCTAGTCGGGCCTGCCGTGCAGTGTCATCATCAATGAACTCCTGCATTGATATGCGCAAGGAAGGAATCTCCAACTCTAGAGGCATGACTGCCTCGGAGCCATACATGAGCGAAAATAGAGTGGCCCTAGTGGGCGTCTGAATGCTAGTGCGATAGGCCCATAGGGCAAGTGGGATTTGAATGTGCCAATCCTTATGACTGTCTGTGATGGTCTTTTTAAGGATGGCAACTAGCGTTTTGTTTGATGCCTCTGCTTGCCCATTCGCCTACGGATAATAGGGTGTCAAAAAACTATGCTAAATTTTGTACTTTGTGGTCAAAGCACGCACGTATTTGTTCTTGAAAGGCGTCCCATTATCCGAGACTATTTTGGATGGAATACCAAAATGACATATGATGTTATGCAAAATGAACTCCACAATGCGAGGTCCTGTCGTAGAGGTAACCGGAACTACTTCCACCCACTTGGTAAAATACTCTGTGGTTGTTATGATAAACGTGTGATGGCCTGATGACGCAGGGGAGATCTTTCCAATTAGATCGAAGCCCCACTATGAAAATGACCAAGTAGACTAGACTGTCTACAAGGCCTGGGAAGGTACGTGCATCAAATTGGCATGATGTTGACACTTCATGTACTTCTTGACATATGTGCAACAATCTCGCTCTAAATATGGCCAATAATAGCCCATGCGAAGAATGCGCTTTGCGATGGCCATACCACTAAAGTGGCCACCACATGTACCATCATGCGCTTGGGTGACTGCCCAAGTGGACTCTTGCTAGTCCAAGCAATGAAGGAGGATTCTTTCATATCTGTGACGATACAAAATGTCTCCTATCAAGACATACTTAGCTGCTTTCTGCTTGAGTGCTCGTTTTGCGGCATGAGTCAATCCAAGCAGGAGATTACCTAACTTGAGGTAGTCTCTGATGGGTAAATACCAGTCTTTTTGATCAAAAACCTCGACAGTATGAATAGCCAATCCCTCTTGAAGTTCATCCCTAGTGAACGCTGAATGGGATAGAACTTGTAAGAATAGTGTTGTGTTGCTATTAATGGGAGTAGGGGAGAACAAGGACCCCCAGTTGGTGCATTTTAGACAATCTCGGATTCGAGAGAACTTATCCGAGGATGGTTCAATCTGGATCATGTGGATTCTTGGTGTCAAGTCTGAGCTTGCACGCTCCATCACATATTGCGATAAGGTTTTGACTTGAATGGTTGTCATATCACCGAAAATGTCTTGCGAAATTAGTGACCCCAAGGAGGCCATTGTGTCCGCAAAACAATTCGATGATCGAGGGAGTGCCTCGATGTCATACCACTCAAGTTTTTCCAAGAATTTGTCCACAAGGGCTTTATAAGCCTGTAGAACTGGGCATTTGCATTGATATACCCCTTTGACTTGATTGACTATTAACAACGAATCACCAAAGATGTTCAGTCATTTGATGTTCATGGCGATTGCTGTCTGAAGACCTAGGAGCAAGGCTTCATACTCTGCATTATTTTTGGTGCACGATAAGTTTAATTTAAATGACAGGGGCATTGAAGTGCCCTATGGTGTGAAGAATACAATTCCCACGCCACCACCTTGCTCACATTTAGAACCATCGAAGAATAGGGTTATGTCGGCCTGTGACTCAGGCTCATCAGAATTTGGTGATTCTAAGACATGGAAAACCCCATCATTGGGTAGTTCTATGACTAGAGGCTGATCGTATTCAAGAGGAGCCTTTGCTAGTTGATCGGCTATGACTTGTCCTTTGATAGATTTCTATCCAATAAAATATATGTCAAATTCTATCAACAACATGATCCATTTCGCCGTGCGACTACTATGATAAGTACGAATCATCATGTATCGCAATGGATTCTCCTTAGACACAACATACGTAGTGTTGCTCAGCATGTAGTGGCATAGCTTTTTGGTAGCAAACACCACTGCCAAGCAGAGTTTCTCAATGTATGCATAGTTAAGTTCATAACTGACTAGGGTACGGCTAAGATAATAAGTAGCCTGTTCCTTGTGAAGTTCATTCTTCTGGGCTAACATGGCACCCAATGCCACCTCAGTAGCTGAGATGTATAAGTAGAACGACACTCCTGGTCTAGGTGGTGCCAATACTGGCGATGAAGCCAGGTATTGTTTAATTTCATCAAAGGCTGACTGGCACTCGTCATCCCAGTGAAATGTAACCCCCTTGTGCAATAATTTGTTCATGGGTCGACACTTGTTAGATAATTGTGCTATGAAGCATTTAATCGACGCGACCTTTCCTTGTAGACTTCTGAGCTGCTTGATAGTAGTTGGGGGAACCATTTCAAGGATTGCCTTGAATTTCTTTGGGTCCACCTCGATTCCTCTCTTTGAGACTATGAAACCCAAGAGTTTTCCATATGTAATGCCAAAGACGCACTTCTTGGGGTTTAGTCTAACTTTATGCTCCATGAGGCGATTGAGGATTTTGCTTAAGTCATCGATATGATTTGAGCGCAAAAGAGACTTGGCTAACAAATCATCCATGTAATATTCCAAAGTTTTGTGCATGTAATCGTGGAAGATATACGTCATGGCACGTTGGTAGGTAGCACCAGCATTTTTAAGGCCAAAAGGCATGACTTTATAACAAAATGTCCCCCAAGGTGTTGTGAATGCCATTTTTAGTTGGTCTTCAGGATTGATATGAATCTGATTGTATCCTGAGAAGCCATCCATGAGGGAGAGCATTTCATGACCTGCTGTAGCATCTACCAACACGTCAATGGTTGGCAAGGGGAAATCATCCTTAGGACTCGCTTTGTTTAGATATCAAAAATTGATGCATATGCGAATCCTCCTGTAGGGCTTCTTGATGGGAACCATGTTGGACAGCCATGGCTGATAATCCATGCAGATGACATACTGTGCATCCAACAGCTTTTGCAATTCATCTTTGACCATCAAGGCCACTGTTGGGTGCATCTTACGTAGTTTTTGCTTTACAGGCTTGATTGTCGAATCAAGCGTTAAATTATGTGTGACTAGCTGCGGGTCTAGTCCTGGCATATCCTTGTACGACCATGCAAAAACCTCCTTCTTCTATTTGAGAAGGGAAATGTAGTCGGCTTGCTCTTTGGGGGAAAGACTTACCCCTAGCTTGAGAATCTGTGGATTCATTAGATCTATGCCGATATCTACATCAGTCATCTCCTCGACTGACATGTGGGATCCGTCCTCCAACTGATGTGGAGTCAAGATCAAATGGATATCATTGGCTGAGTTTAGATCTGCATTTGGAACCTCGGGTTCCTCTTCAGCCTAAAAAATATCCTGAGTTGTCCCTGGGGTAAAATGAGGCATTTCACCGAAAGGCCAGTACTCTGATGGTGATAAAAGTGAATTGACGTGATCCCAGTCGATGGCATCTGTGTCTAGATGCAATGACCATGCTGGATTGGCCGAATTGTGGATGGGTGCGGTCAAATCAATGGAGATCATGTGGATGGAATGAATTTGGTCTCCATTACCATTGGTGTGATAACTTGAATCTTCTGGATGTTCTCTATACTTTGGATCTGGCTCTATGGGAACGGGCACGAACAGATTTGCCCTATGTGCTAATAGGAAGACAGGGTCTTCTCTCGGCACTGATGTCATGATAGGGTCTCAAGGTGAACGGTGCTCATCGTGAATTTGGAGCCATGGATCCAACACTTGGTCCCACCCCGCTGGGTCTACCCACCATTCATGCCCTAACATTATACCCATCTGTCCCATTAGATCTTCATGAGTTAAAGGGCGATTGTGCCGTCGCGCATGATTGAGATAGTCCATCTTAGTCTCATCTTCTGAATCACTTTCAGAGATCCAAAAATGTTCATTTTCTTTAGCAACTGTTTGTGACATTGAGGGTTCTCCTTGTTCCAACAAATTAATCTAGTCCCATTGCGGTTGTTCCACTCTTGGTGGAGGGACCTAATTCTCTTGACACTGTATTGACTCAACTAGAACCTCTAAGGGGAACAACTTCAAAAAGATGTCCGGACATCGTTTATGTTCTCTTTGGGGATTAGTGCCCAAACTTTCACCTCTCTCTAGCAAAGGAGGGGGATTACTGATGTTGCCAAGGGTGTTTGTTGACCATGGGAGGTAATCTCCCAATGTATATTTTGTATCTGGGTTGGCATAAGGATCTGATGCCAATCCCCCCTTGTTGCCTATTTCTAGGCCTTGCATGTTTTCTACCAAGATGTCTAAAGGCAAGGGGTGGTTGAACCCTACTCTCGACTTATCATATGGCATCTGATATCTTGGTTGGCAAAGGACATGCATCCCTTGATCATATCTACCTAACTTGTATCCATGCCAATTGCATTGGCCGAGATATCTCAGAGCGAAGTCTGGGTTTGACAGATAGTTGATATTTTCTACAAAAGGTTCTTCGTCTTCGTCCTTTTGCTTGCATGGTTCAAGACCATGATCAAGGCCCCTATACACAAAATTTGTCTGGTTTGGTGGGTAACCTAGAGGAACAACTGTTCCTATGGGAAGGCAAGGTCTCCCCATGTCCTGTATTGATTCTAATGTGGGCGTTGCCATAACATTCTGCACTAAGTACTCCCCCAGGCCTGTGCTGGCCATTTTGATAGTGATTGTTGATGCTTGGGAGGGAGGGAACAGGAGTCCTTCCTAAGTCCATTCCATGTTTGGTGGTTTAGGAGTCTCAGCTTCCGTTGTGCTAGGTGTTTCCTCTGTTGATACAGTTGATATTGTTGGCAACCCCTCTTCTAGGGGCTGAGCCTCTTCCAGGATCTGTTTTCCCTTGTCCTTCTGTTTAGCCATGACAGACAACGTTGGTAGTGAAGGAGCAGATGATGAAGACTCACCTGGCTGGGATTTTGATGATTTTGTCACTAGTGGTGCCTGTAGTATTGGACCCTGTTTAGATGGATTTAACTAGAAATCCAAATGCGTTGAAGGGAGGGTCGATTGAGGCATTAATTGCACCGCATTGCAATACTTTAAGGGTTCTAAATCCATCAGGACTACATGTATTTCTCCTTCAAATGCATACTTTAAGCACTGGTGAGTGATCGAAGGGACACACTTCATGTCCCTAATCCAAGGCCACCCTAGCAGTATGTTGTAAGCCATCTCGCCTTCCAAAACATGGCACAATGTTGGTATTGTCTTTTGTCCTACTTGGACAGGTAGAACAACTATGCCGACTGTCGAGCATATTGCATCGTTGAAATCTCGTAGTGTGTATGTGGAGGCTATGATATGAGAGGCTGGAAAATTCAAATGTTTTAAGGCTATAGTGGTAATGATGTTACTGGACGAGCCAGTATCTACCAAAACTCCCTTGTACGGGATCCCGTTGACCCGCGCGATAATGTGCAGGGGTGGATCTGTCGTGTCATTCGATATTGTTTTGACTTCATCCTCTCTGAAGGTAATGACTGGATCCGTACATCGTTTCACATGTCCCACGAAGTTGTTGAAAGAATTTGCTTCATGAGGCTGTAACTCGATGGCTTTTAAAATTTCCATAAGAGCTTCCCTATGAGGTGTTGACTGTTGAAGAAGCTCGTAAATGGAAAGCCTAGCCGATGTGGTCCGCAAACTTTGCGTGAGTTTGGTTCGTATCGTGACCTCGGGTCTGGGCAGAGGCAACTGCACAAGGCATTGTTGAGGTTACGACGTTGTTGGAACTTCCCTTGTAGCTACCTCGGGGGCAACTCCTGGGTACTTTTTGTTCCTGGTCACTATGCTAATCATTCCCACAAATCCTTACATGGGAAGATTCTGTCGCACCTCATTAACCTGGAGAGGTTTTGCCTGTGCCTCGTGGGTAGGCAAAGGTTCCTTGAATACCCCCATTTGTTAATTATTTGGCGCTATGGGGTTGTCCACGACCAATGTTTTATTGTCGATCAAATCTTGGATTAATCCTTTGAATTTCTAGCATCCATTCAAGTCATGTCCCCTTCGCCTATGGAATCTACAATATAATTCCTCTCTGTATCCCTTAGGCTTGGGAGCGTTAGGATCTACAGTTTGGATTTCTAGCAGAGTGACTAAATTTGCCACTGACAAGCGGTCAAATAGGGAGTCCCTAGACTCCGCATAAGGGGTGAATTGTCGCCTAGGGCGACGTTGCTAATTCTACTCCTATTTTTTATTATCTCTTTCATAACTAGGAGGCACTACCTGGTAATTAGCCTTTTGGGGCTGTATTTCTTGCATAGGCTTGGGAACATTTATCGCAACTTGGTTAACCGCAACGGGTTGTGATTGCGTAGTCCCGATCTTAGTGGTTTTGTTCCACTCTTTCTTTTTAGGCTTGGTGATTACGCCCTTGCCTATTTTGATCTCTTCTATAACTCTAGCTTGCGCCAAAGCTTCTTCTAGGCTGGTGTATTGCTGCAACAGCAATAGCCTAGAGATTGATTTTAAGCAACTCCATGCAAACATCTGTGTGAGATCAAACATAGGGGGAAGGTAGGGTAACTTAGAAAGCAAAGCTCTCCATCGATTCTCGTATGTTGCCATTATTTCTTCCTCATATTGCCTGAGGCTAGCCAGATCACTCAGTGATGCCTTATTCTTTGTGTTGAAGGCAAAGCATTCAAGAAACGCATGTACTAATTGATCTAGGTTGTTTATGCTATGTTTTGGTAATTGTGTGAACCAATCTAAGGTAGGGCCCACGAATGTGGTTATGAATGTCCTAAGAAACAATGCATCATTATCTTGGATGCTAAAGCATTGGCTTAGGAATCTTGTGACATGTTCTTGTGCGTCCTCTTCACCTTTAAAGACTGCCAATTGAGGCAACTTGAAATGTTCGGGGTAAAGAGGTGTGGGCACTGAGGGATGCACTGGATGACTGTGGAGTTGACGTAATGTGGGTTTTTGATGCCCAGAAGCTTTTGTCTCCACAGACTCCAAATGCTCTAATAGTGCTTTGTATGCATCGGAAGATTTTATTTCTTCCTCTTTTGTTTGCTCCCATTGTGAGTTATGGGAGATTGGAGGCCTATGGGGAGGTGGCCGAGTGGCAGCCCTCCCGCCTTGATGGGGCATTTTGGCCCATTCTATTTTTGGTTCATACTCCTCATAAAATTCTTGAGGAGTCTCTGGTCGAGACCTATGACCCTGATTGAGTCCCCGCTGAGGGTACCCATCATTGTTTTAGGGAGTGGCCTCCCTCTCGGTTCTATAAGGTCTCAAAGGCAAAGCTTGACGAGGTCGCGAAGACCTGTCCTGCACCAAAGGGTTGTGCCTCTCATATTGTTCTACTTTCTGGGTGCGAGGGGTTGGCACCCTCTCAGGGAGTTTATAGCTCAACTCATCCACTTCGTGCTGCATGCGCTCTTTATTAAGGTGATATAAGTACTCTAACTCCTGATGACCTTGCTCAAGCTACGTGATTCGGGCTTGGCGGGCGGCATGTCTAGCGACTTTCGGGTCAATTTGGTCCGCCCTCTTTTGCTCAGGAGGCTTGAAATTTTCTCTTATGTGTTTGCCTCAATCTTGATGATCTAAAATTTCAATGGGTTGCTTCCATCTGTCGAGGTAGGCGGCATTTACTTGAGGCTTTGGCCTCGATGGGTGACCATGATATCTAGCAGGTGAAAAAATGCAAGGTTCCCGCGCTGTATGTTGTTCCCGAGGAATGCGATGGTCTTTCTCGTACTCCCTTTGATGGGTGTGAAAGGGGCGGGTGGAGTGAGCTCGCCCTGTGTGAAGGGCCCTACGCTCTGGGTTTTGTATTTCTATTCTAATGGGAGGCAAAGAAGAGGTACCGTATTCACACTGTCTCTTCTCATGGACACTATGCCTCTCTAGCGCTTCATCGCGTTGTGGCCACTCAGATCTAGCCTCAAGAGGCGGTTGTCTATTTACATTGAGATCTACATGTAAAGCTTCTTCCCGAAAGGGACTGTGTTGAATGGGCAAACTCCATAGAGGAGGGTCCCAATAATTCCTTCTTGATGTGGCCTGATGTGGACTCTCTTGTAGGCTAGACCGCCAAGGCGGTATGGCCAAGTCCTCAGGGCTAAAGCAAAGGCGACCAGTGCCCTCTCTTTGTGCACCTTCCGCAGCGTCCGCCCTTGATTGGGCTTGGCTATGGGTGTACACCATTGTGGTGCTTCTCTACTAACTAAGCAGATTTTATCTCGTTTATGGTGATTTTTCTTTTTGTTTACACTAATCAGAAATGAACACACGCATACACAAATAGTGATTATCTCTTTTAAGGATTAATAGTGTGTCCTAAACTGGTTTAGTGCATTTTGATGTTTTGTTTTGTTTTTGCAAGTTTTGAAGAACGTTTAAATGCATAATGTTGGCTCATATGACTCTCGTAAATGGTCACCCCTTCAATATACCATTGTCGAACCAATATACCAGCCTCTCTATATACCCGCCCTTACGAGAGGAAAACTATAGGTACGTGAGAGCAGATGGTACGTGGAACATAGGCGGTACGGAAGGGGGGATTGTCTTTTTAATGACACCTACCATAGAAGACTTATCCTCGCGCGCATGGGAATCACCCCAGCGACACTCGGTCAGCTTTCATCAGGATTTATGCCTAACAACAATGACAATCAGGGAAATGGATGCAAATCTAAGCCAAGGTGGTGATGAACCCATCGTTGGTCTTACTCAAGGGTTGGGGTCTTATGACCAACTCCTTGGTTTAAATTTACCACGTGATGTGTGTGGGGTTCATTTTATTTAATAAAAATGAAACAAGCATAAAAAACTTTCCCTAAGAAAATAAAAGTTGACAAAAAGTAGAAACAAAAAATAATAATAATAAAAAAAAAATGCAGGTACAGCTTTGGAACCTTACCTTTTTTTTCTGCTCAAATCTGCTGTCTTTTCCACCCAAACCAGCTGTTTCTGATTCGGCCCAGTACCTTTAAGCAAAAAAATGGTAAATCTCAATTAGTTTCTGAATCTGAAAAAAAATAGGGGACAGGGTCCCACCGTGATCGCCACTGAAAGCATGAGATTCCAGAAATAAAAGAAACACTAATTGCAATGTAAACTAACTAGCTTGATGCATGAAATAACATGGATAAAATCAAATCAAAAGCAGGAGCATAGCCCTTTTTATTAATGTGATTCCAACTCGGTTACAATATGTCTCCTCCCTTTTTATAGGCTAGGAGAGTTAGCATGTGTCCATTACAAAAAGTGCATAGTGATCTTCTCCTTTCGCATGCCCACATGCAAAATGGGTGGGCCAAAATGTTACTGCCGCTGATGTTAACGAGTCCTTGTTTCTTGCTACTTCTCCTGTAATCAAAGAAATAATGAAAAAGTTAGTAGCACTTGTAACAAGAAGATATATCATTTGACTTTAGAAATACGTGCAAAAGAATGATTACATACGTAAATAAAATAACTCTACGCAACCTGCAACTCTGACAGAACTTGGAAAAACGTCACCAAAAGTTGCTGCCATCAGAACAATCGGTGAAACTGATCACTGTTACCTGCAAGTTAGTGAAGAACCAACAACGTAGAACATAGAACGTAATGCAAGATGTCTTCGATAAATATCTTTTGAAATCTAAATTAGACGTAAAACGTAATGCAGTATATATTCGAACAGAAAGCGTAATGCATGATAAACACGCAATGACAGAATAAATTAATCATGCAATGAACAAAAAGATGTGGGGTGCCCAAGCGGGCCGCCCCCGTTAGAACTTGATTACGATGCCAATCCACTAAGGAAGTTCCCAGAATCTTAGAGAAGGTGGTGTCGACAAATTGATGGTTTACTGTTGTCTAATGTCAGGTCTGAAGGTTCAGATTCACCTTCTAGTAGCCACCAATAACCTCTCTTGCAAAAGAGATTACTGGTGTAGAAGAAATGAATCTAACAGGATGCAGTCGGGTCCCTGGTTTGACAGCACTTCGTTGCTTTAAAAATTCTTGTCAACTTCTTTTTCCTGGGCGGGAAAGTCCGCCATTTTATAGACCCACGGGGTCTCTTTGGAGGGGCACGCAGGGATGCCATGTGGCGGCCATGCCTTCCCAAAAGGGAGGAGACTCCTCCTTCACATGGGCTTACATGAATGCCCTTGCAACAGTCTGCTAACTGCCAATCTGTCCACCTACGCGCGCATGCACAACAGGCGGCAATAACTGACTGTCCTCGGCTGCCACTTGTCTAACGTCCGCTTTAAATCGTTTTAACGGCACCCTTAAATGTTTTGATGTTTTCATTTGATTGGTTGAATTTCGCCTTTGATTGGTTAATGTCCGCCTCTGATTGGTTAAGTCCATATTGGCACGAAGATGGGATTTTGTCGTGAAATCGCGACACTTCAGCCAAGGTTTCCCTTTGGGCCCGAAGTGTTGCAATATCGCGACACTTCGATCGAGGCTTCACTTTGGGCCCGAAGTGTCGCGATATCGCGACACTTCAGCCGAGGCTTTGTTTTGGGCCCAAAGTGTCACGATATCGTGACACTTCGATCGGGGCTTTGTTTTGGGGCTGAAGTGTCGCAATATCGCGACACTTCGATCGGGGCTTGTTTTGGGGCCCGAAGTGTTGGGATATCGTGACACTTCGGCCGAGGCTTGTTTTGGGGCCCGAAGTGTCGCGATATCGTGACACTTCGGTCGAGGCTTGTTTTTGGGCCCAAAGTGTCGTGATATCGCGACACTTCGACCGAGGCTTGTTTTTGGGCCCGAAGTGTCGCGATATCGCGACACTTCGGTCGAGGCTTGTTTTTGGGCCCGAAGTGTCACGATATCACGACACTTCGGCCGAGGCTTGTTTTGGGGCCTGAAGTGTCGCGATATCGTGACACTTTGGCCGAGGCTTGTTTTGGGGCCCGAAGTGTCGCGATATCGCGACACTTTGGCCGAGGCTTGTTTTGGGCCCGAAGTGTCGCGATATCGTGACACTTCGGCCGAGGCTTGTTTTTGATAAAGGCTTACTTTTAATTAAGGCTTGCTTTTGATTAAGGCTTTATTTTGATAAATGCTTGCTTTTGATTAAGGCTTGTTAAAACGACCAACTTTGCTTTGTTTACTTTTCGACCTTCTAAACTGTTGTGTAAGTGGCTAGGACCACTGTTTGACCTCTGAGGGCTGCCTTGAAAGCTGTGTGTGTCAATGTGATCAGTGTTCGTAGTCACATAATCGGATTGGTGTTGTTTTGGTGTCTACACAATCGTCAAGGATGTGATGCTCAAGTGATTTTTTTATTATTACCAAATTGTTGTTTGTTGTTTCGCTATTGACCCAACGGAAGGTTTTGTAGGATACCTTGACAAATCTGTTTTAGAACACATTTTAGCTCATATATTTAGGGACTTATCAACTTGATTCATTGTTGTTTTTTTTTGTTATTTCTGAATGAGTTTCCTTATGGTGATTTACCCATACAACCGGTTTGCATGGATTGCTAGTCGCTGCAACCACTAGGTGTATAGGATAATCCACTAGATACGAGTTTCACTCCAGATGATTAGGTGGATTGGAAATTTCATTTTTTTATTTTCTTTTGAAACCGTTGACTTGCGATTATTTTGGCAAAAAATGCGGATTTGCATTTTCTTTATGAAACCGTGTTTTCATGTTTTGTGCCTCCAAACACGTGTTTGCGGATTGCAGAAAACACGGGCATGCATTTTTCACCGCTAAAAGTGGCTATTTATAGGTTGACGTTTTCAAAATCATTTTGCCAATTGGCATTGGTTGGTCGGTTGAAGTGATGAGTGAGATGGAGGTTGGCGAGGGGATCGATGGTGGTGGCTCAGTTGGAGTGGAAGTTGGTGCCGGTTTACCGAGGTAGGCATGTTGTCCTTTTTTTTTTTTCTTGTTTGTTTTGTTGCGTTTTATTACCTAGTGTAGGTATATATTTTTTGTTTTTGTTTTTGTTACCATGATTAGGTAATTTTTTTTTCTTTTATTACCTAGGGTAGGTAAAATTTTTTGTTTTTGTTTTTATTACCATGATTAGGTAATTTTTTTGTTTTTTTGGCTTTTATTACCTAGTGTAGGTATATATATATATATATATATATATATATATATATATATATTGTTTTTGATACCATGATTAGGTATTTTTTTTTTTTTTTTTGCTTTTATTACCTAGGGTAGGTAAATTATTATTTTTTGGTTACCATGATTAGGTAATTTTTTTTTTTGCTTTTATTACCTAGTGTAGGTATATATTTTTTGTTTTTGTTTTTGTTACCATGATTAGGTAATTTTTTTTTGTTTTTGCTTTTATTACCTAGGGTAGGTAAAAATTTTCGTTTTTTTTTTTGTTTCCATGATTAGGTAATTTTTTTGTTTTTTTGCTTTTATTATCTAGGGTAGGTAAAAAAAAAATTTATTTTTGTTTTTATTACCTAGGTTAGGTAAAAAAAAAATCATTTTTTTTGTTTCCATGATTAGGTAATTTTTTTTTTTTTTGCTTTTATTACCTAGGGTAGGTAATTTTTTTTTTATTTTTGTTTTTATTACCTAGGTTAGGTAAAAAAAAAATTTGTTTTTTTTTGGCTTTTATTTCTAGCATGTTGTGCTAATTTTTGTTGTTTTTTTGTATGTTTTATTTTTAGGTTAAGCTTCTTGATGCTCGGCATAGGTGGCCGAGAACCATTCAAAAAGTACGAAAAGCACTTTATGATGATGATTGGATTTTACTTTAGGCCATTGGTTTAGATGGTTGCAGGCAGTTAGGAACTGTCTGAGATGATGAGGATCTCCTTTCAGCACTTGTTGAGTGTTGGGATCCAGATAGGGGCACATTTCAGCTCCCAATAGGGGAGCTGACTTTCACTCTCGAGGATATCTATCGTATCTTCTACATTCCTATCGAGGGTCCTACCATTTGTGTTGGAATTGAAAAGGAGGCCCTTTTCCCTCGGTTTGATGAGATGTGGGACATTGATTACAGCAGAGGCGACATTACATATTTGGAAATCTTTACAATTTGCAGCTTGGGTGCATTGCCTACCTTTATGATGTACATATTGAGCAACATGTTGTTGTCCAATTCCATGGGATTGAGGATACCATGGAACCAGGTGGCTATTGTTCTTGACTTGATATCTGATCTTCGTTGGTTAGCCTGGGCTCTTGCTCTTCTCTACAAGGTTTATAGCGAGCTCTATGAGGTGAAGAGGCATGGGCACAAGGGCCTGGGCTATAGTTTGCTACTTCATATTTGGTGTTGGGAGCATGTTATCATTGGTCACCTTGTTGGTTTGCCTTATGGTGTGGATGCCACCTCTCCTCGGGCATACAGGTGGTTACTCAATGAGGAGGTCAGTCGATCTGTTGCGAGTGCATCATATTTCAGAGATATCTTGAGTTCTCTGACTAGGGGCCTGATGTGCTGGCAGTCTTGGAGGGGTTTGGATTAGGCAACGGATGCAATGGAGCTTCATCACATTAGGCAAGGAAGATGGGTTGTTGGCACCCATTTGAGGGATATGGAGTTTATCCAGTTCTATCATGTACTACGGTAGTTTAGTCTTGTTTAGGATGTTCCAGATGCACCTATTACATATAGGTGATGGGGTGATGAGTTGGGGTTACCTATTGATCCTAATTTTTGGTGAGTCGACGATCCTACTAACGACTGAAACTTGGAGGTGCTTGAATTGGATGATGTTGGCATGAATTTTGAGTATGATTCTTGGTTTATGAGTCAACCTATGTAGACTCCTAGTTTCATTGTAGATGATGATGGGAGTGGTGACGATGTTGATGTGCGTAGATGGGTTCCTTGATCGACGAAGTGCTAGTTTGGTAGCTCTTTGAGAGCTAACATGGGCACAGAAATTCAAAAACATAAGGAGGGTGGTGGCGATGATGATGAGGGTTTACCTCCTCGATGGCTAGATGAGGAGTGGGGGATTTTTTAATCTAAGCGAGATAGCCTAGATTTGGAGTTGGGTCAAGTGAAGGCTGAGTTAGCATGGTATCAGGGTGAAGTGACTCATCTTCAGGCTAAGGTGGACGGGACGGGTTGGACCTAGTAGCACTATTCTGGCTACTAAGGATGTAGAGATTACCAGACTTGGTGGTGAGATTACCCATTTACGGGGTGAGCTTTCTCGGTTGCAGTCAGGTGCTAGAGCTGATGATTCTACTTTGACAATTGCTTCTCTATGGGAATATATTTCTTAGAGGGTCACTCACCAAGGTGTTGATTTGAGGATCCTGCATAAGTAGGCTGTCTACATTGAGATGTTGGAGAAAATTCTTCATGAACGTTAGATTTCTTTAGTTGTTCCTCCTTCATCAGCTACTGCCACTGCTACCTGAGGGACTGAGACGATTGGTAGGACTCATCATACTTCTAGCTCTCATGGGGCTTCTACAGTGCAGGGTCCATGGAGGGATCCTACTGGCACTAGCTAGATGTTGTATTGCCTTATTTTTGTTTTTTTTTTTGTATATTTTATCTTAGTATGAGCCTCAATGCTCCGATGTATACTACCTTCGGGTATTTTTTACTTTTTAGACTTTCATTTATATATATATATACATGGCATATTATTTTGGTATTCACATGTGTTATTTGTATATGCATTCTTATTATTTATGCTTTGCAATGTTTATATAATGCAATCTAATATTTCTATGGTATTGCTATGAAAATGAATGCGACTGAACTTGTAAAATGCATTTGATTTTTATTCATGTAACTAAATGACGGTATTCATTTTGCTCATGTAATATTTTTTAGCTCAGAGTATTTGAACTTTACTCATTCATATTTTCAATTGGGTGTATCCCACTTGATTATTATTTGTGGTGTTGTATGTGGTATGTATAAATGGTATGTGGATTGTGATATTGATTATGATTTGGTTTTTGATATGTAACTAAAAGTATTCTCAAATACTCAAAGAAGCTAGTAATGTTAACCATTTTTCTTGATGTTATCTTACTTTCTTTAGGACCATATTGTGTGCAAGTGAAGTTATTTTACTAAATCTTGCATGTCGATGGTACCTTTTTGGGATTCCCTTTTTGGCTAGCTTACCCGTATGTGCGTTCAGAGGTATCTTTCTTGAGAGAGAGACATGTCGCCCTGCATGAGTTTACTCCACTGCCATTCGAGCGTCTATAGCCCCGGTGGAGGCTCACTCCATAGTCTAATGATTTTGATCTCTAATCCTTTGTGATGACTACATAACTTTCTGAGGGGAACATAGTACGGTATTTTTAGCTTTAGATACCTGTGGTGTGTGTTGTTAATTATTTTTTGTGTAGAGTTTTGGGGAATCAGATTCTCAACCAAAGTATGATGATAATGTTATCCTATCCTTACTACTCTACATTTATTTATATTTTTTGTTTCACTATGGTAGTGGTGATAACCACTATTTTTGTTTTTGGACTACATTGCATGATAGGGTAAGTGAATAATTTGACTTTTTTTGCTTTTAGGTTTACCCAAATTGGCGTTATATTTCTATTATTCAAAATGTTTTAAGATTTTTAAAAGTGTATTTGGTTCTAGATTGCTTTTGGGTCAATCTACCATACTCAAGATTTTCTTAATGTGATGAAAGTGCTTTGGTCCTAAAAAAAATTGGACACTTCATGAAGTTTGGTTTTTCACTAGACATGTTTGAGTGACTGAAATTGTATGATATATCATATATGATGTGTATGATTTGTGAGTTGTAAATAATCTTAGTTGAATACCCCCAATTCTTGGAATTTATTTTCTTTGTCGTATCATCACCACTATTAAAGATTACTAAGCAAGGGATGGGATGGATGCAACTAATATGTATATATTTTGTGTATAAACATATAATTGAAATGTAAATGCAATATAAAAAATGCAATTTAAAATATGTCTATTTACAATGTGAAATGCATGCAACGTTGTAAAATGGAATCTTTTGTTTTTTTTTAATTTTTTAATTTTTGTTTTAGCCATGTACATATATATACATATATTGCAAGTCGTTTTATGCATAAAATGCCTTTAGGTGCATAATGTTCAGTGGTTCTGGCTCCAATTTCCCTTCTAAATTGGAAAGTATGTACATTCCTTGTCCCAATTTTTACTTTACTATATATGGGCCCAACCAATTTGCTGCAAATTTATCCCTTAAGTGCGGTAAAGCATTAGTATTTTGTTGATTTTCTTTGAGCACTAGGTCCCCCACTTGAAATTCATGAGGATGGACTTTTATGTTGTAAGTGCGCTTCATTCTATCTTGATATACTCATAAATGTTCTAGAGCATTGATACGTTTCTCATCAATAATTGTCAATTGGTCAAGATGCTCCTGTCTAGTTGTATCATTGTTCATGAATTATTGTATCTCGATTTGCAAGGATGGTATCTTGAGCTCCAATGGTAATATTGCTTCTGCACCATAAACTAGTGAAAATTGTGTTGCTCCCATTGGTGTTCTTATGCTTGTTCAGTAAGCCCATAGTGCTAAAGGGAGGTGAGTATGCCAATCTCGATGATTATATTTTACCACTTTCTTGAGAATAGATATGACTGTTTTCTTTGTTGCTTCAGATTTCCCGTTTTCTTGTGGGTAATAAGGTGTTGAGAAGTTGTGTAGGATTTTGAATTTGTTGCACAATGCTCTAACATCCTTATTCTTAAATGAATTTCAATTATCATAAATTATTTTTGAGGGTATTCCAAAAGGATAGATAATATGCTGAAGTATAAACTCCGCTATTCGAGATCCAGTCATAGTTGCCATTTTAATTGCTTCCACCCATTTTGTGAAGTATTCTGTAGCAGTTATGATAAATTTATGTTGTCCTGATGAAGCAGGTATTATTTTACCGATCAAGTCAAGGCCCCATTGTGAAAAAGGCCACAAAATTTGAATTGGTTGCAAATTTGGTGATGGCACATGGGTCAAGTTTACATGATGTTGGCACTTTTGGCATATTTTGACATATTTGCAACAATAATTTTCCATTGTTGGCCAATAGTATCCCATGCGCAATATTCTTTTTGTAATTGCCATTTCACTGAAGTGACCATCGCAAGTACCATCATGGGCTTCTGATATTTCTCTTTCTACTTCAATTGGATTTAAACATCATAGTAATATTCCATAATAACTACGTTTATATAACACGTCTTAAAGTAAAGTGAAATGAATGGCTCTTTGTTTGAATGTTATTTTTGTAGTTCGTGTCATTTCTATTGGTAGTGTGCCCGACTTGAGAAAATATTTTATCTCATCAAGGTAAAAATTGTAAGGTTTGACATGTATCAAACAAAAATTCTTCTCACCTATAGATTATGCTTTTTGAATTGATGGTTTAGACACCGTTGTTATGATTAGTGGTTGCATTTATCCATGTTCATTTTTAGGGATGAGAGATCCCAAGGAAGCCATTGCGTTCACAAATCTATTTGTTGATCATGGCAAGTTACTAATTTCATACCAGTCAAATTTTCCTAGCAACTATAATGCTACTTCGTGATATTTATTTAAGACTAGCTCTTTATATTGGTATTCTCATTTTATTTGGTAGACAACCAATTGAGAATCACCAAAAATGCTTATTATTTTTATTCCCATTGCTATAGCTGATTTACAACCTAGTATCAAGGATTCATATTCTTCATTATTGTTAGTGCATGTGAAGTCAAGTTTGAATGATAAAGGAATGGTTATTCCTTTAGGTGTGTAAAATACAACTCCTGCACCTTGCCCTTTTTTGCACTTTGATACATCAAATAACATTGTCATATCTGCTTCATCCTCAGGTGAAACTACTTCTTGTTTTGTGATAGAAAATACTGTATCATAGGGAAGCTCAATTATTAATGGTGTATCATTGTGCAGTGGAGCTTCGACTAATTTATCAGATATCATTTACCCTTTTATGGATTTTTGAATTGTGAATTCGAGGTTGAATTCTGTTAAAAGCATTATCCATTTAGCAGTGCGGGTGTTTTTGTAAGTGCGAGTCATCATGTATCGCATAGGGTTTTCTCTAGCTATAACATAGGTGGTATTTCTTAGCATGTAATTTCAAAGTTTTTTGGTGGCAAAAACCACTGCTAATCATAACTTTTCAACATAAGCATATCTTGTTTCATAACTTACCAATGTTCGACTGATGTAATAAACTGCTTGCTCTTTATTTTTCTCATTATTTTGTGCAAGCATTGTTCCTAAAGCAAAATATATTGCAAAAATATATAGGTGAAATGGGACTCCTATTTTTGGTGGCATAAGAACTAGCAGTGAGGCTAGATATTTATTTATATCATCAAATACCTCCTGAAATTCAATTTTCGAAGGAAATATCACTCCTTTTTGTAATAGGCGATTAAAAGTCCTACATTTATCTGAGAGTTGCACAATGAATCATCAAATAGATTGGACTTTTCCTTGCAAACTTCACAACTCTTTCAAGTTTTTGGGAGGTGACATTTCTAATATTGCTTTTACCTTACCTAGGTCTAATTCAATGCCTCACTTGGAAATAATGAATCCTAGAAGTTTTCTTGATGTGACACCAAATACACACTTCTTAGGATTTAACCTTACCTTATGTTCTATTAATCGATCAAATGCCTTTTCTAGCACATCTATGTGTTCAAGATGCATTTTTGATTTAGCAATAATATCATCTACATAATATTCAATTATCTTATGCATATAATCATGAAATATGTACATCATGGCACGCTGATATGTAGCTCCTACGTTATTTAACCCAAAAGGCATCACTCTATAGTAGAATGTCCCCCAAGGCATTGTAAATGTTGTTTTATGTTGATCTTCGAGATTAATCCGAATTTGGTTGTATCCGGAGAAATTGTCCATTAAGGAGAGCATTTCATGACCAGCATAGGAGTCTACTACTTGATCTATATTTGGCAAATAAAAATCATCCTTGGGATACGCTTTGTTTAAATCTTGAAAATCAGTGCATACTCATATCCACCCATTCGGTTTGCCAACGGGTACCATGTTTGAAAGCCATTCAGGATAATCAATTGGTACTATGAAGTGTACATCCAATAACTTTTGCAACTCTTCTTTCACAATTAATGCGACTGTTGGATGAACTTTTCTAAGCTTTTGCTTGAATGGCTTGGCATCATGTGCTAGCATAAGGTTGTGGACTACCAAGTCCGGATCTAAGCTAGGCATGTCTTTGTAGGACCATGTGAACACTTCCTTATTTTTAATAAGTATGTTTATGATGCTTTCTTTTTCTTCTGTGGATAATTCTTTTCTATTTTGACAATCTGGGGATTATGCATGTCTTCACTAAGGTTCACATCTATAGACTCTTCTATTAGCATGTGAGAACCTTCCTCTAGCTGATGTGGAGTCGGGATGAGGCTGATATCATCTGCCATATTTTCAAATGTGTCTGGGATGTCCCCCTCTATCTTAGTTTGAAAAACTGAATTGTTTTATGATGAAGGTTGTTGTGAAATATAAGCATTTGAAGCACGCAACAACTCTTCAGACAGGATGAAGTTAGCAGTGGATGGCAGGGATGAAATCTTGTCCATGGCTATGAGACTGGTGTCGATACATATTGATTTTGTCTCATTATATGGATTGCAGAGTGGGGTGAGCAAATCAACAAAAATTATGTTGACTTGATGGAAATGAGGTGGTTGTGATTCAATAATTGATGACTCGTATTCTCTATATTGCAACTGACCTAATGTGTATGATTGGTTTTGTTGTATGCTTTACCAATGTGATGGAGGAGGTTATGGTTCAGGACCCTCATGCTCTTTGTTTAGCCAAAAAAGTGTACGGTCTATTGGAAAATTTTGTTGATACCAGTTATCCTTCTGCATGGTTTCTCCATATATTATCTCTTCCTGAGGTTCTTCTTCTTCTTGATTAATCCATTCAGGACATGATTCATCTTGGAGCATTCTCTTGGCTTGTATCTCAAGAGCTTGGTTGATAAAAATCATTTTAGTTTCATCATCATCACTGTCACTCATCTAGAAGCCATTAGAATTTGTATGAGGTCCTAGTATTAGTGGCTCAAGGTCTTGCCTAAGGTATGCCATCTCAATAGGATCTTCATAATCTGCTTCTCATTGTAAAGCTTTCTCTCAAGGGTAAAAATTGTAGATTTGGTATCTACTTTCTATTTGTTCATCCTCATCATTAGGTTCATTCTCATCATTAGGTTCATCCTCATCATCACTCTTTTCCTCCTCTTGTTCGCATTCTATGTCAAGTTCTTGGAAATATTGATTAAGCGAAGAGCTTGTGATGGAAGGTTTATAGCCTAGACCAAAGAAATCACTTGGATCTCTATATTCTGGTTTAATAATGTGGTGAGGAACTTTTTCATGTCTTCCAAGTCCATATCCTTGCCAACTAACGCTTAAAAAATATCTGACTAGGAAACTTGGGTTCAATAGATAATCAATATTTTCATTAAACTCTTGTAAAGAGTTATGATTTTGAAGAGGTGGGTCCGATGAAGAATCCATACTTCCATATATTAAATTGATTGCATTTTTTTGAGAACCCATTCTATATATATCACCAATAGCTAAAGTTGGGTCATGAATGCGATCGTAATATCTTACTGACTTGATAGGTGGTCTAATTGCGACACTTTAAATAATGTACTCACCAAAAATTGGATTTGCAAGATGTATTGCAACTCTAGATGGTTGTGTGGCTAATGGATCGGTGGATGAAGAGGGTTCTTGAGCCTTAGATCTTGGCTCTGTAGGCATAATTGGATTATCTCTAATAGGTGGCCCTATTTATGAGACTACGGGTTCTAATGACTGTGAAGTAGTGGCTGATGATGTGGGTTGTGCTTTGAATGTGAATGGTGGCTTTAAATTTGGAAGTGTACTAGATGGAGCTGGCAATTGACTAGCAGCATGAGTGGGTGTAATTTGAAAATGAAATGTGGTGTTTGAAGGATGTGCTGAGCTAACACTTTTAGATGCGAAATATGGATCAACTATAGGCAACTCTTTTTGAATGGGTGCTTTTGATGATGTGGTGCTTGATGGAATGGTTCTAATGACTAGTGGTTGGATGGTTAGATGTGTTGATGGGAGTAAAGGCTCATAAGGATTTGAAATAAAGTTGCAGTATTTGAAAGGTTCAATGTTAGATGGTATGCAATGTACCTTGCCTTCATGCACATATTTTAAGCATTGATGCAATGTCGAAGGCAGACATTTTCCTAATCCAAGGGCATCCAAGAAGTATGTTATATTGCATTTCCCATTCCAAGATGTGAAAGAGAACATGTATTGTTTTCACCCCTACGATGATAGGAAGAACAAAATTCCCTACAGTTGAGCATAAAGTGTCATTAAAGGCCCTAAGAGTGAATGTGGATGTTGTGATGTAATATGATGGAACATTAAGCTTCATCATGGCAGGTGTGGTAATGAGGTTGATTGAAGAACCTGTATCAATAAGCACTCTCTTGAAGGGTTTCCTGTCAATGTGAGCTACTATGTGCAATGGCAAATAAGGTGAATCTACTGATATTTGTTTTTCCTTGAAGTCATAGAATACTATCGAGGGTTCCATGCACTTTTGCACACTACCCACAAAGGAATTGAATGCATTGGGGTCTTCTAATTGTACTTGAATAGACTTTAAAATTTCCATCAATGCTTCCCTTTGAGGCGTTGATTGTTGTATTAGTTCATAAATTGATAATTTTGCTGAAGCCATCATAAAACTTTGTAATAAACGACTATTCAATATAACAACAGGGTGTTTGTGGAATGATGGTGGTGGCCCACTCGATCCAAGTTGTATGGGAAAATTAGTTGGTGATGTTGCCAGAGCCTGGGTTGTATGATTAGCTTGCCTTTTTCCATGAGTAACTATACTGATAGCCCCTACAAAACATTGTCGCAGTTGAGACACATAATTAACCTGATTGGGAGGAACTGTAGAAGTTGATGCTCCCGTCGGTTGTTGATTCTCCTCTCAATGTGGTAAAGGTGTTTGATCTATGGCTAGGTTTTGGTTATTTTAAGCTAGTGGGTTGTCAATTTTGATTGTACCCGATTCCAATAAATCTTTCACAATTCCTTTAAATCCATGACAACCTTCAATATCATGTCCTATTTGTCTATGATAGATGCAAAAGAGGTGTTATTTGTAACCTTTTATCTTTGGTTTTTTAGGATCACCATGTTTCATTTTAGGTAAATTAAAAAGTTTTGCCACATACAACTTCTGAAATACTAATGAATATGGCTCTTGTATTGGTGTGTAATTTATTTTTAGCTTAAAATGATGTTGTTGCCTTTCCGCAAGTTGTGTCTGATTTTGTGCTTGATGTGGGGGTGGAACCGCTTGATAATTCGATTGGTGTGGTTGTTGTTGTTTTTGGGGTTGTTGGATTTGTGTTTGAGCCAGTTGATTTGACTGTGGCTAGCTCAAAACTATTTGATTAGCCTGTGTAGTCTTGGACTGATCATGGTTATTCCAATTTTTATTCTTATTGTGCCACTCTTTCTTCTTAGGCTTAATATCACCTTCTTGAATTTTGATTTCTTCAATCAATTTTGCTTGGGCGAGTGCCTCATTGAATGTTCCATACTGTTGTAGCTGTAACAATGAAGGTATGGGTCTACCAAAACTCTTCATGAACATTCGTATTATTTTTGGAATAGGGAGTAAAAATGGTAACTTGATCATGACTGATCTCCATCTATTTCCAAAGTCATAGACAAATTCATCATCATATTGTTTTAGGTAAATCAAATCAGTCAATGTTGTTTTTTTTCTAACATTTAGGTTGAATCTTTCTAGGAAATGGTCCGCTAGTTGTTCAAAGTTAAAAATACTTTGATGCAAGAGGTGGTTGTATCAGTCTTGGGCTTCCCCCCTAATGTTTGAGAAAATGCATGTAATAGCAATGCATAGTTGCTTTTGATTTTGAAGCATGAATTCACAAATATTGTTACATGCTCACGGGGATCCTCTTCTCATTTAAATTCAAGCTTTGGTATTTGGAAATCATGTGGATATGGCAGCTCTGGTACCGAAGCATGAATAGGGTGATTGAGTAGTTACCTTAAAGTTAGCTTTTGGTATTGCAAGCTTGGGGTTTGCATGGCAAGACTATCAATCTGACTCTGTAAAAACTAGTATCTAGGATCATCTATAGGACTGACACTTGAATGTACTTGATGCTGCTGGTAATGGGGTGGATTATATGTAGGTTGGGGATGATAAGACATGTTTGGCAGAAATGTGTTATGGTATGGATGTTGAGGGATGTTATGATATGGATGGGGTGATGAAGGTATGATATTATGATGACCTACTGCATTAGAATATGGATGCAATGGTTGATTGTGAATCATAGTGGTAGAGGGAGGATGCATTACCCAAGATGGATCTTGGATAAAGGCATTAGGTTGATGACATGTAGGTGGAAGATTTTTCTCAATCCCTTGCAAATGTTGGTTAGGGTCAGGGTTCATGCTACGGTTAGCATTATCTAAAATCATTTGCTGCAACTATAATAAAGTCTGTTGAATAGCAATTGAATTTGACATAGGTACTGCTACTTGTGATGTGGTGGACTGAATTGGTTGTGGAACAACCATGGTAGTGGAGGTATATGGGGGGTAAGTAGCAAAGGGTATCACCACTTACTATGGAATGGTATGATATGTATTTCCTAAAAGTGTGGATGAAGGAATGGATGTTGGGGCTTGCAAAACAATAGGAATTGTTTCATACAAGGGATTAGTGGTAATGGTAATTTGTTGTGATAATGTGGGGGGAATTTGGTTGTATGACAATGGTTGATTGGCTAATGCTATATCAACCAACACAAAGAGAGGATTCATGAAAATCTATTGTGACTGTTGTGGATAGGTAAATATGGGTTCTTATTGTGATGAGGATACGACATGTGATGGGATGGAGAGTGGTGGTAATGATGGGAAGACCATTCCAGCTACATTCAAGTACATTCTAACAGTGTCCATATCTATCATGGTGACCTAACTATCTATTGCCATAGGAGGTTCACTCCTAGGTTTCTTAGGTATAGCTGTGTGAGTAGCTCTATGCATAATGTCTATGTCCATGTTGGGGGTATTACTAGAAATCCCTACATCAAGACTCAGGGACATAGAAAGGGGCATACCTACTTGTCCCACCATCGAAGTGTGAGGGACATTGCCAGACTGAGAGGCTATAAGGGACGACCACTGAATTCAGCTTGAAACTAATTTCTTAGCTTGATTATGAGTCACTACCATATGCTACTATGTGATAAAATGCGGAGTGAGACTATCTATGTAAGTAAAGTGACAATAAAATGCAATACAACAAACAAAACAAATAACCACACAAAATTTTTGATGCTAGATTTTCGTATATATATTTATTTTTATTTTTTTAAATTTGTTTGGAAAATGAAAAAGACGTGTGCTCAATGTTTTGCCCTAAATGAGTCTAGGATTTCACCTGTATACTCATAGCTCGACAACCTAGCTATGAACTCCATGTCACGTAATATCACCTATAATATGTGGTAATGAAATCCACACACAACCAGGGAGCACAGGTCCTACCGATTCCTCACCCAGTTCACCCATAGTCTATGATACACCTCTCCAAATAGAGATGTGTGCTATCACCCACAGGTTATGAAGGATCTTGGAATCAGCCTTGGCTAAGAACAGGGTATAATTTTGGCTAAATCCTATTAACAGGGCCAACCGTGGGTGGGCGGTTGGTTCTGGTAAACCGCGGATGCGCGGTTTTCCAACTGCATGTCTACATTCGAGAAATCCCAACCATGGATGCACAAGTCCTTTCTGTCAGTAGGACAAAGCCAAGATAAACCTAAACCTAAAAATATAGTTTCTGGGTTATTTCTAACCCGACACGTGCAATATGTTGTTTTTTTTTTACCTACTGTGCAAATGCAATTCCTTTTTTTTTCGTTTATGTATTAATGGATGCAATACTTAAGCTAATTGATCCTATACTTAGACATATATGTAGACAAATGAAAATAGGACTGAACTATCTATCTTACCCTAAATGCATCTAGTTAATAACAACAAGCAAAAAAAAAAAGGCAGAGAAAAGAGTGGTGAGTGACAGGTACAAACCTGTGATCCTTCGCTGCTTCCTCCAACTATCAAATGCTAGCCCACATTTCTACAGACAGTAACTACACTCTTGCATTTATTCTGAATAAGAACCATGCGTCTACATTTCCTTAGAACATAAACCAAGAGTCTACGTTTCCTCAGAATAGGAACCACATTTCTGCGTTTCCACAGTAAACAATTCGGGTGCAGGATCTTCCAAATTTATCGATCTAAAATCAGATTTATGTACGCCTCAAATTCCTAAAACTTGTAAGTGCAAACAGAGATTAGTAAACAAATATAGATAGCAAGGCAAAACAAAATAGGACCTTTAGGGGGTCCCATCGTGATCGCCATTTTCTCTAGAAAAATAACTAAGCACAATAAATAAGATAAACATAGAGAGAGAGAGATTTGCCAAAAAGAATATTCCTTTGTATTAGTGCTTGATACAATGTTATAAATGGATATATTGAATTGCCCTAAATGCATTGGGGGTAATGCTACAATGATTTTCTCCTTCTGATAGATGTTACAATGCTCCTATAGGAGAGGTAAATTATTCCAACTCCTCAGCAATATAGGGTGCTCTTCATTCCTATGCTACAGCTCCTAGGGGTGAGTGGGCTTTGGTATCCACTATAGGGACCACTCCTAGCTTCAATAACTCTTCAAATACCTATCTCCTACACACATGGAAACCAAACAAGGATTAATAGCACTTGTATAAATGACTACAAAAATTACAAATAAAATAAACCCTTGAAAGGAATGCTTACAAGAAAACATGGAAATACTAATTAAAAATACCTTGCTAACAAGTCAATAAGTTACTGATCTCTGTTGATAAAACCTGTTCGGAACTATGGAACCATGGGAACGCAGTTACGGGCTCAAAATCATGGATCTGCGATTGTGAAACCATGGATGCACTTTTTTGACTGTAGAACCATGGGTGGGAGTTTTCTACTGAGATGACAGGTCACCTCGAGATGCATGCCAATGATTGGATTCAAGCTCACATTCTCAGTTTCTCATCGGGTCTAGATGTATTTTAGCAGCTTATTGGTACGCAAATTCAGCCCTCTTTGTTTGGTGGATTTATGGTGCCTTTATAGGCTTCCTGGGGCTTTGGAGGGGAATGTGAGGTGGCAAGCCCGACTTTCCAAGTGGTAACCTGAACTTCCAGGTGGAAGAGGTAGTTACAGTGAGTCACTCAGTGTGGCTCACTTAACTGGGGTGATGTGGATCCAAGTGGAGTGGGATGTGGGATGCTTTTTTGTGTGAAGGGACAAGGGGACAACAATAAAGGAGTTGTGGCATGGGTGTTGGGAATATGTCTCATGTGCAAGGACAAAGGGGACAAGAGTGGGTAAGATGTGGTATGGATGTTGGATGAAGTGGCCAGGACACATGTCCAATGGGTGGACAAGGTATCCTAGGGTGATTTTCCTAATTAAATAACTTAGGAAAATATAATGATGTGTAGGATTTTATATCCCTAAGTTAGAATTTAGGCATATATCTTTATTATGCAGGATTTTATGGTGAGGTCATGAATGTGAACTAAAGGGTGCTAGATTTTGGTGTCTACAAATTAAAATCTTATCTACTAGGAATACCATACATAAAACTAGTTCCATATAATCTTAGTATATTTCCTACCAATAATTCTTCATAAGTTTGCTTCATAAAAAAGACATTCATCCATGCTGTCTGAACTACTCAGAGAATAAATGGTCACAACATTTCTTTTCCTCAAGATAAACTAGTCCCTGTAGGCATGCAAATTCAGTAGCAACATCTCATTTTTCATATAATATATGTTTTATAGAATTAAACATAAAATTTCCAATCATTCCATTGATAATATATATTTTCACTGAATATATATCTTGCATAAAAAAATCATAAATAAGTCATTCCATAATCAAGGTAGCATAGTCAATCATAAAAGCATCCATAAAATAGTCTTCCAAGGGAGGGTTATGACAAAATTATTCTAGAACTATAATAGTAAATCTAGGAAGAAATCCAAAATGTAGAATAATTGTAACAAAATTATTCACTCCTAGATTTAATAAAAAATCATTAGCAGTAAGTAAGGCATACATATATGTTTAGCACAAAGAGTTGAGCAAGATTCTAGAAAATAATCTAATTCTCATTCAAGAAGGTGTATAGCCTCAATTAATACAATTAAGCTAGTTATAAATACGAAAGAGCTGACCATTAGAAAGTATTGCATTATAGTATATATAAATTTTATAATTACAATTGGTTATTTGTCACTATAGTTTAGAGACTCGATTCTAGGTTTGACATACCATTTTAGTGCATGTTCTCATATCTTTAGCTTATTTTGTTGCAACTAATTTAGCATCATGGTGCTAAGGTGGCTCCTTTCTACTTGAACTAAATAAGTGGTGATTTTTGTATCTTCATATAGTGCACAAGATCTCTTGATATGTTTATTATCCTCTTAGTCACCTCAATATCATCCTAGATACAACAACATAAGTGTCAATTGAAGAAGATTTTGTGCTTTTTGTGATTCTCTAGTAGAATATTCACCTATAAAGAGCTTATATTGGTAGTTTGGGGTATGCTTTTACTTAATATATCTTTCAACTCCTTCCCCCTTATTTTACGAGGTATTAATATCTTAATTTATTTTTTTAAAAAGTTTTAGCTTCCCTTGTTGAAATCAATGCTCAACATTATTCGATAAGTCTAGTTTTAATGAAGTTTTTTGTTGGATATCGGGTTTAATATCTGCCTTAGCCAATTTTTCTCTAATAATGCTACTAGGTTGGATTTTATAGAAAAACTACTAACATATGCATTAAAAATATTTAGCATTGAGAATCAATGTACATGATAGGATCCACTATTGTGTTGGATGTTGGAACCTTATAATTAGCCAATTTTATTACTCCAAGGGACTAATTGTTTTATATAAAACTAAATATGTGTTCTTCCTTGTTGACATCAACATCATTGTCCACCTAGGCTATTGTGTACTAGAAGCTAGATTTAAATCTTCTATTAGTACTTCCATCCATGTGATTATCTTAATTAGTCAAAATTATGGTCCATCGGGTCTATTTGACACTTGGTTGTTATATATCATATAATTTTACAACTTTTGTTGACATCTACAATTGAAATGTCCGGCAGTGTCTTTACACTTTATAAAATTTCTTGCATTCTTTGATCTGGTATTTATTATAAAAATTTTAGTAGTATTTTATAGCAAAATATAGTGTTTTTTATAGATAAAAAAAAAGTGAAGATACATGCTAATAAAATTAGGTAGTCACCAATTCTATTCCATCTTGTGGTGGTTGTTGCTTGGCCTATCCCTACATGTTTCCTTCAAAATGTTGAATCATTGAAAATGCTCTAGATAGAGGGTGTTTGATAGTAGGGGATGGAGCAAATATAGAGTGGAAGGGTAAAAATATATAGAATGAAGAATTTACTATTACAATATTAGAATTTATAGGGATTTGGGTATTTATACCTATTGAGGAAATTTGTGCCCCCTATACAAGTGGTGTGGATACTATTGCTAAGGATGTAGTCGGTAAGGTAGCAATTTTATTAGCAAGGCTAGGTGGTGGATGTGGCTCTTCTGGAAAAGGCTATTAATATGGTGGAATTATTCCATCAAGAGATAAAAAAGGAGTGAACATACATGCTCCTTTCACTTTCGATAGTAGATTTTGCATTGTTGCATCTTCTAGCCCAACTCCTTCATTGCACCACTTAGAAAATTGTTCCATTTATAATATTTTAGATGCCCTCATATCCTCTTCTTTGATGCCTAGATGTTCTCTTCTATGCTAATTTTAATTTGATTCTCCTTGTATAGTTGAGGATCTAGATTTTTATACACCTATTGCTTTTGTTATACATTTTATGGATTATGCCTTCTATGCTACTTCTATCTTCGTGTCTTCCTCTATTGGCTCATACTCACTAAATTGTGATGTAGAATCGATCACCAGAGTGTCCCTAGATGCTTTAGCTTGTGTTCTTCATATTATCTATAGAGGTGCTTCCTTTGCACTAACATCTTATTTTGAACCTCCTTATTTTATCAAGGGAGCTACCTATGGGGAAGCTACTCAAGGAATTACCTATTCTTCTTTAGGTTCCTCTTATTTCCTTTTCTATTATTTTTATCAAGCCTGGGTATATCTCCCTTGTGTTTATTTATCCATTTATGATATTTTCCTTTGAATTATTCCTCAAGCCACTTATCAAAGGTATCAGGATAAGTCTTATTATGGGTACCACATTCACAATGCGATATCCACCATTCTATGTTCTTATTTTCCTCCCATTCCAGGTTTTCATCAATATTGAGTATGATATCTTCATGTATCCAATGCTCTTTTTTCCTTTCCAAATCATAAACTTGTTGCTATTCATAATATTTTCTCCATGGGGTCCTCTCCCACATCCGAATAATATTTAAATCCATGATATTATTTCATGATTTTTTTTAAATTGTTCAATTTCAAGATAAGGTAGATGATCAAAGGTTGGTGGATTATTATTAAATTGGACCAATTTGACCCTGAGTTTCTCTTCCAAGTCATAATTCTAGATATGAAGAATAATCAACAACTGAAGAGCATTGAGTTTATTGTCAAGCAACTCCACTTGTCCTTTTATTTTCATAGTTATATATTCAAACCTATAGGGGTAGCAATATGTACAAGATTTGTTTTCTTGAGAGCTAAAATGTTCATCTATTTCATCTATTTGTTTGTACAATTCCATGCCAAATATATAATCTATAACAAAATACAATAGGTAGGGCATTTTGAGAAAGCCATATACCAGTATTATTATACCCTTTGGTAGGAAATACTAGTCCTAAATTTCTCTTTTCTTTCCTCTTAGACTATCTATTAATTCTAAACTAATATGAGGTATTGGGCCATAGATAAAGGATAGGGTAGAGCCAAAACAAATTTGGTTGAAAGTGATATATGCAAAAATTTCTTTGAGGATTGGGGTCCAATCCACTATTAAGCAAGGTTGATGGTCATATTCATTAAACAAGCTAATATTATGAAGCTGAGGGGATATGTGGTAAAGGAAAATCCAAGCTAAAAATGTTGGAATTTTTTTTATCACTTTTCCCCAATTTTAGGGCCACCAAATGACTATAGATTTTAGAGCTCAGGTATGGGCCCAATCAAAGAAAATAGGACTAAATCCCATGGTACTCTCATAATTTCTTACATTAGTGACCACATAAGCCAAGGATAATTGATAATAATACACCAATTCATAAAAATATAAACTTATAATAGCTGATAATATGAATAATACTACTTGTAGAATATATAGAAAACTTATGAGTATAATAGGATCATTAGGAAAACTACTAGGAGCTTTACCTAGATGAAAATTTAGCTAGGACATGAAGGTTGAATTTTTGAAATATTTTTTCTTTTTAGCAATTCTAATATGCTTGAGACTCATACCTGGTTGTTTACCCATTGTGAATATATTTTTTATGTTTTCTTCATTGATAGTGAACCTTGATTTCTTTTATGTATTGCATATTGTTGTAGTCCCTAGGTCATATTATTACAACCCTAATGAGCTCTATGTAGGGATGGATGAACTTGGGCATGTATCTTGATAGAAAACAATTCCACAAGGAAGCTTCAATTATACTAGAAGACAATTTTCCTCATATTTATGACCCATATTGGAAGCTTTTCCATTTTGCTTTGATTGTAATGATTGCACCATGTTTATTGGCCAAATTGTCCTCCAATTCCTTCATGGTATTTTGAAACTTTTTTCCTAATTTCCTTATGGCTATTTTGCACTATCTTACTAAGAAATAGAATGTAGGAACCAATAATTTTTTAGCACTCCTACTTCACAAAGTTCTTCACAAAAAATAGCAATAATCTAACAAATTTTTTCCTTTTGTGTGAATATATAATCCTCATTGTTTTACACTAGACCTATTTTTATAATTAAAAAATCCCACAAAGAATGGTCATTGCTAATTAAATATCATGGATTACACATGTTGAGCTTCTATGACAAAATATTATTTTGGTAATGCAAGTTTATGTAAGCATTAGCAGTGCATACCTTTTTTATGACTACCAATATTTAGACCAATGACTAGTAAATTCAAAAATTGGTGAGTGCTTGGCCCTAACCTTAGCCAATTAAAATGCTTATATTTATAACATGTTTCTACCACTCTTCCCACAATGTGACTATATACACATACCATCATCTACATATATACACATAAACATGCACATTTTTCTATACATAGTGTTTTATAAATTGATCATTTATTAGAATTGATAAAATATAATCATCCATATCTTGCAACTCGTATGCATTTAATTCCTTATTTATCGAGATTAGATATGCATAAAACTAGAATGATTCTAATTTTTCATGTTTTTTAGGTTTAGTTCAGTTTGAATCCCATCTCAGCACTAGATCACCCTCTCTAAAGTATTTAAATGATGATTGTTTGTTGAACCATCATTTAACTATTGCTTTATATCTTTCAATGAAGCTTTGTTTAGATTAGAGGAAAATATCCCCATTTTTATTTCTAACTAGGACCAAGTTGCCCACCCATATTGAGTGCTTGATTTGATAGATAATATTTGCATAAAGTATCTTTATTAGGTCTTGCTTCATCAATACCTCTATAGTAGTATTTACTAGCCTCTATTTTTGCTAGAATGGCTTGACATTAGTTAATTTTTTTTTTGGTAAATTAATTTTTATTATTTCAAAAAGGGCATTTGAAAGGCACCCTGATGCGTTTTACATAAAGGAACCAAGAGGAACGCAAAAGAGATAAACGAGTCTCCTTAAATAGAACAAACTCAATAAAACTGAAAGACTAAGAATAGAAAGGCCAGAAAGGCTAAAAGCCATTACAATACATTGACAAAAAGGAGCAAAAAGGAGCAAAAAGGATCACCACCAAAAAGAGAAATACAAAGGCGAGCTGGAACAGAACATCACACACACCAATAAACCAAAGGAAGAGTAATGCATCTAAGAGAAAAACCAGCAGTAAGCCAAGAACACTATCAAGGAAGAGCGTCGGGTTGTAGAAGGTTATGAACATCAATTTCTAGAACATTATCCTTCACTTCCTCCTTCAGGGTTTCTTTGTCCTTTGAATTTTCCTTTAGATTTTCAAAGCAGACGTCTTGAGCAATTTCAACTACATCATCTTCATTAGCACCCCCTTTGACATCGAAAGGGGGTTCAACAACAGAAACCATGGAGGAACCATTAAAAATTTTGCAAAAGAAGAAAAGGCTGAGATTATGCCTCTGTTCCTTAAGGCTAGCAATGGCCTTACCAATGGCGATGTAAGTCGCCTCTAGATGAATGATTGATGCAGTAGTAGCATGGATAAATAATTTATGGAGGAACTTGTCAACAAGATCAGGTGAAGTAGACTAGGATTTAGGAGGTTTTCTAGTGATGGACGATGGGGTTTCAGCTACTTCCTTAAGCTTCAGTCATTTAGAGCTTCTAACAGGGGTTGTTTCAACTTTGTTTTTCTTCCTAAAAATAGAGTGAGGCGTATCATTTTTTATTTTCCTTTTCTTGGATTAGAATGTTGGGGCTAGGAGTAGAGGAAGAGTTATCTTCTCCAAAATTAGACTTAGGGATGTTTCCACTAGGGAAATTAAAGAGGTAACGGTAAAGGACTTTGAAAACCCCTGGTGACTGGGAAGGACATCCTCCTTTTTGTGGGTAGACGTAATGGTGTAATCGATGGAATATAAAATAGCAGTAGGGATGTTCATGGTTTTGGCTTCATGGAAATGGTTCACATAGGCAAGGTGAATATAACATAATTAAGAATATTGATTATCACTGGAAAGATATTGCATTACAGGAACAAGATTTTTTTGCAAAGGATGGGAAAGGTATTCATGAAATAAACCTTTGCTGTAATTTTTATAAACCTCGGAGTTCTTCTCGAAGAAATATTGCTCAGCATCCCAATTGTGTTTTTTGCGTAGAATAACTTTACCCTCCAAGGATTGGCCTGTCAGGCCCGCTAGAAACTCAATGGAGATGTGAAATTGGACACCATAAATTGTGACGTAATCCTTATACCAAGAGTTAGCAAAGGCCTTTGTTATGTTATCATCAACCCCGGTGAAAATCTTAAAAAATTTAATCAAAGGACTATTGGTTTTGTTTGTCCATAAATGATGAACCAAAGGATGGAACTGGAATACAACAAGCTCAATATAAATGGGTTTGCGCTCTTTCATGGTGGTGAACAGGGAAAAAGATAGAGGTCGATCAAGAAAAGGAATAGAAAGAGCAGGATCAAACATTAGGATAATGAATAGGGAATGCATAGGATCAAATAAAATAATGGCGTTGCATTGTGAACATCTGCTTTGGGACCGTAAAGGCATTAGCGCAAAATAAATGAAGACTTAAAAAATTAGGGATTGGCTAGGGCAAAGGTTTGATCTAAAAATCAATATTAGGTAAAAAACCCAGCCAATAACTTGGTGATACACTAAAATGGCAGCTTGGCAATTCAGGGTGCATGAAAGTCTTAGCCAACATGATATCTAAGCATGAGACCCTGAAAGGGTTGGGATGATCACCAAATTGATTTTCAAGATGATCCTTCGATCGAGAAGGCTGAATATGGTTCCCAAAAAATAGGATTACACGTATCAAAGCACACAGGATTCAAATGATTCAAACTCATGTGAAAATATGCCTTGGGATAATAAAAATAAGTGGTCACCCAAAAATGATTAAAATTCTTTAAAGAGATTGTAAAAATGGAAAATAGAGCCTAGGGGAACGTGAATCCAATTTCCCAAGAAAGGCAAGGTTATTGAATTAAGACGAAACCAAAGGTCTGGCAAATAACTCTTGGGGATAACAAAGGACAAAAAATATTGATGACTAGGAATGATAGGCAAATTAATGTTCATCATGGAAAATGTGAGTTTGGTCCTTCCCTTGAATTTGGTACCATTTTATAAGATCATCCACCTCATGGGGCAGACTATCTATCCATGTTAGAGGTCCTTGGGCATTGACCCCAATATTAGCCAGCTTATCAACAAATGTATTAGCCTCCCTGTAAGTATGTTGAATAATGCAATTATGTTACCTCTGAAGGATGTGTTTGCAGTACTCAATGGTTGGTCTAATCCTCCAGCTAGAAGGCTTAAAAGACTTTAAATAGTTAATGATATTTAGGGAATCACCTTCCATAATGATGTTTCTTGGAATATCTTTGACAAATTGGAGGCCTCTCCAGACAGCTTTTGTCTCAATGAAGTGATTGGTAGTCACACCTAGAGGCTCCGAGTAGGCAAAAATAGAATTTTCTAGATGATCACGAAGTATTCCACCAATACCCCCTGTTACAGGAATTCCTTTGGCCACTCCATAAAAATTAAGTTTAACCCAACCAATAGGAGGGGGAATCCATTTGACACTAATTCTAGGATTAGAAGAATCAGTATCTTTGAGATCATCAATATTTATATTGCAGGACTTTAGGATGTCTTTCTCAAATGGAGGACAAGGATGCAGATTTAGAGGAGCGACAAGAACATTTTTGGTGGTACAGAGAATAATTTTATTGGCAATGTACTCAGGTTGGAAAAATTTCTTTTCGAAAACTCTGCGGTTGCGTTCAAGCCAAATTTGCCACAAATAGTGCTGAAGAATAAATTTACACAATCCTTTGAGAACAAAATTTTTAAAAGGATTAGGCCACTAATAAAAAAAGTCAAAAATTAAATGAGGATTGGCCCAAACCAACTGGAATATTTGAAGAAGTTTATTGATAACTTGACATTAGGCAATAAATCTATGGTATGCTCAATGATTTCTTTTTTGTAGAGCTTCAATTCATAATAACTCCATGTAATGATGTTGATACATTCTTTGCATAGATTAAATAGCTACTAAAATTCTTCCTCTAAGCATTTCACACAAACCTTTAGACTATTTTTGGGCTTTAGTTGAACCTCTATGAACTATTGTTCATTAATTTTTATCTTTTGGCTAGTTAATTGGTCACTACTATCAAATAAGCTTTTGAGGGTGACTAGTCCCTTAAGAATATGGTTTTTCTTCAATTAGACCATTTCATATTTGCTCACTTCTTCTATTACATATATGCAACCTATTTTATGAATAAAAAAATCCACTATCTATTTGTCACTGTCAAACACTTGCTAGAAAGTATTCTTGTTTGACACTAATTGCCTAAATACAAATTTTATATATTTTGGTTTTTTTCTTAAATCAAATTATGGGCAAAAGTTGGCTCCATAAGAAGCTAATGCATCAACTTGCATATTTAATTCCCTAGTAATGTCCTTTATGTTTAGTGCATTAAACCTTTCAAACATGTCCTAGACCCTATTTCAATAAGATTCAAGATAATGTTGCCTGTTGTTGCATTTATCTTTTACTTGATTTACCACCAAATTTGAATCTCCATAAATGCTTAATTGCTTGATCTCCATATTTTTTGCTTGTTTGTAATACTTCATACTCTATAGTATTGTTAATACAACTCTAAGTTTTTCTATATGATAATATTTTAACTACTCCAAATGGTGAAATCAACACAACTCCCACTTTGATATCATTTTTGCATCAAGCTCCATCAAAATAGAGCTTCCAAATTTTGTTCTATTTGGGATATTATTTCTTTAAGACCATTGACATTTTCTATTTTGACTTAAAATAGTATACGTGTCAACCCTTGTCCTGACCATAGCATTGAATTTCTTAAGTGAAAATTGATTCATAGTATACAATTCATCAACGATTTCCTCCACTCAATCATTATATTCACTAAGCATACCAAAACTACTATATGATTGAACTTAATATTTAATTTTCTCTATTTGGTAGTTGGATGGATTTTTTGAGAAAAAATTAAAATTTTCTACCATTGTGCAGAATTTCCATGTGTGAATAGTCTAAATATAGATATCCATCTAGCTTAGAATTGAATTCATGGGATAGACACATAATAAAATAGGGTTCTATATCTACAACTAGTACCTCTTGTATCATCATTATTTGAGGCATCCTATGTAGCACCATGGAAATATGCTTGATGACCTCAACTATACTAGAGTTCCATCAAGTTATAGGACTATTGTAATGAGTATATTCAATACCTTTTTCTTTGCATATTGCTTATGGCATCATAGTTTTTGTTGCTTTGAAATCTACCATGTAGTTATGTACAACCCATCCTTCCATGCATAAAGATATATTGAAAGATGATGGTCAATTTTTACTAGCTTTAGAGGTAAGTTTACCTTGATTTTATTTTAATCTAATAGAATTCAAAGATGCTCTGAATAGGTTTGTTTGTCCTATCATCATCAATGCATTATACATACTAGATTTAGATGGTTTCTTATTTAGATCTTCCACTATTTTTAAATTAGGAGTTTTTGCAAGCCTTTTTTATGCTTTCTTTAGCTCATGGAGTCTTTATTAGTATTCTTTCATAGCTTTGATCCTTTATCATTTTGTGATAGAAGGATACCAACATTTATTTCTAGGCTATTATTGTGCTTCACCCTATTTTCGTTGCATTTGTTTAGGTTTTTCCTTTGGAGATTCTTGCATAGGTTGTTCTTTTGCTAGATTCAGGTGAGGTACTTCACTTTCTGGTTTTTTTCTTTGCTACACTAGAACTTTGAATGGATGCAGTTCTATGGGGTCAACCTACAATGGTTTCTTCATTAATTGTGTTGGAACTAATATTAGTTCTTACTCTTACACCATTATGTGTTGCTCTTCCTTCCATAATATGTTTATTTGTATCTTATGTGTTCTCTCTACCTTTTCAAGTGTAAATTTCTACATTTAATATTGGTGAAGCATGCAAGTCATTTAATCATATGGTTCATTGCAAGTTAAACACTAGTAGTCTAATTGTAAAGAAGAGGTAGAGGAGATTTCTTACTTATTACAATACACTACATTAGGCTTCACTCCAAAATTACTAGTAAAAGCACCTTTATCCTTCACCATGTAAGAAAATATCCTCGACTAGAAGTTTCCTTTTGATTATATTCTCTTCATGGTTGTGATCTCATTGGTTAATATTTTTAATATTGTCATTATATCATTCATACTAGTAATCTAAGGATCAAAAGTAGGTAATGTTGGTATAGAGGGAGGTGTAGATAATGTAGGTGTTGATAATACTAGAAATTTTGGTGCAAGTATAAGGGCTACATTTGGTAGATGAGTGATTGTTACTAGTCACTATTACTTAGATTTGATCTATGGGATATATAGATAAATTGACATGGCATTCCTTAGGCAAGTATACCTATGGCTATTAAAATGCTCTTAAGCTTAATGGAAATGTTAGCACATTGGACTAGTGGATCATAAAACTTAACTCTAAGTTGAAGGCCCTAAGATAATAGTAAAGTGATTACACATTTATTGGTATGATTTCATGTGGTATTCTTTGCCATGTTCTAATAAATCTGATGTTGAAAATTCATCACTATCTCTTTTGGATACATTTGGATAGTGATGAACTCAGTAAGGATAAAAACTAAGTTTGCTTGCTCATTGAACTCTTGTACCAATATATGGGTAAGCTATGCCCAAGAACTTATGCAACCATACTAAAGGGTTTGATACCAATGCAATACCTTTCCTTTCAATGATATTATTAATAACCTTATCATCACATATTTCTCATGAATATTATGGATGATAGCCAATGATGCCACATCTTGATAGTGTTCATAGGATATTTTTCTAGTACCATCATACATTGGAAAGGCTTTAAGAGTGGTAGGAAGAATATGATTTTAGTTTGATAAATTTAGAGGTCATGCATTATTCCATTTTAAGAAGTTCTGTAAGGGTTGATTTTGAGCCATTTGTGTTGATGTATTTAAATGAGATGAAGCAGGTGTTGTAGAATGAGTAGATCTTGGGATTTCTATGGAAATTATAGATGGATATGGAGGGGATTATTGGGATCTATATATATTTAAGGTCACACGTGGTAATTATGTAAATATTATAGTTCATTTTAGGTATTTAGTCAATGCCCAAGTGAGCATGAGCTTATGGGATAAATGGTAGTTGTGTTACCTTTGGCATAAATTTCACTCAGTTCACTAATTTCTTAGGATATATATTTATAAATAGAGTCTCTAGGTGAACATGAAGTTCTTCACAAGTGAGGACAATACTATTGACCAAAATTTTGAGTCCTGTAGGTATTTTTAAATGTTATATGTATGCTTATATAACTTTAAAAAAAAGTTGTTTATTCTTTGCTATTAGGATTATCTTCAATTTAGGTATTTAATGTTATCTAATAATATAATAATGATATTTGGGTTCCATTGAATATGTCAAAAATATTCTTACTTTCAAAATCTACCTATGTTGATGAGATGTGTCCTCAAGACTTTGACCAAGATATTGGAATATTTGGAACAAGCGTTTCTAAGCCAACCTCCATAGAAGGTTGGATCCTATGCCTAGCTAATCTAAATAAATGGGGGGTTGGAGACTAGAGTATGAAATTCAAATGATTACAAAGCCAAGCTAAAAGTGGTATGGAATTGGCAACATCAAGAGACATGATGTAGAGAGTCTCACAATCTGAATTTAAATTAAATTCATGACAAAACAACTTAATTATCTTATGCTATTTAGAAAAAATAACATGAATAACTCTAAGTATTCACTAAATCATTCCAAAACTATAATGGTAAATCCAGGGGAAAATCTAGAATGCAAATTAATTATAAAAAAATTATTTGTTCCTAGCTTTAACAAAAAAGCATTAACACTTTATAAGGCATACATACATATTTAGCACAAACACCAGAGTAAGAGTCTAGACAACAATCCAATTCTCATTCAAGAAGGTATATAGCCTCAATTGATATAATCATACCAATTATCAATGCCAAAGAGCTAACCATTAAAATGTTTTGCATTCTAGTATATATAAATTTTAAAATTATAATTATTTATTTTTCATTATAGTTTAGAAAGTGGATTGCAAGTTTGATAGGATGTTGCAGCACATGTACTCATATCTTCAAATCATTTTGTTAACTGATATGGAATCATCATGCTAAGGTGGGTCATTTTTATTTGATGTGAGGGAGTGGTGTTTGTCATGTATTTATATGGTGCACAATATATTTTAACATGTCTATTGAGCTCTTAGTTTCCTCACTATATTCAAAGCTACAACAAGACAAGTATTAGTTAAAAAATATTCTAAAATTATCATGATTTTTTAATAGAATATTCACTTATCGACATCATATCTTGGTAGTTTGGGGTATGCTTTTACTTGATGTCTCTTTCAATTCCTTCCTCCTTATTTTATTGCATATCAAGATCTTAATTCATTTTTACCAAAAATTTTAGCTTCCCTTGCTAACATAAATGCGCAACATAATCCTACAGTTCTAATTTTATTGAAGTGTTTTACCAGATGTTTTGTTCAAACTCTGCCCTAGCCAATTTTACTCTAATCATGGTGTTGAACTGGATTTTATAGTATAATTATTGATGTATGCATTCAAAAATATCTGACACTAAGAATTAATGTACCTCATAAGCTCTACTATTGTGTCAAATTTTAGAACCTCATACTTAGCCAATTTTCTTTCTCTAAGGGACTAAATATTTTATATCAAGCCAAATATTTATTCTCACTTATTAACATCAATGTCATTGTTTTCCTGAACTACTACATGTTTGACATTGGATTTAAATCTTAAATAAACTTTTTAATCCATCCAACCATCTTACTTAGTCAAAATTATGGCCCATTAGGTCTATTTGACACTTGGTTGTCATAATAGATATTTTTTGCAACTTTTGTCGACATCAACATTTGAAATGTTTGATAGTGTTTTTACACTTCAGCAAATTTTCTTGTATTTTTTGATCCAACCTTTATTCTAAACGTTTTGGAAGTCTTTTACAATAAAATGTAGTGTTTTGTATAGAAAAAAATTATCTCCTTATTCAGATATGGATGTGGGTGAAAATTTCACCTATAGTACCTAGTGTTTTAGTTCTTGTTATTTGTTCGTCCTCCCTTTTTACTTTTATTTTTGTCCTTATACTCTAATTTGATAGTAACTTTGCATACCTCTCATAATGTATTTAATACAAAATTCAATATGTCCTCTTAAAGGTACCATTGTAGCCCATTGTGATACCTAATGATTCGAAATCTTTTTTTATATTGAATACATAGTTATACTCCCACAAAATAAATAATATTAGTATAATTTTGAATAGAATTATTTCTAACTTGATGCAATTATTACCATGTATTGGTCTCCATAGTTTCCCATAGGATAATATTCTTCCTTCATGGCCTATATGAAATAATACCATATTAAAATTTCTTTAGATTATTCCTTCTTCTTTCCTACCAATATTGATCAAGTAATGAAGTTTTCAAGAGTGTAAAAGTCATATTCTTATTGTGAGTGAATTATTTATATAGAAGTACAGAGATAACTATTCTTAGTAAAAGTTTAGGGTGTAATAATTAATTTTCCTTCAAAATAAGGAATATCAAATTCATCTATAATTTAAATGTGTCAAATAATGGAATAATGCTAGGGTAGTAAGAGGTCAGGTAGAGAAGTTTACAAAAAATTACAATAGGAAGCTACTAAAATTTTTAGAGTAAAATGATCCATCATCTTGTTGCTCTATTTTATGAAGTATTTATTTAACATATCTTTAAAAGGATTGACTATATTCATGTTGTTCATTATATTTTCCATCTAATATCAATTGGAACAACAAGGTAGGTAATAAGAGGAATCTCAAGTTTGATGCCTAAACTTTCCATATTTTGGTATTGCATTTATGGACATACATTTAAAATACAAACTACTCTAATATGGCTAACCTACAACTTGAGTTAAGAAATATCAAAAAATTGTGCAATTTAGAAGTAACAAAATATAAAAAAATATAAGAAAAATAACATAATAATTGTATTGCTTGGAAAAAATACAATGTAATCAATCTTTGGGAAGAGATGTGAGGCTATAACATAACATCCACTACTCATGCCTTTTATAATCATAGGTGAATCTCTCTTTATATAATTCTATAGTTGACGGACCTAGTATTCATTGGTTCCCTACAACTGAAGTATCTACCCATTTTTACTAACTAAAACTTGCTTTTGCATCATATAGTGGTGTTGAATAGAACTTCAAATGAATGTTATAGTATCCCAATGTGACAAAATATTATATTAAAATCTGTATAACCTTTTAGAGAATACCTTGTTTTAACTTCATAATCAACATAGTTAATGGCTTGTTTGAGGGATGATTGTCTCAATATTTGAGATATTACATATTTAGTATATTGTCATGTTTTCCATTTTCCATGTTTGATACTTTTTAATAAATGATCAATCATACTTTCATTAATTATTGAAGGATTGGGTGACCTAGGCCAACCATGTCATAGGAAGCATGTGTTGCATGTGTGGTTAAGAAAATCTAATGAAAGCAAGTAATATGATGAGGATAGGTGGATGGGATAACATGGATAGATGGGTCGAAATTGGCAATGATATTTTCCAAACAATGTGAGGTATATTTCATTGTATGGGAGAGCATTAATGAGTGTTATAATAGTATATGATTGATCAAGTCACGATGACATGGAGATATTGGAAAGATGAAGTACTTTCCAAGAGGACAAGTAATGATAAAATTCATGTTCTTGTAGTTTGGGTTATGTTTCTTTTTTTTTTAAATTGTAACCAATAAAAAATAGATAAGTAAAATGAGAGGATAAAATATTAGCTAGATTACTAACAAAATGGAATGTAATGTGAAGTAATAACCTCCTATAGCAAGTTTTTCATGTCTTACTAGGTATGATAGATATTGTTAGTGATGAAGGCATAGTGGCTATCTATTGTGGTATCACCCAAATGCAATGGGTATGGTTATGGTGACAATCAATTCATAAAAGAAAAAATAAATGGTTGTATAATAGAAATAATAAGTGTTAATGATCTCTTTTTATAGGGAAGAGCACTAAACATTGTCCAACAAAAATCACTCTATGAAAATTGAGCTATAAAATGCATTTTTAGTAGTTAGTTCATGGTATCCTGTTATAGTTGATAGGTGACATTCTTATACAATAACATCCTTCTATAGTGATGATCATGGATATTTATTCATTAACTAATTTAAAACTCAAACGAAAAAAAAAATGCAATCTTGAAATATTAGATTATAAAACAAAAAAATATGACTAATAAAACGCAACAATATAAATTAATATAATAAAATACTTTTATTTTTTAAAAATAAAATATAATACAAATAATCTTTAAAAAAATTATAACACTAAATTTATTAGTTATGCTTTTTATAATTAAAAATACATTTCTTACTATACAAAATTACTAGAAAGTCACTTGGTAGAGTATGTGATGGTTCACCTTGACATTTTTATCCTGACTTGGTAATGACCTCATCTCCGACTTCTGAAGTTAACTAGTCCAAACGTGAACTGCCTAAAACTTCGGAAGAACGTCAATAACTTATGTATTTATGTTTCAAATGAGTGATTTTGTTTTAACCTAAAGTTAAATTTAGAATTTAAATTATAGGGTTGTTTTCATCAAATCTATTTTGTTGTGAAGGATCATTTATCAGACTCTCACCATCATCAGTCTAACCCGCACTCAAACAATTGAGATCATACTACTATCTTTACAAACAAGTTATTTGAAATTTAAACCTAAATATCTTTCTAATAAATATTTAACCAAATAAATTTTAAATATGCGTACGTAGAACGTGCAAGGAAAATTCACATAGACATCAACGTTGTGAATCTAGTCTTCTCAATACGGAGTGAATCCCTACAGTTGGTTTCATTCCAAATATCTCAAATCTGAGTTGCCTGGGGTAAAACGATTTCTGACAAGGGGAGGCCCAAGTTTCCGACGTACTTGACCTTCAGTCAGGTCAACTGAATTCAACGGTCCACATTCGACGTGGTTCTGCCGGCCGGAATTCAGGCCACATACCTGTCTGAGCATTATCAGAAGACAAACCCGAATGGACAAAAATTTTGCCTTGATTTACCACTAATTTAGAGCAAGATTACATTACCAGTCGGAATTAAGAGGTGAAAGAGCGAGGACCTAGGAAGGCGGTCTAAGGAAAGCATCCAATTACCAGAAACCGTTTTTCTTTCTCTCTCATTTTTCCTCGCTCCCATTCGCAAAAGAAGAACCAAGGCATGGATTTGACAAACGAGCTCTACAATTTTCAATTGACTGACTCGCAATAGAAGAAGAAATTGAGCTTAGATTTTCCAAACGAGCTCTAAAATTGTACTTATGTGGTCACCCTTCGGCTGAATGACAACCAACATGGTGTCGCTGCTAATAATGTGATATATATAATTTATTTATTAGTAATAATTATTTTCAATTGATTTTAAAAATGATATTGAACTAAAATAAAAAAATTAATGATAAGCTTTTAACTAGTATTGATCTTAATAAAGAGTAGGAATATATAATTTTGTTTTTAATTACATCTGGGATAAGTAGTGGCCATGATTTGGGGTAGGTGCCACAATCATAGTATTATGGGTTGTACATACTGGAAACCATCATATAGATCTTGGCGCACTCCGCTCTTATAACCACCATGCTATAATCATTTTAAATCTTTTACGTTGTTGAAAGCACCAGAAAGAAAAACCACCACACAAATCTTCGTGCAATGCGCCCCTATAACCACCATGCTACAATCATTTAAAACCTTTTACTTCATTGAAAGCATCAGAAAGTCGCAACATAGATCTTCGTGAAGTCCGCCCCTGTAATCACTATGCTACAATCATTTTAAACATTTTACATTGTTGAAAGCACCAAAAAAAAAAGGATAAGCATTCAGTGCTACGAGGCTTTTTACGTTGTTGAAAGCACCAAGAAAAGGATAAGCGTTCAGTTCTACGGGGCCAAAGATTTGAACCTTGGACCACGTTGTTGAAAGCACCAATAAAAAGATAAGCGTTTAGTGCTACGAGGTCAAAGATTTGAACCTAAACCAATTAATCTACACCTACAGATGAGACCTATAAAAATATATAATTATCCAAATGTTTATTTACCTATAAAATGTATCTAATTTTTTTTTTTTTTAAATTTAAACTAAGTTAATTTTCCAAATTCTTGACTACTATAGGCAATATAATAATATTACTAAGGTGTATAAAACATATAAATTATATTACATGATCACCCTAATGTGATTCATATATAATGTGAATCATATCTACTATTACTAGTGACCACCAAGTTTAAACAATATAATACTCGAACGAGGGTGTAAGGGGACATCATTGTCACCATTCAGACAAACTTTGAGAGGCTACATTCTATATCTATATATTTGGTTTATTTTATAATATGAGCAGATGTTAAAGTTAATTCCTAGCATGCTTACTTCCCCTCTCCCTTACCACTGAAAGGAAGGCGGATGTAGTTAGACCAGGAAACGATTTTCCTTAACCTAAATAGTTAGTGAGGGTAAATTATCATGCACGCACTTAGCACGTACGTACATCAGGAACACACTTCTCATGCATGATTAAGGAGAACTAATTTAAAGCTAGATATAGTGCCTATGCAATGCGTGCTTTCGATGACTGAAACAAACGTTTGAACTAAAAAAATGCATTCCTTTCCTTCGATCCATCGGACAACTTTAAACGACAATGACACTATACTTATGTTATACAACAATAGCGTTAAAAAAGAGCACTGGGGTCGAAAATCATTTGTTCCCAGGCTGAAAATCAGATGATCCGTCGCCGATGCCTTTTCCGATCCAAACACCGGCTTGGATGGCATGCTCTATAGTCTTCTCCACGTCGTCGATGCCGCAGGAATTCCCAGGGAACTGGGGCTCCCCAGAGTTTTGATACGCCGCCACGCAGTCGAGCAGATTCTGATTGCATGTAACGTTCAAGTAGTTGGAGTGGCCGATGCAATTGTCGTGAAACATGCAGCAGCTGTCAAGACCATCACATGGAGCTTCGCCGGGGCATCCTGTGTAGAACAGTCCACAAGATTTCCCATACCTTAGAAGCGGTGCTTCTGCAACATAGCCCATTAATAATAAAGTGTAGTAGTAAATATTGTGAGAATCGCTTTATTGTACATAATTCAGCGAATAGGAATTAGAAAATCATGCACACACCTGAACAAAATTTGGATTTGCATTTAGTACTGCATCGACCCTGCGCTGACGCAAGAAAACGCGTTAGGTGTATCACTAGATGTATAAAAACAGAGAAAGAGGGGTTGTCTTTCAGATAATTATAATAAAAATAAGCCAGATCATTGAAAGCATGCAGGTGCTTTACCCATTTCAATGCATGGCAATACAGAGAAAAGAATGCAAAAGCAATTAGAAAGAGGATGATTAGCCGCTGCAGAAATTGCATTTTCATCTCTAGCGTGGCCATTGATATGAGATGTGCACTCCTCGATGTTTACTGCTTGGATGTTTTGTTATTCTCGTTGTTGTGGGGATGAGTGAATTGGCAAGCAATGAGAATTATATATGTAAAGAGCGCCTTGTCATAACGAACATAAACAAAGGAATCTTGAACAAAATATTAATTTAATAGTCATACGGAACTCTGAATGCTGCCATTAACACCAAATATCACAAGGGAATACTCCGAAGGAATATCACAAGGGAATACTCCGAAGGAACGCAGACGCTAAAATGAACCGTCACCATTATTGGCATTTGGCTTCCAACAAATTAAAGAAATATTTTAGTATCACTTTCCCTATTTAAAAATAATAATAATAATTAATATAAAATAATTTTTTTATTTGAAAGAAAAATTAAAATCCTATGAAGTTTATAAAGAAAGGGTGTCAGTTAATGAGAATGAGTTGTTTGGTTCAATAGTTGAGACATATGGATGATGCAACACACATCAAGGTTCAAATCTCAGGGGTAGTTATATAGCTATTTTTTTATTGAGGTTAGTGTGAGAAACCTTTATGATGGACACTCAAGGTTGGGTTTTTTATTGAGGTTAGTGTGAGAAACCCCTATTGATTGAGGTTATTGTAAGAAATCCTTATGACTGACACTCAAGGCTGAGGTTTTTTTATTGAGGTCAGTGCTAGAAACCCTTATGACTGACACTCAAGATTGGGCATCCTCATCCCAATAATGACTTTTTTTTGTTATTCATTGAGGTTGGTGTGAAAACCACCTACAACGAACACTCTTTTTTTATATTGAGGTTAATGTGAGAAATCCTTACGATTGACACTTAGGGCCAGAGTTTTTTTATTTATTGAGGTTAGTGTGAGAAACTCCCATGACCAACCCTCAAGGCTAGGCATCCCCATACCAACCATGACATTTTTTTTGTTGAATGAGGTTAGTGTGAGAAATATCTATGACTAACACTCAAGACTGGGCATCCCCACCCAAACCATAACGTCTCATAAGGGTGAAAATTGTACTTATCAATAGGGTCCAAACACACAACCATACACACACCCACCCCCTCACACACTTTCCCATGCTGTGGTTTGAACCTTAGACCTCTCGAAAAAGAGCCAAAGCCTGCATCATTGTGTTGTACCCAAAGACTTAAAATTAAATAAGTAGTGTGATAAACCCCTATGACCAATGCATAGGGCTAAGCAATCTCCTTCCATCAATGAGCCCTCATAAAGTCGAGAGCTACACTTATCAATAGGGAATTAGTTCTATATGACTAAGTTGATGTAAATGGGGCATAACAAACTTTTCAAAACCCTTATTTAATTTAACTTTATGCTAGTAAAAATTTAACAAAGATCCTTCCTAAGAGATTAAAATCTTTGTTTCCAATATTTATTGATTTAGTCCATAGTGGATTTATGCCAGGGAGATAGATCCTACACAATATCATAGTTATCCATAAAATACCTTATTTAGCTGATAAAAGTAGCAAAGTTGGTCTCCTCCTCAAATTAGACAAGAACACATCTTATGATAGGGTTTCATGGGAGTTTTTATTAAAGGTTTTGGGAAAATTAGATTTTTTCCAAAGTTAGATAAAATTTGTTCATGCTTGTATCTCTTCTACCAAGTTTTTGATCTTAATAAATAGGTCTCCAATAGGTTAATTTTCAATTCTAAGAGACTCGCTCAAGGGTCCCCTGGTCCCTTTACCTTTATATCATAGTGGTAAAAGCTCTAGGTAGGGCTATCAAGTTAGTATCATTTGTGGAAGGTGTAAAAATCATTTCATTGATGGATCCTATTTCTCATCACCAATTTGTAGATTATGTTCTACTCTCCCTCCTTGATTGAATTCCTTAAGGATGCTAAAAGGAATCTTAAAGATATTTGAAATGGTATCTAGGCAAAAGATAAATTATATAGAAGTATTTTTTTTTTTTTGAATACCCCTTAGTAAGGCAAAGGAAAATTTCTCACATCTTGGATTGTGAGGTGGCTGTCCTCCCATCTCTTTACATTGGAATACATTCATTTAAAAGTAGAATCTGGTATTCACTTTGAGAACCTGTGGTGGAAATGCTATAACGAAAGCTGGTCAAGTGGAAAGGATACCTTCTTAGTCAAGTAAAAAAGGATAACCTGGTAAAGTCTACTCTTCAAAGCATTCTAACCTTCTTCTTATCTATATTCAAAATTCCTAACACAATTTTATTGAAGATTGAATATATTCAAAATTCATTTCTTTAGTTCAATTCTGATGAGAGGAAAAATTTTCACTTAGTTTATTGGGAGCAAGTTTGTAGACCTAAAATATGGTGGCTTAGGTCTCCATAACAACAACATATGAATAAGGATCTAGTTGCAAAATAAGGATGGAAGTTTGAAAATCAAACCGAAACTAGTTGGGACAACATTGTGTTAGTCAAATACTTGAGATAGGAGAATTTTTTGCTTGTTGATCCATTATTAAATTTTGGTTTAGCCTTTTTATTGATTTTGCAAAATTTGAGGATGCTAGTCTCTAAAGGTTGTGGGTAGAGGTTGCGTGATTAACTCAAGATTGATTTTTGAAAATATATTCGATTGATGTACCAACCCCTTGCACAGATTCCAAATCTATCATGTTGGAGCCTAGGACCATATTGGTCTTTGGGTCTAAGGTTGATGAATTTATTGAGGTGGGTAATGTATTGAAGGTTTGGAAATCATTAGACCAGTCTATTCTCAACAATGTTAAACTTGATTCTTGGATTCTAATTGCTAATAAGTTGATATTTTAGGTCATTAAACAAAAAAATTAAGAGGATGGCATCTTTTGGGAAGGGGAGAATTCAATCTGTTGGTTGTCAAGACTCCTTTATGGATCCCACCTTTCAAAGTATGGATTAATGGTATAACAACAAAGGTAAATATCTTTTTCTAGTTGGCAACATAGAATATGATTTTAACCATTGAAAATCTTTAAAAAGAGGTTACTCGATGTCAAACAAATGTTGTATCTATGGTGCTAATGAGGAACATACAAGTCATCTATTCTTTCAATGCTCATTCTATATGGAAATTCTTAACTTTATTTTTAATTTTTTGGAACTGAATTGGGTGGTTTCAATTTCACTTGTCGATGTTTACACTCAATGGTCATCTTATTTTTACTCTCCAAGGCTGAAATATTTTTGGAACTTCTATTTATCGCAACTTTTCTAGTTGGTGTGAAAGAAGAGGAATAGTAAAAAAAATTTAAAATTCAAAAGAGATCCTACCCCTATTTATGCTAGAGCCTTGACCTTCACCCTAGAGAATGTGTCCTCTCTAGCTTTGGAGGAGGGCATATTTAAGGAGGTTGAGATCGAAAAGAAAATTGGTTTTTAATATAGTAATAGGGTTATCAGTTTTCTTGGTCCTAATCCTCAAGCCCTTGTGAGGTCGGGACATCTTTATCTATGCTAGGTTAAAAATAACTTTGATGGAGCGTAAAGGGCAATCCTAGTAATGTTGATGATGGTGGGGTGCTTAGGGATGACAAAGGTGGGTATCTTCTAGCATATTCTAAATTATTATATATCTAGACTTACCATGTTGTAGAGGCTAAAGCCCTTTAGCAAGGTCTCCTGGTTGTGGAGAATATGAGGTACCAAAAAGTTTGCATTGAAGGAGACTCACTTAATATTATAAACTTGGTCAAAGATGATTCTGTGATGAGGAATCATATAATATAAAATATATCTTAGAATAAATTAAATTCCAATTCATATTTCTAGAATTTGTATTTATTCTAAAATATACATTATATTATATGATTCCTCATCATTCCATTCATAGTTGAAATATTAAGGCCATGATTATGGAATCTAGTCAAATTCTTTAAGCTGGATAGGATAGGGAGATAAAAGCATATCTTCAAAGGAAACTGCTACACTAACTTTATGGTAAACCTAGGTATAAGTCTCAATGGTATTTTGTCTAGAGAGACAATTTTCTTGAAGGTCTTATTCGATTTGATTTAGAGATGCATGCTTCTTAATGCTCTATAAGAATTTATTGTTTATAAATAAAGGTTTTGTGTACAATCATGTAGAAGTTTTGGTTGGTTGTGGGGCTCACCAGTGTTCTAATTAATTTCTTGTAATAAGTTGTAGCTAGTTCACTTGGTGATGGGTGACCAGTTGTAGTATTTTATAGTCATTCTTGTCCATGTATTGTTGGTCTTATGCCAAGTTTTTCAAGACTTATCCTATTGTAAAAGGTTTTAGGACCCTATCAAAATACCTTCTACATCTAATCAAAAAAATATTATCATAAACATTCTATAATCATATTAAATGCTTCCATAGAAATATTGTGTTATGTATTGTTCTTACCATCTTAAACTTAAGGAGAAATGCTTTATTATATATATAAAGGGAGATTACATATGTTAATGATTATTTTTATTTTCAATCCAATATTAAATGTGTTAATTTTAAGGATATTACGCTTCTAAAGTGTTATATTTTTCCATTTACTTTTTAGTATATCATGAATAGCATATTACACTATCATATTTGTGTCTTTTGTCTTCTGCATCAAAATTATTAATATGCTTAATTACTTTTCAAAAAACTTATTTAAAAATAAAATAAAATTCATTAAAAATTATTATTTGACTTTGTGCTAGCAAAACTTATCATAAATATTCTATAATTACATTAAATACTTCAATAGAATGGGTTATGTGACATAATATTTGGTTATGTGTTGTTCTTACCCTCTTAAAATTAAGGATAAAGGATTTATTATATACATATAAAGGAAGAGTACATATGTTAATTATTATTATTTTTCGTAATATAATATTAAATGTATTTATTTTAAGAATATTATGCTTTTGAAGTGTTATATTCTTCCTTTTATTTTTTAGTATATCACGAATAGCATATTACAATCAAATTTGTGTGTTTTATCTTGTGCATCAAAATTATTGATATGATTGATTAAAATGACATTTTGTTTATATGAATCTAGGTATTAAGTTAAAACTATTAAATTCTTTCATTATAATCTATAGAGTTCTTCATGATGTTGAAGGAATGGTAAGCATATTTTGGTTAGTTTTTTAAACCTTCTAGTTGTTAGTGTATCATGAATAGTATATTATACTATCATATTTTTGTGTTTTTTCTTGTACATCAAAGTTATTATTTTTCTTAATTAAAAGGTCATATTGTTTATATGAATCTAGGTACTAAGTTAAAACTATTCAATTGTTTCATTATAATCTTTAAATTTCTTCATGCTCTTGAAGGAATGGTAAGCATATTTTGATTGGTTTTTTATATAATAGTCTAACTTCTTAAAGGCTAAATTATTGGAAAGAATTCATCTTCAAGCCAAAGGTATAAAGTGCAAAGGTCAGTTTCGATAATACTTATAGCTAATTTGATGCCTTTATTTTTTCAAGTTGCTTCCAATATCAAAATCACCCTTGTGATTATTTAAGATATTTTTAAACCATTATTGAAATTCACTTTCCTTGAGGGAATTATCTTCTCTTATTTTACAATAGATTGGAAACTTTATGTGAATGTAATATTCCTCCACTTTTATATTAAGAACCTTAAAATTATAAATTTACAAGATCCTTTCGATAAAAACTCAATTTGTTGTGTCCAATTTGATAATTATACAAAGAAACTCAACTTGTATTATTTCGTAAATGTAACAATAAACTAACTATTATTCAATTATGATAGTCTTAGTAGTCTATTTTGGTGATAGGTGTTGTTAAATTTATTGGTATAAATAGGGGATGTGGCAAAATTAAATAAATATCTCTAAAAAATTAATTATCTCAATTTTACATTCAATCAATGAACTTACACCTTCATTTTAGCTATTATATTTTGAAAATGACATCACTTAGGAGATGCAATAAGAAATTGGGTTCATTATTGACTTATGCTTTTTATTATTTACCCAATGAGGTGGGATCTCTTATCATAAGTCTATTATTGTTTAATTTATTTTAGGATTTGAGGGATATGCCCCTATTATTATTTGATTGATAGTAGCAGGTACAAAGGGGGTTTTACTGGTAGTGGTTGTTTTATTAGAAATAACAAAGACCAAGAAGGGTGTTTTATTTAGAATTATAGTTAGAAGGGCGGTTTTATCTAAAAATACTCAAATTTTTTATTTGTGAGGATATCATCAACTACATCAGGTATGAATACTAAGGTTAGTACTATCTCTCTCCTTCTCTAGAAATAGGAAGTCTAGGAGGTCAAATTGAGCTAATAATATAGGTGTGAATGTCTAGGTAGTAAAATCATGGCTTAGATAGGATAAGTCATGTTTTTTTCTAAAAAAACTAAATAGGGCACCACTGGAGGATTGTTACCCCCTACCGGTAAGAGATTAGATTTTTTAGTGTAGACACCAAAACGGCACCAATCCGATTATGTGACTGCAAACACTGATCGCTTTGACAAACACAGCCCCCAGGGCAGCCCTCAGAGGTCAAACAGTGGTCTTAACCACTTTCATAGCAATTTTGTAAGGTCAAGGAGCAATTTGGCACACTTGGGCACTTTGCCCGATATTCGTCTCACCCAGGGACGAATTCAAAATAAAATCCGTCCCACCCCGGAGCGACTTCGAATCCAGTCCCTGGGTGGGACGAAATCTAAGCTTAACGGGCAAAAGGGCAAATGGTGCCAAGTGGCAGCCCGAACGATCGGTTAAGGGCTCCTACCTTGCACGCATGTGTAAGTGGACAGAGGGGCCGTTAGAGGACTGTTACAAGAAGCATTTATCAAAGTTCAAGTCAGTGAAGGACTCCCCTCCCTCATGGGAAGACAAGACCGCCACATGGCACCCATGGTCAACACTTGGCTTTTGTGCTTCCCTCCCAAAAGAGACCCCTTGGGTCTATAAAATGTGGGACTTTTCTCACCCAAAAGAAGCAGGTGGAAGGAGTGTTCAAGAAACGAAGTGCTGCCGAATTGAAGACTCACTTGCATCCCCCTTTGTTCACCTTCCTACATCCACCAATCTCTTTTGCAAGGGAGGTTGTTGGGTGGCCTTTGGAAGCTCGAACCTTACTCAAATCCGACGCATGGACATCTGAACCTACCAATTCGCCGACCCCCCAATCCTAAAAGGTTTTGGGCCCATCCTTGGTGGATTGGCTCCAAAATCGAGGGCCAACGGTGGGAGGCCCACTTGGGCACCCCCGCACCCCCAAGTTCTAATTTTGGGTTTTTGAGCACTTTAGATTATTTTTTAGATTGCATTCTGCGTTACTAGGTCTGATTAGTCTATAATTGCAATTTTGTAGCTTTTGGTCAGAGTTTAGGGTGTTTTGTATTGCTTTTGTCATTTCGCTAAATTGCAGGTGTCAAGGTCAAATTCTCGAGGGATGAGGTCAAATTGGGAAAATCCGACCATCTGGGTCGTCCCAAAATGGCCCCAATTACCTAACCCCCCTATTTGTAGGAGTTTTGCAGGTCCCGAGATCTGACATTGGAGCAGCAACAGGTCGATTTCTCCTATTCAGAAGAATTCGTCCCACCCAGGGATGAATTACAGTCAGAATTCGTCCCGCCCAGGGACGAATTCCAGTTTAAGGTGAATTGGCTAGCTTGCCTCGGTGGCGGTGGCATTCCGTGACTGTTCTTACCTTCGTCGGATTTTGAAGCAATTTGGATTCACTGTTTTCATGGTTTCAGGAAAATATTCGTATGCATATTTTGTTAGTTTTAGAGAGAGAATGATTTTCATTTGCAACAGGTGCTACTAACGTCTTGATCATTTCTTTGTTTGCAAGAGAAGCAGCAAAGGCGAAGAACCCATCAACATCAGCGGTGGCATCATCTTAGCCCGCCCAGTGCAATCGTGGGCACGCGGAAGGAGGAACCATTCAACGATTGTAATCAAACCTTATTTGCGCTCCTAGCCCTGAAAAGGGAGGAGGCATTATTGTAACAGAGATCGAAAGAAATTAATGAAAGGGCTGTTTTTCTTTATCTTATTGCGTCTCTTACAACATGTCTCTTTTCGTTTCATGCAATGTACATTCCTAGGACTTAGGCGTGCTTAACTTTGAATGCAATCGTACTTGGTGTTTCTTTTGACCGGAATCTCGTGCTTTCATTTAGAAGGCCTAAAAATCAACAGTAGTAGATAAAGGTTCTTGCCTAAAGAAAATAACTCTTATTTACTTCATTCATCATATCATTGGTATTGATGCCTAGCAAGTTATTCTTTATATTTTTCTTAGTTTAATCTTATTTTAGCCTCTCTCTAGATAGATATATAGATAGATACACAGTTACATAGATAGATAGTGAGAGTGAGAGATATAGTATTAGTAGACATATTATTGAACTTGAATGAGTTGGGGAATGATGTTATGTCATATTTAGAAAAACCTTGATATAGAAAGCCACTTATTCTTAAATATTATTAATATTTCATGCTTAAGATATGCATAATAGATTAATATTTAATCTTTCAAAATTACCTTTAAATTTGAAGAATAAATGATCATATTATAGAATACTTGGTCCAAAGTACTTTTATGATGGATGCTACTCCATTTGGAATTCTTCAAAGTTTGTTGTCTATGGGAAGGGAGACAACATTTTCCAACTACTCCCTCATGTGCAGAAGCATAGTTCATATATATTTATATTTATATTTCATGTGTTTTCCTTTCCAAATTACTAATATTACTAATCTTAGTAGTATTATTAATATTATTTATCTTAAAAGTATATTAAAATATACAAAGAAAATGGATAAAACTAGGAAGTAATTTGAGTGTCAAGTTTATCCTATACTAAATTCACTTGAATGATAGATATCAAATTAAGATATGTCTCTCTTATTATATACATTCAATTAATGAAAAATGGATAGTTATGACTATGCCTATTGATTGTAAAAATTTAAATATTATCTTTAATGCTCTCAACCTCTTAATTTCTATGGTTATTGGGTCATAGTAAATATCAAATAATATTAGGGTTATAGTATTTCCTCTTACTTTATCCCTCTTTATCTAAAACCGAGTAGGTCAAACTATCTATACCTCAAATATTTTTATGGTGATCATTGGTTGTACGTTTAATTCACCTTTAGTGGAGTGTGGATATGAATGGATGGATCAAATGTTGACTATGTTGAATCTCCTTCAATTTGGTTTTGGGATGAATAAAGACACTTTTAAATATGGAGGGTGGAGTGACTGACTTATTGTTTGATTTAGTATTGCTCTTAAAATTATTGGTACATGGGGTAAAATATCATTTATAACCTATTATGAAAGCTAAATTTATTACAAATAAAGTAGGAAAGATGGTTTTGATTTCTTACCTTAAGAAATTCCATTTGAATGAGAAGGAATGTGGATTTAAAATCTCACTCAAAATATTTATCCACCAAAGGTTGAGTATCTCCTTTCACATTTTGCTATCACTTTAACCTTCCCTTTGTAAGAATACTTATCAATTATATTAGCACTTGAATATTGCTCTATTTTTAACATTGTTAATAGGAACATAATAGACTATCTTCCCAAATATCTCTATAAGAGAATACATATATAGTTAATGTGTATCCAATATACTTTGTTTAGATATTAGGTCTAATACCCCATGTGAAAGATGACTTAACATCACATATTTTCTATTGGTGAACAAAAAATAACACTTGTGGTGCTACATATCCCTAATATTATCTCCTTTAAGAAGTAATATAACATATTAACCACCTCAGATATGTGAAATGGGAGAAATAAAAGTGATGTCTTGAAGAAGGAATAAAACTTCCAATTTTCACTATGTAAGTCTTGATTCAATGATTATCTAAGGACATAATGAAAAATATAAATGATCAAGAGCTAGGAAGGTAAGTGGTGAGAATATCTAATGGATTTAAAAAATTAAAATTAAAATTGTAAGGTAAAATGATTGACATATTGAATTTTATAGTAGATATTTTTAAATCTATGTATGATAGTTATATTATCTCACACCATATATTGATACCTATAATAAGTACAAAAATAATAATATTTAGAATATTGAGTGGAAATTCTAGTTTGGTTTGTCCCGAGGAGGAAAACAAAGTGAAAATTCTTTTTTGGTAAGAAAACTAAGTTGTTTCATTTATTACATAGAAAATATTTATATACAGTGTTTCTAGTTTATTTTAAAGTATTATAGCTAGCATATACCATAAAATTAATAATTTATGGGTGGCTTTTAAATAACCCATACATGTTAAAGGTCCAATATTAAACTTTGACTAGTATTTCTCATGAAACTAAAAATCTACTCCTAGAATATTAGACTAGATATATAGCATGCAATATTATCTTATACTTTGAGAATAGGATTTCTAGGAATATTATACTTAATAGAAACATAGAATTGTATTTTATAATCTAAAAAAAAACTTTGTAATGACTACTTTATCTTATATTTGAAAATTCAAAAAATAAAATATATGATTATGTTATTCTTGTGTTATTTCATTTATTTTGATACTATTACTATACTACCTTATCTCATGTATTATTACTTTCATAAGAAATAAAAAAATTTAAATTGTGCTTTTCATTGGTTCCATTTCAATATTCATTAACATCTTCTTGGAGAAAAGTTAAATTCATAAAAATAAGGTAAAGGTCAAAAGGTAAAATAATTTTTAACATAAATAAGACCATAGACCATATGATATGATCCTCATAGAGGATGTTATTTATCTAGTTTATGTTTATCCAACCAACCTATGATTAAAAAAATATGGTAGAACTCTCCCCCCATTTGATTCAAATTTTCTAAGAGATTCTTCTCATCCATGTCAATGTGTAGGCAACTAAAAAATTCATTAACCTCATCAACATATTTCTAGATAGATTTATTTTGGTACTATACTATTTTAAAAAATACATGTACCCATGTTTATAATGTGGTAGGCATAAGAAAGTAAGAAAAAGTTGAACAAGTGCTTCCAAGGGACTAATATTTTCTCCTCCTCCTTTTCTACTTTTGGTTTTTGATTTTACTCTAATTTGATAGCAAACTTGCATACCTCTCCTAATGTATTGAATACAAAGATATATACATCCTATTGAATGTACAATTGTAGATCATTGCAATAACTATTCAATTTCTTTTATTATGCTAAATACGTAGTTATATTCCCATGTAATTAAAAAAAAACTATTATAACTTTGAATATAATAATTTATACCATGAGGTTCAAGGTGTAGAACAATTAGTTTGACCAAACCCTATAAGGGGGATGGAGGTCTAAGGTTCAAATATTAGGCCTCGTCAAACTGAACACTTGTCCCTTTCCTAGTGCTTTCAGTGGCATAAAAGGTTTAAAATGATTGTGGCATGGTGGTTATAGGGGTAGACTGTGTGAAGAAATATGTGGTGGCTTCCAAGGTGGACAATGCAGAATACTATGGTGGCCATAAAAATCTATACAACCTACCCAGATTTATAGCAACTACTGATTCCACCATGTAAATTAAAAAAAAATCATTTCTACCTTGATTAAATTATTGTCATCATATGTATTGGTCATCATAGTATCTCATAGTATAATATTATTCTTTAATGTCCTCCATTAAATAACACCATGTGAAAATTTTTTGGGCTTCTTTCTCCTTCTCGACCTTCTTACAATATGCTTCCCACCAATTTTGATTTGGTAATGAATCTTTCAAGAGTGTAAAAGTCATATTATTATTGTTAATTAATTATTTATATGGAAATATGAGATAACTAATCTAACCTAATTTTAGGGGGTCATATTTTTTTTTTAAATTATGAATATAAAAATTATTCTACACCTTAAATGTATCAGAACATTGAATGATGCTAGGGTAGTAAGATGTTGTGTAGAGAAGTTTGAAAAAAATTATAGTAGGAAGCTACTACAAGTTATAGATTAAATTGATCTATCATCTTGTTTCACTACTTGATGAAGTATTCATTTAACATCTTCTTAAAAGGATTGATTATCTTAGTGTTGTTAATTTTGGTTCCCATATGATATAATTTGGAACAATAAGGGAAGTAATTAGAGGTATCTCACCTTTTATGTCCAAACATTCAATTTCTTGATCTTTTATTTATGGACCTACACTAAAAATACAAATTGCTATGATACCTGTAATCCATAAATCAACATGTTGAGTTAAGGAATGTCAATAAAGGCTAAAATTTAGAAGTAACAAAGTATAACAGAAATATAAGAAAAATAGCATAATGATTTTGTTGCTTAGGAAAAATTACAATTTAATAAATATTTGCGAAGAGATGTGAGGCTATAAGATAGCATACATTACTCATACTTTTTATAATAATGGATGCAACTCTATTTTTACAATTCTATACTTGATGGGCTTAGTATTCATTGGTTTCCTACGATTGATGTATCTACCTTTTTTTTCTAAACTAGAACTTGATTTTACATCATATGGTGGTGTTCAATAGCATTTCAAATGAATATTATAATATGTGATGGCAACAAAATATTATAATATAATTTGTGCAAGATTTTAGATAAAACCATGTTTTAACTTCATATTCAACAAACTTAATGGCTCATTTGAGGGATGATTATCTCAATATTTGAGATATTGCATCCTTGATATATTTCCATGTTTTCCATTTATCATTTGGTAGATCATATTTCATCCAATATTGAACGGTTGAATGACCTAGGCCAACCATGTCATCAAATAGGAAGCATATGTTGCATGTATGTCTAAGTCTATCTAATTTAATAAAGTAGTGTGATCAAGATAGGTGGATGGAATACCATGGATAGATGTATAAAAATTGAAAATAGGTTTTCATAAAAATATGAGGGATATTTCATTGTATTGGAGAGGATTAATGACTGTTATAATAGTATATGATCATTCGAGTCATGATGATGTGGAGAGATTGGAAGGATGCAGTACTTCACATGAGGACAAGTAATGATAAAATTTATGTTCATGTAGTTTGGGTTATTGTTTGAAAATAAAAATTATAACCAATGAAAATAGACAAGAAAAATGAGAGGATTAAATATTACTTGGATTACCTAAAAAATGGAGATTAATATGAAGTGAAAACCTCCTATATTAAGTTTATCATGTCTTACTAAGCATAATTGATATTGATAATGATGAAATAATAGTTGTATGATAGTAATAATAAACATCAATGATACATTTCTATATAAGGGAGCACTCAATATTATCCAGTAGCAACCACTCTATAGAAATTTAGCTTTAAAAAACATCTACAATAGTTACTCCATGGTATTTTATTCTAGATGATGGGTAGTATTATTTTGCAATAACATCCTTCTATAGTGATGATCATGGACATTTATTTATTAATAAATACAAAACTCATGATTTTGATTAAATAAATATGAATAAAAAAGTGCAACCTAAAAATAATAGAACATAGAACACACAACTATGACAAATAAGAACATAGAAATATAAGTCAACATAACTAAATAATTTTATTCCTCCAAAAATTATGTATAATGCAAATAATATTTAAAAATAGATGTGATGTTATAACACTATGTCCATTACTCATATTTTTTATAATTAAAGGTGCATCTCTTATCATACAATATTTTAATTATGTTAAAAATTTATTTTTGTTTGATGGTTCACCTCCTTGATATTTTTATCCTTTGAATTTGAGTGCTTTACTTGGAGGGAAAAATGGTCTCACCTTTGAATTCTTAAGTTCTATTGGAATTTTAAGAATTACTACTACAAATTACACAGAACCCTCAATAAATATGCCACAATATTAAAAGTCAGAATATCAATAATGAAGAGTAGTTGAGCAATCTAATGTGCATACAAAGCCCAATATAATACTAAAAATAACATTCACCTATATAAGAAAATATGAATGTAAATGGCATAAATTATTCATGAACTATGAATGAAAAAAATTACAATATTAATTACTCAAAATATGTATACAAGCTTTATTCTCTTTTCTTCCTCTTTACAATTGTATAATCAGATATATCTTAGATATATATTTTATGGAGCATTGTCTCCATAATATATCCATAGTAATATGAATCTTTAAGTACTTGACTATTGTTCTCCATATCAAAATTCCTATGGCCTTTGGCTTATAATCTTGCTACTTGTATACTAGACTCTTTGCTTTCTTTTAACATGCACACTTGACTCTATGATACTTGCACAATTCTATATGACTCTTGCTCTTCTACATGCACTGCTAATCTAAGACACTTATGCACAGACTCACATTATATATTTTTACATATGACACATGTCCACATTATCACATTCTACACTCGTGCTATAACTTACATGAAACTTGTGCATTTCCTGCACATTGCACTCTTACATGACACTTGTGCATTTTTTGCACATTGCACTCTTACATAACACTTGTGCATTTCTTGCACATTGATACTTACATAAAAGGAGAAATATAAATCACACATATAAAATAAATACTCAACCCTAATCTATTACTTATTTACAATTATACCTTGAGGGTACCATGGGGTACATTTTCATGCACCGAATAATGCAATATTCTCCAATACCCCCATGTATTGCATTATTTGGTTATTGAAGACTTTAGTCTTCAATATTTATGTGACCTTGCACTATTCATGAACCTATACTTGTGATTCATTAGGTTCATCTTATTGCTTGAGTTTTGCTCTAAGTTCTTCTTTATCATCTTAAATCTTGGGTTCATCCATTATTCATGTTTGTAGGATAATGTTGGATTATGCTTGATACAGTTTTCTATTTCTTGTATTTATAGAAAATCAAGTAGATTATCATTAATTTCATTTTGAGGTAGATGTTCAATAATATCTTGAGATAATCTAATAGAATCTAAGGCATATATTTGATTTTTTATTGAACATGTAACTTCATTTTTGTTTTGATTCATGATAATGCATTTGCTATGTTAATTTGTAAATTTGAACTCTATTGTTCTTACTTTTTTAACTAATTGAGAAACTGAGATAAGATTAGTTGATAGTCTAGGAAAATATACAATATTTTCTAGAACACGATCTAAAAATGGCATGCTACGTATTACTCAACCAATTCCTTGAACTTGATACATCTTATCATTTGCAATTTTTAGGGAGATATTATCCATAACTTCTAAATATTCAAACCAATATTGGTTTCTAGTCATATGATGGCTAGTGCCTAAATCCATATACCAAATATCTTTTTCTCTTTGAACTTTTTGATGAGATTCAAGTGATATTATCTCACATATTTGATAATAATTTTGAAGAATTCTTTTATGATGTTGCCCTTTGTATTAAAAAAAAAATTGATACAAATTTTATTTTTGAAGTTTTCCCCTCATATAGTATGGTATTGGAATTTTATAATTTCTCCTATATTGTGATGTTTCTCTTTGCCATTTATCAATATACCAAGAGAAAAATTTTAAAGAATAATTAATTTGAAATTTAATGTTTTCTAAAGCTTTAAAGTAGACATCCTTTTAACTCCCTAATAAATACAATTTGAAAATTTTGATAAAATTCTAATTTCATTTTCAAAAAATTTCAAAAAAACATCAAAATAAATCTTCTAATTTTAATTCTTCATTTTTTTTTGAATTTACATCATGGAATCAGTAGCTACCATGAATCTAGGTAGGTTGTCAATATTTTATGCCCACCATAGTATTTTGTGTTGTCTGCCCCAGAATCTACCATACAATATTTTGCATAGTCCTCCCCTAAAACCACTATGCCACAATCATTGTAAACCTTTTACACCATTGAAAGCACCAAGAAAGGGATAAGCATTCAGTCTGAAAAATCCCGAGATTTGAACCTTCGACCTCCACCCCCCTTATGGGATTTGGTCAAACCAATTGGTCTAAACCTCGAATCTAAAATTATTCAAATCTTGAAAATCTTAAAAAATTTAAAATATTTTAACTCCCTACTTTCAAATCTTCATACATTTCAAAAATTAAAAATACCCCTAAAGCTTAAATCTTTAAAAATTTAACCAATTATTTTAAAACTTCAAATACTTATAAAATTAGTAGCATTCCTTATCACTCCATACCTTATAAATAAATTTTTAAATTTTAAACAATTTAAAAACATAGAGAACTAGGTTCGATATGTAGACCAATTGGTTCAACCAAACCCCATAAGGGGGGCGGAGGTCCAAGGTTTAAATATCGTGCCTCACTAGACTGAAATATTATCCCTTTCTTGGTTATTTCAACAACATAAAAGGTTTAAAATGATTGTGGTATGGTATTTATAGGGATGGATTACATGAAGATCTGTGTGGAGGCTTTTGAGGCAGACAACGCAGAATACTGTGGTGGCCATAAAAGTTGGACAACCTACCCAAATTTGTGGTAGCTACCGATTAAACCATGTAAATTAAAAAAAAAACATAGAGAGCCCTTATAACTCCTACTTTATATAAAATCCTTTATCAAAAATTACTCACTCCTTATTACTTCTAATTAAAGATATCTAAGGTTTTAGATTTAATTTTTCATAAATCTTACCTTATTAATATGTGTACCTAATTTTTTTTACATGCTTGTATCTCCCTTTATTGATCGCATATCCTTTGCACACTCATGTCTCCCTTGCATTCTAATAACTATGATAATGTTCTATTTAGACTATTATTTTAGTATTCCTAGTCAATGCTCTAAATAGCCTTTAGGAATGTGCCTTGCTTATCTTCATTGTGTCATTCTACATGGAATTAATTGAACATTAGTAATAGGTTTTACTTGGAAATAAAATGTTAGACTTATGTTGGTAGTTTCTCCATGATGTGTTAGGTTGGCTTCTTACTAGCCACTTGTCCAAGAAGAATTAGGTTTTGTAACCTTCTCTATAGGCTTCTCTGACCCTTTAGAATTTTGTAAAAACTCTATGAGGTGAACATTGCATCTTCCTATTTTGTTGCTATAAAAACATTTTACCTTTTTGGATTGATGCTATGAGGATATTACTCATGATAGTTTGTTGTTATGAGGATGTTCCTCTTCCATTTCATGGACATGAGAATGTTTCTTATCTCAATTTTTTGTAGTGAGTTCATTGCACCTTCTGGTTTGTGAATATGAAGGCATTGCTCATGATGTGATAATATTGCTCCTTCTTCTAGTTCATTTCTATGAGGACTTTACTCCTCTCTTCTTCATATTACTCCTCTACTTTGTTGTTGTTCTGATTTATCCCTATAATAATCTTGTAACTACTCTTCACAAATTGTAAAGACTCTTAATGATTCTGACCTATCACTTATATTTATGTTCGAATGAATTCTTGTAATATCACTCTCCTAGTTTTTAGATGATCCAAGCCTATAAATTTAGTAAATATTTAAATAGATTCTCAAATTGCACTCAAATTATTGTAGATGATGTTTTCCTTATTATAAATAGAGTATATTATGTTATTTGGGTCATGTAAATGTACCTTTCTTGGTGCATACTTTGGACATTAGGTTACTTTAGGAGGAATTTATCTAGTTACTTCATGCAATGTAATAAATGCACAAGTGATGCAGGAGCATCTAGTGGTGTAAGAGTGATATTGCATCACCCAAAAAAATTGTAATTGTTTAATTTTGTAAAACTAGTAAAACTAGTTTAACTTGCAGGAGATTTTTGAAGGTCTTAGAGGTTGAATTTGAGGATTTTCAACTAGACGCAGGCCTTGGCACGAAGAGCAAAGGTCTACCCCCTCTTAGTTTGTTTCGTGCCTTTTTCAAAAATATGTTGTAATAGTCAATCGGGTCAATGAGAATGAAGTTGTGACCTTGGCAAGTTGCCCCCAAAATTCAAATTTGAAATAGATGGTTTTAGGCGGGGAAAAGGGGAAACAGGGTATTTGAGAGAATTTTCAAAATTGTAAAAGGTCTTTTTCTTTTGGTATCCTCATTTTGGGAGGAAAGTAATGAAATGTTTGGTTCTCTTACAAGAACAAAGGAATAACACCTATGTATAATTTGTTTGTGTTGTTTGATCTTCACCAAGTGGTATCAGAGCGGGAGTTCTTGAGTGTGTAAACAAATCGCTGAACATGAGGTAATTTACACCAGGATATGTGGTTAGGGGTTGTGAGAGAAGTGAGTAGAATGCCTCCACAAAAAAACCATGGTGGTGGGAGAAATATGGTGCCAAAAGAATATTTCAGAGCTTTGCAAAGGCAAGTCCAGGCCCTATAAGAGGAGTTACATAGAGGGTTTGAGCCAAGGAGAGAATATGGAAGTGAAGATGAATTTGAAGAAGAAGAGGACCAGTTTGAGGAAGAAGAAGAGGTAGTAGATCCTGTACAATATAGGTTATACAGAGCCATATATCAGATTGGAAAGAGACAGAAGATGGATGTTTCTATGTATTTTGGAAATCTTGATCCAGAGGAATTGATTGATTGGATCAATGATTTGGAAGAATACTTTGAGTATGAGGAGGTTGAATATCCTGATAAGGTCAAGTTTTCTAAGACCAAGATGAAGGATCATACCAGCATATGGTGGAAGGGAGTGCATCTAGATAGAAACAAAAGAGGAAAAAAAAAGATAACAAAATGGGAGTGGATGTTGGAGAAGTTGAAGAGGCTGTTCATTCCAGCTGACTACAAGTTGGATCTGCCAAAGAAAATTTAAGGTTTGAGGTAATAATGTAAGTCTTTCAAAGAATACACAGAGGATTTTTATAAAATTTTAATCAGAATAGGTCATTCTAAGGCCAACAAGGAGAAGGTATCTCATTATATTAATGGGTTACGAGCAAGTATTCAAGAGGAGTTAAGTCTGGTCAAGATGACCACCATAGAGGATGCTTACCAGTTTGCCCTAAGGGTTGAAGATAAGCTAAACAAAAGGTTTGAGAGAAAGCAAAGAGGAAGAGGTCATGGTGGAAGAACTAGTGGAAGAACAAATGGAGGATGAAATGAAGATCATAAGAAGAATGGAGAAGCCAAAAGTAGTTAGGATAAAAAGGGAGATGATTTTTACCATCCCTGTGATCAAAACAATGGTTACCAGAGAGGAAGAGGAATGTCTAGATGAGGGTTTGGAAGAGGAGGATTTCATGGAATCTATTTCCACTATGAAGAAGAAGGACATCAAGCATACGAGTGTCCACAACACCAAGAGCGGATAAATAAGAGACCTGAAGGTAATGCCCAAGCTGTTGTTGTTTATGAAGATGTTGAATTTGAGCACTTTGAAGAAGCAAAAATAGGAGAAGTATTTATCACAAGAAGAGCCTTACTGAATGAGAAGAGAGACCCAAATCAGAGGAAGAGCTTATTTTTCACAAGGTGTAAATGTGCAGGTGAGGTCTATAATATTATCATAGACAATGGTAGCATAGATAACCTAGTTTTAGAAGGAATGGTTACCAAATTACAATTAGAGAGGACCATAGGGCTTTGATTAGTGATCAATGCTTGGTAAAATTTAATATTAGGAATTATCGTGATGAGGTCCTATGTGGCATCATACCTATGGATGTTTGCTATTTGCTATTGGAAAGGTCATGACAGTTTGATCGGTGTGCAGTGCATGATGGTCATACCAACACTTACTCCCTGACAAATAATGGAGTGTGCCATAAGCTAAAGCCCCTGAAGGAGGTGGACGAAAATGTATGTAGCAGTGCCAGAATATGTTTAGTTGAAGGTAGAAGTTTTTTGGATGGTTTGAAGCATGAGCATATGTACTATGCATTAATTCCTAGAGTTAGGGAAGAAGAATGCAAAGATACCCCAGTAGAAGTCTCAGGTTTGTTAGAAGAATTTTCAGATATTATATCAGATAATGTGCCTGAGGGTTTACCACTAGTGAGGAAGATCAGTCACCGTATAGATTTGGTACCAGGATCTAGTTTACCCAATAAGGCAGCCCATAGAATGACTCTTGTATAAAGTGAGGAGCTAAACAAGCAAGTCCAAGAGTTGCTAAAAAATGAAATGATTCGGGAGATCCAAAGTCCATGTGCAGTACCTATAGTACTAGCAGTAAAGAAATATGGAGAGTGAATAATGTGTATAGACTCCCAAACTATTAATAAGATCACCATAAAATATAGATTCCCATTTCCAAGGATGGATGACATTATGGACTGTTTGAGTGGATCCAAGTACTTCACAAAGATTGACCTAAAGAGTTGGTACCATCAGATTCATGTCAGAGGAGTTGAGTGGAAGACAACCTTCAAGACCAAAGAGGTTTTGTATGAGTGGTTGGTCATGCCATTTGGGCTAACCAATGGACCAAGCACATTCATGCGGCTGATGAATGAGGTATTGAAGGATTTTTTAGGAAAATTTATCATTGTCTATTTGGATAACATTTTAATATTTAACAACACCTTGGAAGATCACCTGATGCATATCATAAGAATTTTTGAGAAGCTAAGGGAGGAGCAGTTGCTGATTAATTTGAAGAAGGATTTAGGTTATCTAGGATTTTTCATCTCAACTAAAGGTCTAAAAATGAACCCAAAAAAGGTGAGGGCTATCATTAAATGGCCTAATCCAAGGAGCATAACTGAGGTAAGATCATTTCATGGTCTAGCAAGTTTTTATAGAAAATTCATTAGAAATTTTATCAGTATTTGTGCACACCTTACAAAAACAATGAGAGGAGATAAGAAATAATTTAAGTGGACCTTAGGAGTAGATAAGATCTTTGATATGTTGAATAAGAAGGTCACAGAGCAACCTATTTTTGCACTTCCAAATTTTAATAAGGTGTTTCAGGTAGATTGTGATGCTAGTGGTAGTGCCATAGGAGTTGTATTGAGTCAATAAGGTAAACTTGTTGCCTATTTTAGTGAGAAACTCAATGATGCTAGGAAAAAGTATTCAGTTTATGATCAAGAGTTTTATTCTATAGTTCAGGCTCTAAATAAGTGAAGGCATTATTTGTTCCCAAAAGAGTTTATTCTTTATACTGATCATCAGGACTTGCAGTATATTAATAGCCAAGGGAAGCTAAATCAGAGGCACTTGAAGTGGGTTGAGTTTATACAGAGTTATACCTTTGTGTTGAAGCACATGAGTGGAAAATCAATCTGAGTTGTAGATGGCTTAAGTAGAAGGTAGTGTTTGTTTATATAAATGAAGGTGGAAGTTGTAGGTTTTGATGAACTTAAGGGTTTATACCCTGAAGATCCTAATTTTATAGAGGCTTGGAGGGCTTGCTTAGCACCTGTTACCTTAGAAAGGACTAAGTGGTTGGATTTTATGATCCAAGATGGAATGTTGTTTAGAGGAAATCAATTATGCATTCCAAGGAGTTCAATGAGGGAGAATCTAGTCAAGGAGAAACATAGTGGAGGGTTTGTTGGACACTTTGGTCGGGATAATACCATTGCACTCATTAGTGAGAACTACTATTGGCCATAGTTATAGCAATATGTGAAGAGTTTTGTACAAAGTTGTAGATTATGCAATATGTACAAGGGTGTGAGACAGAACACTAGATTATATCAGCCATTACCTGTACTAAAGAGACCATGAGAGGACATCAGCATGGATTTTGTTCTTTCCTACCAATGACACAGAGGGGGAATGACTCCATATTCGTAGTGGTTGACAAGTTTTCAAATATGACACATTTTATTCCCTACTAGAAAACTAATGATGCAGTTCGTGTTCTAGGGTTATTTTTCAAAGAGGTGGTACAAATTCATGGTCTACCAAAGAGTATTGTTTCTGACAAGGATACCAATTTTATTGGGTATTTCTGAATGACCCTATGGAAGAAATTAAAGACAAACCTGAAATTAAGTTATGCATACCACCCCCAAACTAATGAAAAAATAGATGTGGTGAATAGAAGTTTGGTTAATCTACTAATATGCTTGGTAGGAGATAAGCCCAAGGTATGAGATTTGGTTTTAGCATAGGCAGAATTTACATACAACAATTTTGTTAATAGGAGTACTAAAAAATCTCCATTCCAGATAATATATGGGAGCATTCCAAGAAATGCTTCTGAGTTGAGGAATATGGATACAAGGGAAAAGTGTAGTGTTGAGGCTGAGGACTTTGCAGAGTATCTTAAGAGCTTGCATGAAGAAGTGAAGAAGCATATTACTAAGATGAATACTCAGTACAAGATAAGGGTAGACCAAAAGCGATGATTTAAGGAATTTGAAGTGGGATATGAATTTATGGTCCATCTAAGAAAAGAAAGGTTTCCTGCTAAAACCTATAACAAGCTAAAAATGAAGAAGTTTGGACGATGCAAAATTATATAAAAGTGGGATTCACACAATGCATATGAAGTGGAATTTCCAAGTGGGCTTAACATATCACCTATTTTTAACATTTCAGATTTGGCAGAATACCATGAAGGAGACAATGGTGAGGGACCAATAGTAGAATTGTGGAATATTCTAGCATCTAATCTAGATACAAAAGAGATAAAAGAGATCCTGGATACCCGCATCGACAAAAGTACCATAAATAGGCAGTATGCAGAATATCTGGTTAAGTGGAAGGGTAGACCTATTAAAGATTCATCTTGGTTATCAAAGGCTAAGGTTGAATGCCTTGGTTTTGTTCCAACAACAGAGAAGTGAAGGTCACTTCTCAAAATTACCCTGGGTGTCTGATGTAGGAGCATCTAGTGGTGTAAGAGTGATCTTGCATCACCCAAAAAAAAATTGTAATTGTTTAATTTTGTAAAACTAGTAAAACTAGTTTAACTTGCAAGAGATTTTTGAAGGTCTTAGAGGTTGAATTTGAGGATTTTTAGCTAGACGCGGGCCTTGGCGTGAGGAGTGAAGGCCTAAATCCACTTAATTTGTTTTGTGCCCTTTCCAAAAATATGTTGTAATAGCCAATCGGGTCAACGAGCGTGAAGTTGTGACCTTAGCAAGTTGCCCCTAAAATTCAAATTTGAAATAGATGGTTTTTGGTGGGAAAAGGGGGAAACTGGGTATTTGAGGGATTTTTTGAAATTGTAAAAGGGATTTTTATTTTGGTATCCTCATTTTGGAAGAAAAGTAATGAAATAATTGGTTCTATTATAGGAACAAAGTAATAACACGTGTATCATTTGTTTGTGTTGCTTGATCTTCACCAATAAGTGTCAATATGATAGTTGTAATATGCAAGGTGTCCACTTGTACAACTAGACAGAGTTTTGGCCAAGGAAATTATCTTCCTATATAATGTACATAGATGTAGAAGGTAGATATAGAAGTCATAGTATCATCGTCAGTGTGGTAGATAAGTAGTAGATTAGTGTGTGTGTGTGTGTGATCTATAAGCTCAAAGCTCATTCATGGAGTAGCAGCTTATATTATGGAGTGTCCATTTCCTCCATAGCTACTATTGTAATATTTTTTGTCATTTCTATTTATAGCATATTTTAGTCATATCTTATATTTAATTTATTTATTTTTGCATCTTGTGATTGGTATCTCCCATTGTATGTGGTATCAAAAGCTAATAGTGGTATCAGAGCTACGGTAGATCAAACCACAATAGGTCTATAGGGAAACCACCATTATTATTGATCCTATGTTTTTTTAGAACTTGATGTGCCATTGGACCAGTCATTATAAAAAAATCTTAGAAGAGTCTAGGTGGTAGAATTATAGAGAGTTACAAGTGAGGACTAAAATATCAGTTTTAGAAATATTGAGATTGCATAGGGCTAGAGTCTTTCCATAGATTTGAGGGAAAAATCATCAAGACTAGGACTCAACATTTGATCCACTAGGTTGATGAATCAACTAGTGAAGCTCAGATATCTAGAAATACTTACCTAAAATTTTCTTTTATTGTAGGGAATTAATACTCAGATTATTGGAACACCTCCTAAAAAAAAAATCTAGGAGATCTCAACTTCATTACCTGAATTTTAGAGTGACTTCATAGTGCAGATATTAGTTGTTGCCGATAGGATAATACTTTAGAAGAATATTCTAGAAAAAATCAAGGTGAAGTATGGAGATAAGAGATATCCATAGAGATATTGAAGAATTTCACAAGATTAAAAGGCCATAGAAACCATGATCTAGAAGAAAATGCCATAGAATCCTTGATCCATATGAAAATGCCATAGAAAACTTGATCCAAAAGAAAAGGCCATAGAAGCCTTGATATTGAATAATAGGTTATAAAAACCTTGATATTTAAGAACATGTCATAGAAGCCTTGATATTTAAGAACAAGCCATAGAAGCCTTGATATTGAATAACAAGCCACAAAAGCCTTGATACTAAAATAGGCCACAAATGCCTTTTATCCTCAAGAAGATTCCAGAGGAGAGGATCTAATTCAAAAGTAGATTTTAGTACTAATATTTTTTTGTTGTAGATAAAGGAGATCCAGTAAGTCAGGAAATCTTTCTATAGTAAATTTATGAAGAAAAGCCTCTTTAGAATCGATCTTGTACCTAAATAAAAATATATCATCAAGAGGATATATCATTGAAGAACTTCCAATCTAGGAAGAAGAAGGACTAGGAGAGTCCTACTTGAATCCAAAATCAATAGAATCAGATATCCATGATAAGATCTCAACACCAACACTTCCAAAAGTAGAATATTGAAGATAATATCTTTAGAAAGATCATAAGAAGCTACAAGATCAAATGCCTTGATAAGATCTCAATGAGGATTCATTAAAAGGTTAGGAGAGTTTTGTTGAAGAAATCATCAAAGGAGAACTCACTGGAGAAATCCACTATCAAGGAGAAGTCCCTAATAGTGAAGGACTTGGGACAATTATCACCATCCAACAATAATCCCAAGAGGAGGATAATTTGGCAAGGAGTGATAAATATTAGTACAAGAAGATTTTATTAAATACCTCAAGACATTTAGAATATTGAGAAGAAGATCTTGCTTGAAGTCATAATTTGATAAGAAGACTTGAAGGCAAAAGAATCTTATAAAATCCAAGATATTTGAATATTATCTCCTATAGAAAGAGGTAATTGGTTAAGAGATATTAAATTATCTAAATATACACTAGAAGGAGGAGATTACAAGAGGATATCAAAGTCACAAAATTGTAGGCTCATGAAAGAAAGTTTGAGATCATCAATTTGGTGAAGAAGGAATTGTTCAAAATATTTTATAAAGAGTTGCAAGATCCTACTCAAGGCATAAATTTGGTGATCTTAGGCACCAAGATCTATATCCTATACAAAAGTAGAAAAGGATCTACAAAAGCATTTAGAAAAAGGTAAGAAACTATCGGTGTAATTAGATTCATTAGTTGGATTACTTATCAGATTTATAAAAGCACCTTCATATTTATTAAAGTTGCAACAAGGATATTTGTATTAAAATATTCAAGTGTACAAAAATAAAGGTTCTTTTTTAGGTTCATTTTCACATTAGGATTTGATTAGATTTCACAATTTTAATAATCTATCAACTAGCCTATTATCTAATTTGGAAAGAAAAACAAGACTATATCCTAATATCTTTCTTATAAGAAATTTACAGAATAAATATTAAAGGTTCATTTTAGATTAATATTGATTAGTTAAAATGAATTTATTAAGAGAATTTATTAAGAGTAGATTGGAGTGATAAGGTGTAATTTTTTAGTGCATTAAAAGTAGAATTTGTTAGATTCATTTACACTATTCTTACTCTCAAAAGAAATTAGTTTTATGCTTTGAAATAAAGGCTACAAAACCTAGTTTGGATCAAGTTTTTGAAGATACTCTTAAAGCACAGAAACCTGCAACTCATAGTGTCCAATAGAAGCCACCAAAATTGGTTAGTACAAGCAACGAAAAACTAACCAAAAATAATCTTCAAATATTGTGACATGGTGAGTCTCAAATCTAAAGCACTTACAGTTAGTGTAAATAAAATAAAGCTTATGTTCTATAGAATTTACAAGGCTTGGATTCACCATAAATCATCCAATAAAAATGATAAGGATTATATCCAAAGATACATCCTTAAAACCCTCAATTTGCATTCATTAATCTGCTACAAAAATAAGAATTTTAGACCTGCAAAAGAGTGCAAGAAAAGGTGCAATAAAAAGGTTATATATACATGTAAATGTTACATGGTGTTGCACTTCTATAATACACAAAAATGCAGGGAAAGGGGTACATTTAAAGGTTCCACAATAGTTATAGGTAAAAATTCAACCAAAGGAAAGTCCAAAGGATCAAGCGTTCTCCAATATCGATAGTGCATTCTCTCCAAGATCAGACCTACAGACAAAGGAAGCTTTTACAAAAATGACAAAAAACCTAGCAAGGTTTTTTATGTAAGCCAAAGCAAACCTATCATAAATATTTACATAAACCATAACAAGGAGAAGAAGCTATCTATGTAAAAAAAAAAAGGATAGAGCACATCCAACATTTATATGCATCAATCTTCACCTCTATCAACATGAGTAGGGAGAAAAACGAAGGTATAAGTACAAATAAGGAAATTATATTCTACGTTGGAAATAACATCATCAAATGGTAGAAAGATAACTACCTCATCCTCATTTGAAGCTCCAAGGTGACTAAAAAATTACCTATAGAAGAAAATGTGTTGCTTGCTATTTAAGAAACCAAAGTAAGCTAAGGAAGAAGATAATCAAAGGAGTTATAATATCCTTATTGGAGGTGTTACACAGAAAATATCATGCAAGAGAGTTGATTGCCACTTGGTATATTATTCCCTAATGGCTATCATATCTCTAACTCTCAATAAATGAACATTGAGAGTGCTCAAAGCAAGGGTAATACATTACAAAGGAGTAACAGTTGGTGTAGAAGTGTTACAAGAAGAAGTGATAATGCTCCCAATAAATGTAAGTTCCACTTATCCATCAATGACTACCCTTATACACAACATAGAGAGAGCAAAATGATATCATTCATGTTCGACATCCATAGTGTGAAGTGGGGAGCAAAGCACAATCCAATCAATCCATTTCTAACTATAGTGTGGAAGAAGTATAGCATAGAAGCATTTAAGACTCCATTGAATAAGGTTAGCATATACTCTCCAGGTGTTTAAGAGGATTCCTGGAAGCCATACCACACTTGGTCATATAGACTCATCAAGTCAAGCACCACAAAAAGGGTACGTAAAGGACGGTTTTATTTCAATTAAAACTAGCACCATTCAAGAGTGAAGTCAAGGGGATAAGGTAAGAAAAATATCTCATAAATATTACTTTAAAACATAGAAGATATAAGGTTATAATTTTAAGGATTAATTTTAAGGTTGAGAAAGTAAATATATAGGAGATAACTTAACAAAAATTAAAATACTATTTGTAAAATAACCTAGGAGATATAAGACATTCTACTTAGGCTGAATTATTTAATACTTTAAAAATATTATTATCTTTTCTACTTTTCTAAATTTGGGATTCATAAGGTCTACTACTATGAATTGATTTATTGGAAATTAGAAAAATTGAAATCATATCTCAAAGGGCCATTATAATAGGTTTATCAAAAATATATAAAGGTTGGAAAATATAATATTTACTTACCTCAAATATTCTCAAATAGAGACAAAAGATCCAAAATTAAAACCTCTTGAAATATATAAAAATTGCTTAGTTCAATTGGAGCAATAAGAAAAATAGATGTTGATTTTAGCATTTACAAAAATTTACAAAAACAACCAAGATTGAACTATATCTTACAAACGCACTATATATCTTATCCAAAACATACTAGGGAGTCATAAGGTATTCTACAAAACCTAAGAATTGATATTAGGAAATTCAAATGACTTCAAACAAATTCTTCTTAGAAGAATCTCAGCTACTTAAGGGTCCTAATTATTTCTCCTAGAATAATAAAGTGAAAGCTATTTTGGTATATAAAAAACATTGGGATATTGTCAAAGGGAAAACATAAATACCTACTACATATGAGATTGAGATGCTAAAGTTTGCATAAAATTATTTTAAGGATCTAACGATAATAGCCTTTGCTATCACTGATGAGATCCAACCCTATATTATTTGAGCAAAATAATCCTTAGATGCATGGTCAAGCATAGAAAAAAAATTGAAGGAAAGAATAATGTAGGTATTATCCATATTCAAAGTCAATTTCATTAATTAAAAATAAACAATGGAGAAAGTATAGAACTGTTCCTAAGAAAGGTAGTAGATATTAAAGGGAAATTATTTACCTTAGGATAAACGGTTAAGAATGAACTTCTTACTCAAGTAACCATGAGAGAACTTCCAGATAGCTATAAATATTTGGTAACATATTTACAATTTCTAAGTAAAGATACTTCTTTTGATGACTTAGTCAATATTCTACAAGAATATGAAGTGGAAAATGCAGTTAAAGATGAGATATCTAACATTATATTAACATCTAAAGATAATCCATAAGGAAACATTACCTCTTAATAAAAAGGATGGAGACCATGGTACAACATGTATTGTTATATATGCAAGAAAAAAGGACATAGTACTAGCTATTGCAGGTTCAATCCCAAGAATCAGAATCAAGGAAATCATATGAACAATGGGAGTTAATTTCAACCACAACAATATCAAAATCCTCATCATAAGTGATTTTAGTGTCCATACAATTATCCCCAATTGGAGTATCAAAAAATAAATTAAAAATGACATCTATCTCAAAGGATAGAATAAATTGAAGAACTAGAATAACATACTACTGATTATGATATCAAAGCTCTGTCAACAAGAATGACAAATTTTTAAGACACTAACATCTTACCTAAATAGGTTACAAAAATCAAAGAAGAATCATATTTCTAGATCAAATAATAATATCCATTTCAAAGCCATCATATTGAAGAAGATCCACATTGAAGACTAAAGTCTTCAATACCTAAATATTGTAATATAGGGGTGTTAAAAATATAGTATATTATATTATTTGGGTTATGTAAATGTACCTTTATTGGTGCATGAAAGCACGAGATTCCGGTCAAAGGAAACACCAAGTGCAATTGCATTCAAAGTTAAGCACGCCTAAGTCCTAGAAATATGAATTACATGAAACGGAAAAGAGACATGTTGTAAGAGACGCAATCAGATAAAGAAAAACAGCCCTTTCATTAATTTCTTTCGATCTCTGTTACAATAATGCCTCCTCCCTTTTCAGGGGCTAGGAGCGCAAATAAGGTTTGATTACAATCGTTGAATGGTTCCTCCTTCCGCGTGCCCACGATTGCACTGGGCGGGCTAAGATGATGCCGCCGCTGATGTTGATGGGTTCTTCGCCTCTGCTGCTTCTCCTGCAAACAAAGAAATGATCAAGACGTTAGTAGCACCTGTTGCAAATGAAAATCATTCTCTCTCTAAAACTAACAAAATATGCATACGAATATTTGCCTGAAACCATGAAAACAGTGAATCCAAATTGCTTCAAAATCTGACAGAAGGTAAGAACAGTCACCAGAAGGCCACTGCCACTGAGGCAGCTGGCCAATTCACCTTAAACTGGAATTCGTCCCCGGGCAGGACGAATTCTGACTGTAATTCGTCCCTGGGTGGGACGAATTCTTCTGAATAGGAGAAATCGACTCGCTGCTTGCTCCAATGTCAGATCCCGGGACCTGCAAAACTCCCGCAAACAGGGGGGTTAGGTAATTGGGGCCATTTTGGGACGACCCAGATGGTCGGATTTTCCCAATTTGGCCTCCTCCCTCGGGAATTTAACCTTGACACCTGCAAGTTAGCGAAACGATAAAGCAATACAAAACACCCTAAACTCTGACCAAAAGCTACAAAATTGCAATTATAGACTAATCAGACCTAGTAACACAAAATGCAATCTAAAAATTAATCTAAAGTGCTCAAAAACTGAAATTAGAACTTGGGGGTGCGGGGGTGCCCAAGTGGGCCTCCCACCGTTGGCCCTCGATTTTGGAGCCAATCCACCAAGGATGGGCCCAAAACCTTTTAGGATTGGGGGGTCGGCGAATTGGTAGGTTCGGATGTCCATGCGTCGGATTTGAGTAAGGTTCGAGCTTCCAAAGGCCACCCAACAACCTCCCTTGCAAAAGAGATTGATGGATGTAGGAAGGTGAACAAAGGGGGATGCAAATGAGTCTTCGATTCGGCAGCACTTCGTTGCTTGAACACTCCTTCCACCTCTATATTTTGGGTGAGAAAAGTCCCACCTTTTATAGACCCAAGGGGTCTCTTTTGGGAGGGAAGCACAAAAGCCAAGTGTTGGCCATGGGCGCCATGTGGCAGTCTTGTCTTCCCATGAGGGAGGGGAGTCTTCCCTTGACTTGAACTTTGATAAATGCTTCTTGTAACAGTCCTCTAACGGCCCCTCTGTCCACTTACACATGCGTGCAAGGTAGGAGCCCTTAACTGATCGTTCTGGGCTGCCACTTGGCACCATTTGCCTTTTTGCCCGTTAAGCTTAGAATTCGTCCCACCCGGGGACGGATTCAGAATTCGTCCTGGGGTGGGACGGATTCTATTTTGAATTCGTCCCGGGGTGAGACGAGTATTGGGCAAAGTGTCCAAGTGTGCCAAATTGCTTCTTGACCTTACAAAATTGCTATGAAAGTGGTTAGGACCACTGTTTAACCTCTGAGGGCTGCCCTGGGGGCTGTGTTTGCCAAAGCGATCAGTGTTTGCAGTCACATAATCGGATTGGTGCTGTTTTGGTGTCTACAGATGCCCCTTTTTGGGAAGCGCTGCGGGTGACACAGTTCTGAGCAAAAATAGATAACCAAAGCACTAATGATTAGGGTTTCTTGGACACCTAACCAACTTTTGATGCCCCAAGTATGGAAAGGGCATGCATTCTTGAATCCTTGCTTCTGACGAGCTAAGGAATTTGATTTCAAGTATTAACCTGTTTTGGTGAGGTGTGACTTGAACTCAGACATCGATCAGTCATGAACAAGTGAAGGGCGTTTTTATCCTCAGGGGGAACCTTGTGTTCATGATTCACGAAATCTTGAACTTAGACATTGATCAGTCATGAACAAGTGAAGGGCGTTTTTATCCTCAGGGGGAACCTTGTGTTCATGATTCACGAAATGCCAAGTGTTTGATTGATTTGATTGTTGCTTGTTTACTTCCCCAAGCAGGAGCGTGATTGTCTTTGTCAATGATTCTTTGAATGCATGTCGTTTTCCTTAATTGGGTGTGTGATTGTTGGTTGGTGACTAAGTGTGACTACCCCCTCAAGCGACGAATCGATGAGGGAATGACCTTCGTGAGAGAAGCGACGAGTCGCTTGACCCAAGATGACTTGTGCAAGGTTGCCTTCAGAGGGTTTACCGTTAAGCGTGTGCAATTTTTCCAACATATGGACCTATTTTTGGTGGGTGTTAACCCTTTTGGTGATGTCATAATGAGGTGAAATCGTCGAAAACCTATTTCCCGTGGAGCGGTCCGGCTATGATAGCCTTCTTGGGGAATTAGGAGAGCGATAATTTGGACCTCGACATCGATTTTCTTTGCCTAGAGGCTAAGTGCGTGAGCACTTGTGTCCGGCATTATTTTTGTTGTGTTTTTGTTGAATTTTGTACTATTTTTTGTTGTTTTTGTGACACCATTTGGTGATTGAATTGTCGGCAATCCGTCCTCCCGTGGAGCGGTCCGGCTATGGTAGCCTTCTTCGGGAGTAGGATAGTGACAATGCAAACCCCGACATCAATTTTGCTATGCCAAGAGGTTAAGTGCAAGAGTACTTGTGTCTGGCAATGTTTATTGCTTGTTTTGTGTTGCATTTTTTTGTTGTTTTTTGTGACACCATTTTGGGATTAAATTGTCAAAATTTGTCTTCCCCTGGAGCGGTCCGGCTATGGTAGCCTTCTTAGGGAGTAGGATAGTGATAATGCAGACTCCGACATCAATTTTGCTATGCCAAGAGGTTAAGTGCAAGAGCACTTGTGTCCGGCAATGTTTATTGCTTTTTGTTTGTGTTGCAATTTTTTTGTTTTTTTTTTTTTTTTTGTTGTTGTTTTTTTTTTTTTTTTTTGTGACACCATTTTGGGATTAAATTGTCGAAAATCTGTCTTCCCGTGGAGCGGTCCGGCTATGGTAGCCTTCTTAGGGAGTAGGATAGTGATAATTTGTGACCTCGATGTCGATTTTGCTATGCCAAGAGTTTAAGTGCAAGAGCACTTGTGTCTGGCAATGTTTATTGTTTTTTTTTGTGTTGTTTTGATTTTCTTGTTGTTTTTGAGTGGGCTTTGACCCTTTTGTGATGTCGTTTGGGGATGAAATTATCGAAAATCCGTCTTCCCGTGGAGCGGTCCGGCTATGGTAGCCTTCTTAGGGAGTAGGATAGTAACAATGTAAACCTTGACATCAATTTTGTTATGCCAAGAGGTTAAGTGCAAGAGCACTTGTGTCTGGCAATGTTTATTGCTTTTGTTTTTTGTGGATATTTGCTATTTTTGTTGTTTTTATATTCTTGTTGTTTTGTTGTTTTTGTGATGCCATTGGGGATTAAAATTGGCAAAAATCCGACCTCCCGTGGAGCGGTCCGGCTATGGTAGCCTTCTTAGGGAATAGGATAACAACAATGTAGACCCCGACATTAGTTTTGTTATGCCAAGAGGTAAAGTGCAAGAGCACTTGTGTCTGGCAATGTTTATTGCTTTTTGTTTTTGTGTTGCATTTATTTGTTGTTTTTGTTGTTTTGATTTTCTTTGATCTTGTGCATGATGGTTGATGAATATGGATGTATGCATGTTGATTTATTTTGATGGATGCATATGCTATGATGAATGCAAATGGTTTTGATTTATATGTGATATGCAGATATGAAATGGATGAATGGGGTTTGTGATGTTTGGCTATGGCACCAAGGACTGTTTAGAGCTCTGTTATTTTGTTTTTAGGTGATTGTTGTGATGTATGACTTTGTATGTATACATTGGTTTTTCTTTTTTTGTATTTTCTGATGGTATTTGTAAAGATGAAAAGTAGCGCAGTTGGTTTAGAAATGTAGCTAAGGTTTTCTGAGACTCAGATCGGTTTTAACTCACTAGCCATGATTGTACTTTATCTTACAAGACTTTTGACCAAGGTATGAATCGGACTTGTTTTTGACCAAGTTATTTCACATCCCTGTGTGTGCAATTGAGTTCATTTAGTGGTATTTGTTAGGATACCGCCGCTGCAGTGGGCTTTCAACCGAACCTGTACTAAGGATCACCTAATTAGATCCACGAATTTCTTTGTTGTATGTACTAAGATTAATCTGCGGTGTAATCCAGGATGCCATAAGCTAGCTCATCCACATGCAAACATTGATCCGTACGCAAGTTAATGTGACAGATATATCGTCATGTGGGAGGTTTACTTTTTTTACCGAGTTGGTATTGAAGCTTGCCTTATGACCTACAGAATGCTGAGAGTTCCAGGGATTCAAGGTCAACTCCCTTCTTTTTTTTTCAATTGTATTGGGATACTTGCTCTTTTGTAGTGATAAGATCACTGTTTATTTTGATTTGTTTTTCTTTTGAGCAAGGGATTGGGGATATGGAGTGATGAAAATCACTGTTGTTTGTGCCTTTTGATGTGTGCACTATAGTTTGTCAAATTTTTGAGTTTTGACATTTTGCAAATTTTTGTGTTTTGCAACTATTGAGAACTTTAGGGATTCTTAGGGAATTGGGTAGGGAGGAAGCTTGTCCTTTTGCCAACTCTCGGCATTCTAGGGGTCATTCGCACGGGGGGATGAGCAAGATAACCGTTTCGCTTGTGGTGACCTAGATTATTTTGCGAGGGTTTCGTCTTTCGTTCACACAATTTTGGGAATTTTAGTGTTTTGATTTGTGTTGGGATGTTACGTAACAAGGTGTATTTCAAGTATGACTCTACCTTCGTAAAATCTGTTCGACTTGATACGCTACATGGCTAAAGAGGAAAATGATGACTGAATCACTGAAACTCTTGGTACATTCCTAGGCCACTGACTGTAGTGTGGTAAAAGTTATGCATGGTGTTTTTGTTGTTTTTGTAACATGAGACAATGCGGAACAAGATGGACTATCAGAGCTATTGCAGCCTATGGTGCCTTTGACCTGTATGACTACAAATATGCAATGTATGGATGCAATGCTTAATGCAACTATATATTTTTGTAATTTTGATGGATTGTTTTTGGTGAAGGTGAAGATGAGGTGCGAGAATATGAATTTTTTTTGATGAATTTGAGTATGCCTAGAATTGAGATGCAAATCTTTGTTGTTTTTGATGATTTTTGTTGTTTTGTTTTTTTGAATTTCTTGATTTTTTTTTTTTTTTGACCAAGCGATTGCGATAATCGTTGGAGCTTTTTGGGTTTGACCAAGTGATTGCGATAATCCTTGGAGCTTTTTAGATTGACCAAGAGATTGCGATAATCCTTGGAGCTTTTTGGTGACCAAGAGATTGCGATAATCCTTGGAGCTTTTTGGATTGACCAAGAGATTGCGATAATCCTTGGAGCTTTTTGGGTGACCAAGAGATTGCGATAATCCTTGGAGCTTTTTGGGTTGACCAAGAGATTGCGATAATCCTTTGGAGCTTTTTGTAGTGACCAAGAGATTGCGATAATCCTTGGAGCTTTTTGGGTGACCAAGAGATTGCGATAATCCTTGGAGCTTTTTGGATTGACCAAGAGATTGCAATAATCCTTGGAGCTTTTTGGTGACCAAGAGATTGCGATAATCCTTGGAGCTTTTTGGGTGACCAAGAGATTGCAATAATCCTTGGAGATTTTTGGGTGACCAAGAGATTGTGATAATCCTTGGAGCTTTTTGGATTGACCAAGAGATTGCGATAATCCTTGGAGCTTTTTGGATTTGACCAAGAGATTGCGATAATCCTTGGAGCTTTTTGGGTTGACCAAGAGATTACGATAATCCTTGGAGCTTTTTGGGTGACCAAGTGATTGCGATAATCCTTGGAGCTTTTTGGGTGACCAAGAGATTGCGATAATCCTTGGAGCTTTTTTGGGTGACCAAGAGATTGCGATAATCCTTGGAGCTTTTTGGGTGACCAAGAGATTGCGATAATCCTTGGAGTTTTTGGGTGACCAAGAGATTGCGATAATCCTTGGAGCTTTTTGGGGTGACCAAGAGATTGCGATAATCCTTGGAGCTTTTTGGATTGACCAAGTGATTGCGATAATCCTTGGAGCTTTTTGGGTGACCAAGAGATTGCGATAATCCTTGGAGCTTTTTGGGTGACCAAGGGATTGCGATAATCCTTGGAGCTTTTTGGTTTGGATTATGGTTCTTCAGGGGATAGAGGTACCCCCAGCTTGATGGTCTTTGCACTCCGGATCTGGCTCTAGAGGTATGGGCATGAATGGATCGGCCCTATGCACGGAGATGAGGATAGGGTCCGCCCGTGACACTGATGTTGCTATGATGTCTCTTGGTGGAAGTTGCTCTTTGTGTGCCCAAAGTTGTGGATGTAATGCTTGGTCCCACTGCGGTGGGTTAACGCGCCACTCATGGCCTAGTATTATGTTTATCTCGTTGACATTTCTATTTTATGGTTTTTTTGCTTCCTCATTTTATGGGGTGTTGGGTGTTGGGGTTTCATCCTCACCTTCGGACAATGTGTATAGCTCATCAGAATCTGTAGATTCTGAGACATGGAGGACCGCATCATCAGGTAGCCCTACGGTTAAAGGTTGATCCTCTTCGAAAGGAGCCTTATGTAAGTTGGGCCTTGGGAGCTCCAAAATCTTGGTCTCTACCAACTCTAAGTGCTCTAGTGCTTTGCATGTATTGGGAGATTTGAACTCCTCCTCTTTGGTTGGTTCTTGTTGAGGAACTTGGGGCTTATGGAGGGGTGGCCAGATGGCACCCCCCATGCCTTGGTAGGGCAGTTCATCCCGCTCTTCTTCGTGCTCTGATTCCTTAGAGGCTTCTTGATGAATTTCTAAGGGTGGCTCATAAGCCTGGGTGGATGTCTGAGGAAGGCACCCGTCATTGGTTATAGGAGCGGCCTCCCATTCATGTCTAGGAGGCGTCGGGGGTGGTGCTTCAGGAATCGGGAGAGTAGCTTCCCGCTCCTGTCTAGGAGGTGTTGGGGGTAGCTTTTGATGAGGTCGCGATGACCTATCTTCCCCCCATGGGTTGTGCCACTCAAAATACTTTGTCTTATGCATGTGAGGGGTTGGAGTCTTCTCTTGTATAGTGTGTTGGAACAGCTCATCCTTTTGGCACTGAAGGTGCTCTTCATTAATATGGTACGGTTCCTCTAATGGTAGTCGTTCGAGCTCAAGTTGCGTGAGTTGCTTGAGATGTGTGATATATTCGATAGATTCTACGATAGTTGGTCCCACCGCCTCATGTCTAGAAGGCCTAGACGCCTCTCTTAGATAAAAATCTTGGTCGTAGTGATCCAAGATCTCTATAGGACACATCCCTCTGTTAGGGGTAGCAACATTCTCTCGGGGCTTTGGCCTCAGTGATTGGTCCTGATAGATAGCAGGTGCGAAGGCGTATTGCTCTCGCACGGTATATTGCTCTCGAGGAAGGTAGAGGTCTTCCTCGTGCTCTCTTTCATAAGTGAAAAAGGGATGGACGGAGCTATCTCGCCTTGCCCAAAGAGCCTTGTGCTCTGGATTTGTCTTTGTAGTTCTGGCAACTAGAGGGGGTGAAGGAGGGATAATGTAATCATGTGGTTCCTCCCATCGAACCCTATGTTGACTTAGCACTTCATCGCGCGATGACCGCTCATAGCGAGCATCTAAGGGAGCTCTCATTGCTTCATGTCTAGAAGGCCTAGATGCCTCTTCTAGATATCTATCTCGGTCGTAGTGATCCAAGATATCTATAGGCGACCTCCCTCTATTGGGGGTAACAAGCATTCCCTCGAGGCTTTGGCCTCAGTGAGTGTTCCTGATAGATAGCAGGTGCGGAGGCATATTGCTCTCGCACTGTATATTGCTCTCGAGGAAGGTAGAGGTCTTCCTCGTGCTCTCTTTCATAAATGAAAAAGGAACGGGTGGAGTTGGCCCGCCCCGCCTGAGGAGCCTTGTGCTCTGGATTTGTCTTTGTAGTCCTGACAACTAGAGGGGGTGAAGGACGGGTAGTGTAATGATGTGGTTCCTCCCGTCGAACCCTATGTTGACCTAGCGCTTCATCGCGTGGTGACCGCTCATAGCGATCATCTAAGGGAGCTCTCCTATGACTGTACCCCTCATGGAAGGGTGTGTGATGAGTGCTATGTTGAACAGGAGTGCTCCTCGAAGAGGTGTCCCTGTAGTCTCTTTCCTTTAAGGTGTGGAGGGGACTGCATTGTGTGTTAGGTCGCCAAGGTGGTATGACCAAATCCTTGGGATTGTAATGGAGATGACTTGTTCTTCCTTGGATATTCCCCATAGCATCCGCCCGTGATTGGGCTTGGCTATGGGTGAGCACCATGACGATGTCTCTCTAAAAAGCCCTAAAAATTGAAATGAGTCAGATGGGGCCCAAAATTGGTGTGCGCATCCCTCTTATAGTAGATAAGACAAAAATGAAGTTTCAAGTCCTAGCTCTAAATACATTAGGAGATATTGACATCCGAACAGCTCAAAAAGTGCATAGAATTGCGTGTCCAATTTTAAAACCTAATTTCGGGGCACTAGATGATGGAATTTGGCCCCGAAAACTGACTTTTCTGGGCAAATAGGATTCTAGGGAATTCATATTTGTTTAAAATTATCCCACCTAACTCCCTGTAAAATTTCAAGTCAATCGGAGCTACGGTTGAGAAGTTATGGCCCCGGCAAGATGCACTAAAATTTAGGGAAAAATGTAAGATTTCCCATATTTTGTTGGATGGTCCTGCATCACTTGTGGGCACATTTGGGGTGATTTTGGGTTGACCAAAGGGTTCATGGACACCTTTGGGGCATTTTGGAGTGACCAAGCGATTACGGGAATCCTTGGAGCTTTTTGGAACAAGTGACAAAATGCGTAAATTTTTATCTTTTTGTTTATGATTTTTTTTTTGTCTACACTAAGCAGAATTAAGCACACACATTCACAAAACCGTGATTATCTCTTTTAAGGATTCTTGGTGTGCCCTAGACTGGTTTAGTGCATTTTGATGTTTTGTTTTGTTTTTGTAGGTTTTGTAGAACGTTTAAATGCATCATGTAGGCTCTTATAACTCCAAAAAGGTCGCCCCTTCAATATACCAACCAAGCCGATATACCAACCTCTCTATATACCCGCCCTTACGAGAGGGAGACTATAGGTACGTGAGAGCAGAAGGTACGTGGTACGTAGGCGGTACGGAAGGGGGATTGTCCTGTTAATGGCACCTACCATAGAAAACTTATCCTCGCGCGCATGGGAATCACCCCAGCTATGCTCGGTCTGTCTTCGTCGGGATTTACGCCTAACAACAATTGACAATCGGGAAATGGATGCAAATCAAGCCAAGGTGGTGATTAAATCCACCAATGGTCTTGATCAAGGGCTGGGGTCTTACGACCAGCTCCTTGGTTTAAAGTTGTTTCGTGATGTGTGTGGGATTCGTTTTATCCAACAAAATGAAACTAGCATACATGACTTTTCCTAATGCAATGCAAGATTAAATGAAAACAATTAACGAAGCAGAAACAGAAACAGAAACAAAAAAATATAACAGAGATCATGAAAATCCCTACCTCTTCTCTGCCTGCTCCTGTTGTCTCTGAATTTCTGCTCTGAAAATCCACAGACAGGAATTCGTCCCTCTGGGAGACGAATTGCAGAACAGAATTCGTCCCACCCAGAGACGAATTTGAATTCGTCTCAGGGTCAGACGAATTGCAGAAAAGGATTCGTCCCTGTCAGAGACGAATAGCAGTCTGCAACAAAAAAAAGATGTACCTGTCAAGCACAAACACAAAACTTTGATTAGTTTCTGTGATTTCAAAAACTAGGGAACAGGGTCCCACCGTGATCGCCACTGAAAGCACGAGATTCCGGTCAAAGGAAACACCAAGTGCAATTGCATTCAAAGTTAAGCACGCCTAAGTCCTAGGAATGTACATTGCATGAAACGGAAAAGAGACATGTTGTAAGAGACGCAATCAGATAAAGAAAAACAGCCCTTTCATTAATTTCTTTCGATCTCTGTTACAATAATGCCTCCTCCCTTTTCGGGGGCTAGGAGCGCAAATAAGGTTTGATTACAATCATCGAATGGTTCCTCCTTCCGCGTGCCCACGATTGCACTGGGCGGGCTAAGATGATGCCGCCGCTGATGTTGATGGGTTCTTCGCCTCTCCTGCTTCTCCTGCAAACAAAGAAATGATCAAGACGTTAGTAGCACCTGTTGCAAATGAAAATCATTCTCTCTCTAAAACTAACAAAATATGCATACGAATATTTGCCTGAAACCATGAAAACAGTGAATCCAAATTGCTTCAAAATCTGACAGAAGGTAAGAACAAGTCACGGAAGGCCATCGCCACCGAGGCGACTGGCCAATTCACCTTAAACTGGAATTCGTCCCTGGGCAGGACGAATTCTGACTGTAATTCGTCCCTGGGTGGGACGAATTCTTCTGAATAGGAGAAATCGACCTGCTGCTGCTCCAATGTCGGATCCCGGGACCTGCAAAACTCCTGCAAACAGGGGGGTTAGGTAATTGGGGCCATTTTGGGACGACCCAGATGGTCGGATTTTCCCAATTTGGCCTCCTCCCTCGGGAATTTAACCTTGACACCTGCAAGTTAGCGAAACGATAAAGCAATACAAAACACCCTAAACTCTACCAAAAGCTACAAAATTGCAATTATAGACTAATCAGACCTAGTAACACGGAATGCAATCTAAAAATTAATCTAAAGTGCTCAAAAACTGAAATTAGAACTTGGGGGTGCGGGGGTGCCCAAGTGGGCCTCCCACCGTTGGCCCTCGATTTTGGAGCCAATCCACCAAGGATGGGCCCAAAACCTTTTAGGATTGGGGGGTCGGCGAATTGGTAGGTTCAGATGTCCATGCGTCGGATTTGAGTAAGGTTCGAGCTTCCAAAGGCCACCCAACAACCTCCCTTGCAAAAGAGATTGATGGATGTAGGAAGGTGAACAAAGGGGGATGCAAATGAGTCTTCGATTCGGCAGAACTTCGTTGCTTGAACACTCCTTCTACCTCTATATTTTGGGTGAGAAAAGTCCCACCTTTTATAGACCCAAGGGGTCTCTTTTGGGAGGGAAGCACAAAAGCCAAGTGTTGGCCATGGGCGCCATGTGGCGGTCTTGTCTTCCCATGAGGGAGGGGAGTCCTTCCCTTGACTTGAACTTTGATAAATGCTTCTTGTAACAGTCCTCTAACGGCCCCTCTGTCCACTTACACATGCGTGCAAGGTAGGAGCCCTTAACTGACTGTTCTGGGCTGCCACTTGGCACCATTTGCCTTTTTCCCGTTAAGCTTAGAATTCGTCCCACCCAGGGACGGATTCAGAATTCGTCCTGGGGTGGGACGGATTCTATTTTGAATTCGTCCCGGGTGAGACGAGTACTGGGCAAAGTGTCCAAGTGTGCCAAATTGCTTCTTGACCTTACAAAATTGCTATGAAAGTGGTTAAGACCATCTGTTTAACCTCTGAGGGCTGCCCCTGGGGCTGTGTTTGTCAAAGCGATCAGTGTTTGCAGTCACATAATCGGATTGGTGCTGTTTTGGTGTCTACAGTGCATACTTAATACATTAGGTTAATTTAGGGGGAATTTATCTAGTTACTTCATGCAATGTAATAAGTGCACAAGTGTCAATGTGCAAGTTGTAACGTGCAAGGTTTCCACTTGTATAACTATATAGAGTGTTGGCCAAGGAACTTATTTTCCTATATAATGGCCATAGATGTAGAAGGTATAAATAGAAGTCATAGTATCATATTGAGTGTGGTAGATAGGTAGTAGGGTAGTGTGTGTGATATCTATAAGCTTAAAGCTCATTCATGGTGCAGTAGATTATATTATGGAGTATCCATTTCTTCCATAGCTACTATTGTAATATTTTTCATCATTTCTATTTATAGCATATTTTAGTCATATCATATATTTAATTTATTTCTTTCTACATCTTATGATTGGTAACTCCCATTTTATGTGGTATCAAAAGCTAACATTCCTTATCTTCTAGCTATACTCTATTCTTTGCTAGTGTTTACTTTACATTTATTAGTGCAATCTATGTAGTCCTACTTACATTATATTTATTGCTTAGGCTTCTTCATTTTTTCCTTGGATACTTTGAATTCTACCTTCTTATATTGACCACTTATGCCACTCCTTTGCTTAAATTTTGCCTTTATTATATTGGCCACTTAGGCCTTTTCTTAATGCAGGCCTCTTGGGCCTCTTCTCTAATGTAGACATCGTATAAAATAAATCTATAAAATATGGACATAGTTAGATGGAATATTTGATACCATTGTTGGATATTTATGCCTTATTACTATATAATTACAGAGGTACCTCAATAAATAATTCATAATATTAAAGGTCAAAATATCAATAATGAAGATTAGAATAATATATGAGCAATCTAATATGTATATCAAGGCCAATATAATACTAAAAATAATATTCACTTATATAATTAAATATGAATGTAAATGACCTAAATCATTCATCAACTATGCATGAAGAAAAATTACAATATTAATTGGTCAAAATACGTTTACAATCTTTATTCACTTTTCTTTCTCTTTATAATAGGATCATTAGATATCTTTTGTATATATATTTTATGGAGCATCATCTGCATAATATAGCCATAGTAATATGACTCTTCAAGTACTTGAATATTTCTCTCCATATGACAAGTCCTATGACCTTTGGCTTATCATATTGCCACTTGTAGAGTATACTATTCACTTTCTTCTTACATGAATACTTGACTCTATAAAACTTTCGCACTTCTGCATGACTCTCGCACTTGTACATACACTCCTAGTATAATACACTTTTGCACATCTTCACATTACATATCTTCACACATGATACTTGTGCACATTCTCTCATTCTACACTTGCACTCTAACTTACATGACACTTGTGTATTTCTTGCACATTGGAATCCTACATGAAACTTGTGCATATCCTACACATTGCACTCCTACATAAAAGTTATGCATTTCCTGCATATTGCACTCTCACATAATAATTGTGCATTTCCTACACATTACACTTACATAAAAGGAGAACTATATATCACACATCTAAACTAAAGACTCAACCATAATCTATTACATATGTATAATTGTGCCATGAGGGAACCATGGAAATATATTTACGCATACCAAATAATTTAATATTCTCTAGCAAGTTCACCAATCCAAATATGAACTACCTCAAACATAGGATCACCTACTAAAAAATCACAATCATTACCATTCTTAGATGTACATAATTTTGAGAGGAAATCAATGGATAAAAATTCCATAGGCATGGATGTCACTATCAATTGTGTATCTAGTCCTTGTTTGTTGTTGGTTTAGGAAAGACATGGGGGGTACATGTATTGATATACCTCTTGATATTATTGCTCACTTTGGGCCAATAGAAGTACTTTTGAGAAGTTGTCAATAATTTCTACACCCAAAGTGACCTAATACATTATTGAAATGTACTTCCCAAATCATATTTTATTGCTCACTAGTTGGTATAAAAACATATCCCATGTGATAAAGGAGATTATCTTATGAAAAAAAGAGCTTAGTATGTATATGCAAAATCAAAATCCAATTTATACAATATGGACTAATTGTAAGTCTAGTATTTATAGGAATCAAGAATGGTGAAGAGCACTATAATTGTAGGTTGGATCAAATTATTTGGTACTATATTGACACTTTATTTATTGTGCTTTATGATAATATTGTTTATATATGGTCTACTTTTCATATATTTCATTTCTTAACTTTATGTATAAATGAATAATAAAGATCAATGGTTTTTATTAGTGATGGTTTACATACTTAAGATGTAGTGCTTTAGTTATTTATATGATTTGAAAATGGCATAGATATATTTGTTAAATGTGATATATTTTTAGATTGTTTCATTGAATGTTTCACTATGATAGACAAATTGATGCCCATGTGAGGATAACTCCCAATGCATACTAAGGTACAACAATCATTACCTCAAAAGGTTTTCTACATACAAAGTAGGGAAAATTTAGGATATAAACTCACTTGGAATTTCATCTTCTCAAATATTCTTAGTTGTGCATATCCCTAATGTAACTCAGATTTGGCATCTCCTATGGTCACTCAGTGCAATGGCCAACCAATGTGTGATAAATATAATAGAAATATTTGATAAAAATTGGCAAGAAAAAGATTATAAAGCTCTATCGACATTTTTTGTAGGCTAATATCTAATTATCATAATTTTATTAATTTTAACATGGGATAATTTGTATAATGTTAATACCATATTAGCATAGCCAAAACATGGTGGAAGAGAAAACTAGGGCATCAGTTGGGTAGCCGAAGATATTTTTAGTTACTGTAGATTTGAAGACAAGATTGTTGCCCTAGGAGGGCCCAATGGGGACACCTCCAGATCCTCTTCTAGAGAGACATAGTTATTTTGTATATTTTTTAAAGGATAAATCTCCATAAAAGACTAAAGAAGTACAAAAAACTGCATTAAAATTGCTCTCTATGACTACTGGAAATAGGTCAACATCTCAATGAATTAATGGATGCTTGCCATAGTCAGAATCAAGACCAAAGATTGTCATTGAGCAAAATATGGTTGAAGAAATAGTTTTATATAGAGCTAATCATGATTTGATCTATAAATTCATGGGTATACGCCCTACCCTGAGTTTTTTGCATTCCTAGGTTCGGAAAAACTGGGATCCTCTTGGTGAGTATTCTTTGTTGTTTATTAGCAATGGATATTTTATTGTTAGTTTTTCTTCACTTTCCAATAGAAATAGGGATATCGAATCAGAAGAAAGGAATCATGGTCTGACAATATTATTTGTTCAACCCTGGAGAGGGGGATTTGATCCTCAAATTGAACCCACTGCTATCCTGGTTTGCATCCATTTTTATGCACTTCCAATGGAGTTTTGGAGTGAGTGGGTATTGGAAATTATCAATAATTCCCTTGGAAGACATTTGGGAGTTTCCAAAGACACAATATAAGGAAACAAAATTGTTTATGCAATATTATGTGTGGAAATGGATCTTAGCCAGCATCTATCAATAGAGGTGGAACTTAAACTTGCAGGACCATCTTGGATTCAACAACTGGATTATGAGGCATTGCCCTTCAAATGCAGAGTTTACCACAAATATGGGCATTTGGCTTGATCTTCCCCAAATAATATGAACTTAAAAATGGAGGCTCTTCTAGGAATGTCAAATCTTCTTAAGGAGGGTAAGTCAAAAATCAACAAAGAACCAACCAATATTTCTCAGGGTAAAGAAGCACGGTGAGATGGTTTTGAAAAACCTAAAAGGAGAAGGCAAAAGAAAAAATATGGTAAAGAGCAAATCCAACTCAAGACCTCCAATAGGTATGAGATATTTAAGACACTAATGAACCAATAAGAAGAATAATTCATGGAAGGAGTGGATGGGAATAATGAAAATAATAGTAGCCATGTTCAAGCTCCTCTTTCATCTCCCCCCATCATAGAGTAGGTAATTGAGTACAGTGAGTTACTACAGTTAGAGAGTGCAGGGGCATTAATAGTGCATAACCAAGAGCAACCAATAATTAAGTATGTCAGCATGGGCATAGCAAAAAAGAATAGAGAAAGTCCAACTCTAGGGATAACTCAAGTGGAAAAGAGATAAAAAATAGCAGCTCTCAAGGAGTGGGTAGAAAATCAAATAAGGAATTGATAGCAGTTCAAGGAGACAAACTGATCACTGGAGGATTGGTGAGGCCAATAGATTTTTACTGCTCTCAAGGTAACCAATGATTATACAATCATGTAATTCTAGGGGTTTAAACAATAGAACCCATCAATATACTATTCGAAGACTCTTCGAAAAATGTAAAACAATTTTTTTGCTTATCCAGGAGACAAAAATGTTGTTGGATCTTATGTGTAAAATAGTTAACAGAATTTGGAGGGTTGCTGGTCATATAGAAGTGGTTGCCCAAGGGGCCTCATGGGGGATAGTTACTCTTTGGAACTCTCTTGAATGGATTGCAATAGAAAATATATCTTTGAGGGGTGTTCTCACATCACATTTTAGAAATAATGTCACATCTGAGCATATTTTATTCACAAATTTTTATGAGTCTCAAAACCTAGATGGTCACATGCATCAATAGAAAGTTGTGCATAACATGAGAGTCTCAAGGAAATAGTTAGACTAGATTATTTCTAGGGATTTTAATGCTAAATTATCTTCTAGAGATCAGGAAGGGGGAACCCCAATTTTGGACCTAGGGAATCGAATTATGATTGCCCAAGTCCAGACATTACACCTGGTGGATATTAAATGCCCTGGAACCAACTATACTTGGACTAATAAGTGGAGGGAGCCACATAGCAGGAAGGTGAAGTTAGACCATTTTTTGGTTTCAAAGGAGGCATTTGTAAAATGGGTTTTAAACTTTCAGATTTTGGAGGGTCCAATTTCAGATCACTTTCCCATTTTTTTGAAAGGAGGGATCAAGACAGTGCAACATCACAAACCATTTAAATTTGAAAACTTTTGTTTACAAAAAGAGGAACTTCGAAAGAAAATTCCATAGAGGTGGGAATAAGGTCACCCAGTATATGGGACAACAATGTTTAGATTCCATAAACAGATTTATTATGTCAAAGATCAACTAACACAATGGAGGCAAGCTGACAAGACAGACTTCCAGGTCTAAAGAGCTCCATTGGTGGCTAGATGGGCCGACTTTCAAAAGTACTTTAGGGAAGGAACAATTATAGAGCAGATCAAAGAAGAGGATGATGCATTGCATAAATCTATTGAGGACATTGAAAACCAAGAGGAGACCTACTGGAAACAGAGAGCAAGAACCACTTGGTTATTAGAAGGTGATAAAAATACCAAATTTTTCCATCTGAATGCTTATGCTAGGATATAGATGAACAACATGGAAGCTCTTCAAGATGAGAACGGACACTCCTTTGATACAATTCCAGGTATGCATTTCCATTCAATGGATTATTTTTCTAAACTATTTAAGGAAAGTATGGTCATACCCTTTGTTATCTTTGAAGAAGAAAATAAGTCCCTACTTAAACCCATTGATAGAGAGGAACTGTAGAATGTAGTATTTGGAATGAGCACCAGAAAAACACTAGGTCTAGATGGCTTTCTAATTGAGTTTTTTTAGGCCTTCTAGGATAACTTGGAGGAGGATGTAATGGTTGTTATAGAGGATTCCAAAGGTAGTAAAAGAATGCTTAAAGCATTAAATCATACTTTCATTACCTTAATTCCAAAATGGGAGGAGGGGATACATATTTCATATTATAGACCTATTGCCTTATGCAATGTCATATATAAAATAATCACAAAGGTAATGGTTGAGTGGCTAAAACCTCTTCTACATAGCATTATCTCCTCGAGAGAAGGGGGTTTTGTAGAGGGTAGGCAGATCTTGGATGGTGTGGTTCTAGCTCAAGAGGCAATCCCTTCAATGCAAACATCTGGTAATAGATGAATGTTCATAAAATTAGACATGTCAAAGGCTTAAGATAGGGTGGAGTGGATCTTATTGTCAAATATGATGGCAGCCTTTGGTTTCTATTAGGATTGGATAGAATGGGTCATGAGTTGTGTTTCTACTCCGACATACTCAGTGTTAAACAAGGGTCTTCCCTCGCAACCGTTTGGAGCTACTTGAAGCCTTCATAAATGAGATCCTTGATCTCACTATATTTTTCTCATATTGGCTAAAGGATTGGATAGAATCATCTTGATAAGAAGACAAGAAGGTTTTCTAATAGGTATCAAGGTGGTTGAGGAATTTTTGACTCACCTACAATTTGTAGATGACATAGGATTGGTGGGAGTGACCAGCTTTAGGGAAGCAAGAATTAGTAGAGGTACACTTAATGTCTACCTTAGGCCTACAAACCAAGTCATCAATGATAAAAATTCCAAAGTAGTCTTTTTCAATATTGATCAAAGGCTTCAGGACAAAATTTTATACATCTTGGGATTCACAAGGACTTATCTCCCAGTGGTATACTTGGGGGTCCCTTTGCATTTTAAAAAACTAAAAATAAATATCTAGAGGAATATTTTGGACTGCATCAAGGATATAATTAATCATTGGTCTAAAAAATGGTTAAGCTATGGGGGTAGATTAACTTTTTTACAGTCAGTCATTCAAGCCATGCCAATTTATAAATTTTCTATCCTTGCTACCCCACATACCATATGGAAAGAGTTGGACAAGATGGCTAGAAAATTTTTATGGGAAGGAGTAAAAGGAGAGAAGAAATGGGCCTTAGTAGGTTGGGATAAAGTAAGTTAGCCCAAGGTAAAAGGAGGTTTGGGACTGATAAGATCAAAGTTAAATAATAAAGCTTTGGCTGGAAAGCTTTACTGGAGGTGGATTTCCTAACCAACTTATTTATTTAGTAGAATATTAACCAGTAAATATTTTGGACAGGTAAACCCAAATGAGGTGGTTCATTTCCCTTTGGATGGTAATGGATCCTTAGTGTGGCAGGCTCTCAAGTTAGGATCTCAGGTAGTAAAATATGGATTATTTTGGAAAGTGGGGAGAAGGGAGCAGGCACAAATATGGAAAGATTAATGGGATCAATACCCACCTATCATTTTTGAATTTCCTAAACTGAAACCAATAAAAGCAACCATATAAAGTAGGGGGTGGGTCCAAATTGAAAGTTATTTCAACACTAGTAAGCTAGGGGATTATAAGTTTAAGCAATTTAAGAAGTTGGATGAGTGGCCAATTTTAATCCCTCCGGATTTGACACCCATCATGACTAAAATCTTGGTAGAAATATTTCTCACAGATAGATATGAGGAGGATGAATTAGCTTGGGTCTATGGGAGCCTTGGTGTCTACATAGTGAAGTATGGATATGATAAGATCCTTCTAGAGCCTCCTCCTCATACATATTAGGTTGAGGATTGGAGAAATATTTGGCAGTCCAAGGGTTTGCCGAAAGTAAACTTTTTTGCCTGGAAGTTCATGCATAATGAAATTCTTACTTTTGATAATATTATATGTAGGGGAATCATTGGTCCATATCAATGTGTTTTATGGTACAAGAGTGAGGAAACAACTAATCACTTGATATGTGCGTGCCCATTCATGTGCCAGATTTGGGAGAGATGGTTTTTATATTATAAAATTTAAGTTAATGGTGATTTGAATAAGATTAATATTTGGAAAATATGGAAGAGGGGTGGATTTAAATATACAGCTCTTTTTGGATTAAAATTCATTTTATGACAAGTGTGGTTGGAGAGAAATGCCAAAATTTTTAGAGAAAAGTTTTCTTCTTTAGATGGAGTTTGGCAGGCCATTTGGAACAAAGTCCAAGAAACTGTAGTAGTATATGCTAAAGAGGAAACTCGGGTTATTATTGGGGCAATGCAGAAGGAATTTGAATTGCAATAGGGACAAGACAGAGCTAGTTGGAAACCACCCCCAGAAGGTTGGATTAAAATTAATACTGATGGAGCTATAAAAGGTAATCCGGGTAGAGCTAGAATTGGAGTGGTTTACCAGAATCATGTTGGAACAATGCTCTATTGGGAACTACAAGGCTTAGGAAGAGCCACAAACAATGAAGCATAAGCCTTAGCTATCAAATCTACTTCTATTTGGGTAGTAAAACAAGGTCACTAGAGGATAATCCCAGAATCAGATTCTCAAATAATGGTTGGAGCTCTAGATTACATGAGGAACTTTGCTTTGAAAACATGGAGGTTGAGGATTCTTGTCACTAAAATTAAGGAATTATGGAGGGAATTAGATGATGTGATTCTATTTTGTGTGAGTAGAGATCTAAATAAAGTGGTAGACTTCCTGGCTAAGATGGGTACTGATAAGGTAGGGGTTCAGTGGTACAATGACATGGCTATTGAGGATGAGATGATTAGGCAGGTTGGTGATCAAATCCAATGCTTAGCTAATTTGGATAACCATTCCAAAAATAATATTTAGGAGATTTGTGATTCATTGTGGATCTTCTTTTATAGTTGTAAACATGTGAACAATCATTGTAGAAATATGGTTTAAGATATTTGGCTCCAATGCAAATCTTATTTTACTGTTGTAAACATGTGTTCTCTTTGGCTAAGGTTGGGAAAAGTCTCATCCCAACTTGTAAATGATATTTGTTTTAATACTTGTTTTTTAAAATTATTTTTCAAAAAAAAAACATGGGATCATTTTTCAATAATGTACCTAAGGTAGTGAATATTTTTCAATCTAAATGAACATTTGGGTAAGTGCATGCTAGTGAGTCATAGTTTTTGGGATTTATAGGCCACTGCTTCTTTTTATATCAATTTGAGCATTTTTTAAGATGGCATGCACTTAAAGTTAAAAAAAAAACATCCAAAGATGAATTGAAGCATTCTTAGTGTATATTCTTATTTTTAATGAAATTAATTTTCATCATATAAAAAACATGATTTTATATGAAGTATAATATTAAAATGTATTTAAGATAGTGAGAATCCAATGTGAAGACACATAATAATAACAATAGAGACAAATTTCAAATAATGAATTTGTAGACACCAAAACAACACCAATTCGATTATGTGACTGCAAACACTGATCGCATTGACACACCTAGCCCCCAGGGCAGCCCTCAGAGGTTAAACAGTGGTCCTAACCACTTTTACAGCAATTTTGGAAGGTCAAGAATCAATTTGACACCTTCAGGAACTTTGCTCAGTATCCGTATCACCCTGAGATGAATTCAAAATGGGATTCGCCCCACCCAGGGACAAATTCTGAATTCACTCCTGGGTAGGACGAATTCTGGGTTCAACGGGAAAAAAGAAAAATCTTGACAAGTGGTAGCTAAGGACAGTCCATTAATGCCTCCTGCCTTGCATGCACGTGTAGGTGGGCAGAGTGAGTGTTAGAGGACTATCACAAGGGCAGTCATGGAAGCCCAAGTCAGGGAGGAGTCTCCTCCCTCTTGGGAAGGCATGGCCGCCATGTGGCACCCCTGCATGCCCATCCAAAAGAGACCCCTTGAGTCTATAAAATGGGGAAATTTCTCACCCAAAAGGGAGAGGTTGGAAGCATTTTCAAGCAATGAAGTGTTGCCAAATTGATACCATGCCTTACCCCTTTTGATTCACTTCTTCCACATCCTTGATCTCTTCTGCAAGAGAGGTCATTGGGTGGTTATTTGAAATTTGAATTCGGATCCAAAACCTGAAACTTGACCACATTATCCCACCCATTCGCCGATAACCCATTACAGGAGATTTTGGGCCCATCCCAAGTGGATTGGTGCCGAAATCAGGTTCCAACGGTGGGCAGCCCGCCCGGGCGCCCCGCACTGCTACGGGCCTAATATTCTTTTTAATAACGATTGGGAATTCATGGCAGATTGTTCTTTTCATCATTTTTTTAGTTTGCATTCCATTTTATGCTATTTAAATAGCTTGTAATTTTGATTTCATAATGCTTTGATCAATCTTTATCATGTTTTGTCGCTTTCATTGTTCTCACTAACTTGCAGATAGTGGCATCAAATTCCCATTGATGGAGGCCAAATTGGATAAATCTGACCATCTGGGTCTTCCCAAAATACCCCCAATTAGCTAACCCCTAAGTTTTTAGGTCATTTGGAGCTCCCGAGATGTGACATTTGAGCATCATCACATTGACGTCTTGTCGTAGGCAAATTCGTCCTACCCCGAGATGAATTACAGTCGAATTCGTCTTGCCTAGGAGTGAATTCAAATTGGTAGCCAATTTCATGACTATTTTGGTAGCAATGGCCCTCTGGTAATGTTCTCTGGTTCCTGTTAAATTTGCAGACTGTTTAGAAGCAGTTTATTTGTCGTTGTAATCAATATTTTGCATGCATCTTTCACTATTTTTAGAGAACAAACATTTCATCTTTGCAATAGGTGCTACTAACAAGTTTGTTGTTTCTTTGAATGTAGGAGGAGCAACAAGGATCAAGTCTTCATTTACACCAATGGCGGTGACGTTTTGGTCCGTCCATTTTACATGTGGGTACACAAAAGAGAGATGACTTTCCATTGATGTGACCAAGAGACAAGTTTGATGCTCCTCTCCCCCTAAAAAGGGAGGAAGCAAATTATAACCAAAGTTGAAATATATCAATAAAATAAGAGGCTTGTTTCGTTCCATTTGGGTCTCAATTTGTCTATGCTTTCTCCATTTTACGTATTTCTAATTTGTAGCATCAAGTTTAGTTTCATTCTTGCATCGTGTTTGGAGTTTTCCATTTTTGTTTCTAGAATCTTGTGCTTTTAGTGGCGATCACGGTGGGACCCTATCCCCTACTTTTTGAGGTCAATAAACTGATCAAAAACTTGTGTTTTTGTGCTTACAGGTACCATTTTTCAAACTCTGACTGTTATTCATTCCTGCCTATGGCGAATACATTGCTGTAATTCATCTGACCCTATGATGAATTAGAATTTGTCTCAAACTAGGACGAATTCTATTCTATTATTCGTCTCACCTAGAGATGAATTTTTTTCTGTGTAGTTTCAGAGTCGAGAGTTAGAAACATACTTTTGGGTAGAGAAGAGGTAGGGGTTTTTAACAAGCTTCTGTCAAATTTCTATTTTCTATTTTCTGATTTTCAATTTTTGTATGGCTTAGGGAAAGTTTCCTTTTGTTTGCCTGTTTCATTTTTGCAAATTAAAATAAACCACACACACATCACATGGCATTTTTAAACCAAGGAGCTGGTCATAAGACCCCAGCCCTTGATCAAGACCAACGGTGGGTTCATCACCACCTTGGCTTAATTTTGCATCCATTACCCTGATTGTCACTGTTGCTCGACGTAAATCCTAATGAAAGTTGACCGAGTGTCACTGGGGTGATTCCCAGTGCACGAGGATAAGTCTTCTATGGTATGTGTCATAAATAGGACAATCCTCCTTCCATACCGCCTACGTTCCATGTACCATATGCTCTCACGTACCTATAGTCTCCCTCTCATAAGGGCGGGTATATAGAGAGGTTGGTATATCGGCCTGGCAATGGTATATCGAAGGGGTAACCATTTATGGGAGTCATATGAGCCTTCATTATGCATTTAAATGTTCTTCAAAACTTTCAAAAACATAAGCAAAATCATCAAAATGCACTAAAACTAGATCACCGTGACCGATATAAGTGCATGGGAGAGGCATCTAGGCCTTCGAGACTCAATATGGTGGAATAGATCGACCTGGTAGTCACCAGACATGCCGCCCGCCAAGTGCAGATTACGTAGCTTGAGCAAGATCAACAACAACTAGAGCATTTATATCGCCTCAGTAAAGAGCACATTAGGCACCAAACAGATGAGCTATTGAATAACACTATGCCAGAGAGGGTTCTGACCCCTCGCACCCAAAGGGTAGAACCATATGAGAGGCGTAACCCCTTGGTACAAGACAGGTCCCCGCGACCTAACCAAGCACTGCCTCCAAGACCTCTTAGACCGGAACGGGAGGCCACTCCCTGGAATAATGATGGGCTCCCTCCGTGGGGACCCACTCATGGTCATAGGTCTCACCCAGAGACTCCTCAAGAAGCATACGAGGAGTATGAACAAGAAGAAGAGCGGGCCGAAATGCCCTATCAAGGCGGAGGGGTTGTTATCCGACCACCTCTCCATAGGCCTCAAGTCTACCACAACCCACAACGGGAGAAAATTAGAGAAGACGAGATTAAGTCTTCTGATGCATACAAAGCGTTGTTAGAGCATTTGGAGTCTGTGGAAACCAAAGCTGCTGGGCCCCAAAATCCCATGTTATGTCAACTCCGTAGTCATCCAGTGCATCCGTCCGTGCCTGCACCCCCTTATCCTGAGCACTTTAAGTTGCCTCAGCTGGCACTCTTTAAAGGTGAGGAGGATGCCCAAGAGCATGTGACGAGGTTCCTGAGCCAATGCTTTGGCATTCAGGACAATGATGCTCTATTGCTGAGGACCTTTATAACCACATTCGCAGGCCCTGCCTCGGATTGGTTCACCCAATTGCCAAAGCACAACATCAGCAACTTGGATCAGTTAGTGGATGTGTTCCTCGAACACTTCACCTTCAACACCAAGAAGAAGGCATCACTAAGTGATTTGGCTAGCCTCAGGCAATATGAGGAAGAGACTATGGTGGCCTACAGGAATCGATGGAGGACTCTTCTTTCCAAGCTACCCTACCTTCCCCCTATGTCCGACCTTACACAAATGTTTTCAAGAAGTTGTTTAAGATCGATCTCTGTGCTATTGCAGCTGCAGCAATATGCCACCTTAGAAGAGGCTCGGCGCAAGCCAGAATAATCGAAGAGATCAAGATACAGGATGGCGAGATCGCCAAACCTAAGAAAAAAGAATGGAACAAAAACACCAAAATAGGGACTATGCAACAAAAACCCGCTGCGGTTAACCAAGTTGCTATAAATGTTCCTAAGCCTGCACAAGAAATACAGCCTCAAAAGGCTAATTATCAGGCAGTGCCCCCTAACAATTATGAAAGAGAAAACCAGAAATAGGGGCAAAATCAGCAGCGTCGCCCTAGGTGATAGTTTACACCCTACACGGAGTCTAGGGACTCCCTATTTGACCGCTTGTCAGCGGAGAATTTGATCAACCTCCCAAAAATTCAAACCATAGATCCCAATGCACTGAAGCCTAAGGGGTACTGAGAGGATTTGTACTATAAATTCCATCGACGATAGGGACATGACCTTCATGCATGTTGGACATTCAAAGGCTTGATACAAGACTTGATTGACAACAAGACATTGGTTGTAGACAACCCTGTAGCACCAAACAACCAGCAAATGGGAGTTTTTAGAGACCCCTTGCCTGCCCATGAGGTGCAGGAAAAACCCCTCCAAATCAATGAGGTGCAATAGAACTTCCCCATGCAAGGGTATGTGGGGATGATCTCCATAGTGACTAGGAACAAGAAATACCTAGGAGCTGCTCCCATGGCAGCCACAAAAGAAGTTCCATCAACGTCACAGTCTCAACAGAACCCTACGTAGCTGCCTCCGCCTAGACCCGTGGCCATGATTCGGACTAGACTTACCCAAAGTCTACGGACCACGTCGGCTAGGCTCTCCATATATGAGCTTATTCAACAATCAACGCCCCATCGGGAGGCTCTTATGGAGATATTGAAGGCTATCGAGTTGCAGCCCCAAGAACCAAATTCTTTCAACAATTTTGTGGGGCATGTCAAAAGATGCACCGAGCCAATCATCACTTTTTGGGAAGATGAAGTGAAGTTAGTGGCTGATGACATAGCGGATCCACCCCTGCACATTATCGCGTGGGTCAACGGGATCCCCTATAAGAGGGTGTTGGTAGACACTGGCTCGTCTAGTAACATCATTACTACAGTGGCATTGAAACATTTGAAGCTGCTGGCATCTCACATCACGGCCTCCACATATACACTGCGAGCATTTAACGATGCAATCTGCTCGACAGTCGGCACAATCGTCCTACCCATTCAAGTGGGACAAAAGACAATACCAACATTGTGCCATATTTTGGAAGGTGAGATGGCTTACAACATCTTGTTGGGCCGGCCATGGATAAGGGACATGAAGTGTGTCCCGTCAATAGCACATCAATGCCTAAAGTATACATTTGAAGGGGAAGTACATGTGGTTTTGGCAGACTTAGAACCCTTCAAGTACTGCAATGCAGTGCAGCTGATGTCGTAGTCGACCCTCCCATCAACGCATTTGGATTTCCAGTTGAATCCATCTCGATAGGGTCCGAATTTCGCGAGCATCCCCAAAGGTAGATCCACCAAAACCCTAGTCAGGTCCATCTTCATCAGTTGGTCCTTCATCAACGATGCCACCTATCATGGCCAAATAGAAGGACAAAGGGAAGAAACCCCTGGAGGAGGCACAACCTCTGGAAGAGGCACCACAATCAGTCTCCAACATCTCTACCGAAGAGATGCCTAGTACAATGGAAGTGGAAGCTCCTAGCCCACCCCACATGGAGTGGAGTCCGGAAGAGCTTCCGTTCCCTCCCCCTCAGTCGCCAACAATCACTGTTGAAATGGCCAATACGGGCCTGGGGGAGTATCTGGTGTGGAATGTCATAGCAACGCCCACACTAGAGTCCATGCAAGACATGGGGAGACCTCGCCTCCCCATTGGTACAATTGTTCCTCTAGGCTACCCACCAAACCAGACTAACTTTGTGTATGGGGGCCTTGATCATGGCACTGAGCCATACATGTGAGAGGATGAGGATGAAGAGCCTTTCGCAGAGGATGTAAATTATCTGTCCAACCCGGACTTTGCTCTAAGATATCTTGGCCAATGCAATTGGCATGGATACGAGTTAGGCCGATATGAGCAAGGAGTGCATGTCCTTTGTCAACCAAGATACCAAATGCCTTATGACAAGTCAGGTGTAGGGTTCAATCACCCCCTACCCTTAGACATCTTGGTCGATGACATGCAAGGCCTAAAGATAGGCCACAAGGGTGGATTGGCATCAGATCCATATGCCAACCCAAACACAACATACACATTGGGGGATTATCTCCCATGGTCAACAACCACCCTTGGTAACCTCAATCACCCTACCCCTTTGCTAGAAAGAGGCAAAAGTTTGGGGACCCACTTTCAGGGTGGATATCAACAGTGTCAAGAAGGATCTTTGGAGGATGAGTCAGACTATGAGCCAACATCATATGACCCCTTTGACTCAGATAACAATCACTCGCAAGTGATTCCTATGGACGACTATCACGAGAATATTTTGACAATGTTTCCTCTAGAGGCTCCAGCCGAGCCAGTGATACGTCAAGAGAATCAGGTCCCCCCATAGAGAGTGGCACAACCACAGTGGGGCCAGATAAATTTTCTTGAGCAAGGCGAGCCCTTAATGCCGCAAGCAGTCGAAGCCAATGAAGGCCTTTGGATCTCCGATAGTGATTATGAAGACAAAATAGAAATGGCATATCTTAATCACATGTGACAGATGCAGCATCGACGTCCCTTGGAGATTAATGACATATTTGAATAGATGGGCATACTTCTAGGGCATGAGTGGTACGTAGACCCAGTAGGGTGGGACCAAGTGTTGGATCCGTGGCTCCAAGTTTACGATGAGCACCGTCCACCCCGAGACCCTATAATGACATCAGTGCCGAGGGAAGACCCTGTCTTCCTATCCGCACATAGGGCTGATCCATTCATGCCCGTCCCTCTAGAGCCAGATCCAGAGCATAGAGAGCATCCAAGATGTCCGAGTAACTACACCTACGGTAATGGAGACCAAAATCATTCCATCAACATGATCTCCATTGATTTAATCGCCCCCATCCACAATCCGGCCGATCCGGCATAGTCATTGTATCTAGACATAGATGCCATAGACTGGGATCGCGTCGATTCCCCTCCATCCCCATCTGAGTACTGGTCGTTCGGTGAAATGCTTCATTTTACCCCTGGGCCAACTCAGGATATCTTCCATGCTGAAGAGGAACCCGAGGTTCCTAATGATGATCTTAACTCAGAAAATGATATCCATTTGATCCCAACTCCACACCAGTTGGAGGACGGATCCCACATGTCAGTCGAGGAGATGAATGACGTAGACATCGGCTCAGATCCAATGAATCCATAGATTATCAAGTCGGGGGTAAGTTTATCCCCCGAAGAGCAAGCCGACTACATTGCCCTTCTCAAAGAGAAGAAGGAGGTTTTTGCATGGTCATACAGAGATATGTCGGGGCTAGATCCATAGCTAGTCATGCATAATTTAACGCTTGATCCGACAGTCAAGCCTATTAAGCAAAAACTATGCAAGATGCACCCAACAGTGGCCTTGATGGTCAAAGATGAATTGCAAAAACTATTGGATGCACAGTTTGTCATCTGCGTGGATTATCCGCCATGGCTGTCCAACATGGTGCCCGTCAAGAAGCCCGATGGGAGGATTCACATATGCACTGATTTTTGTGATCTAAACAAAGCGAGTCCTAAGGATGATTTTCCCTTGCCTAGCATCGATGCATTGGTAGACGCTACAGCGGGCCACGAAATGCTATCCCTCATGGATGGTTTCTTGGGATACAATCAGATTCGTATCAATCCCGAGGACCAACTAAAAATGGTGTTCACAATGCCTTGGGGGACATTTTGTTACAAGGTCATGCCTTTTGGCCTTAAAAATGCTGGTGCCACCTACCAACGTGCCATGACGTACATCTTCCATGATTACATGCATAAAAATTTGGAAGATTACATGGATGATTTGTTGGCCAAGTCTCTCTTACGCCCAAATCATCTCGGTGACTTAAGCAAGATCCTCGATCGCCTCATGGAGCATAAAGTCAGACTAAATCCCAAGAAGTGCATTTTTGGCATCACATCTGGAAAGCTCTTGGGTTTTATAGTCTCAAAGCGAGGCATCGAGGTGGACCCAAACAAAGTCAAGGCAATCCTTGAAATGCTTCCCCCAACTACCATCAAGCAGCTCAGAAGTCTACAGGGTAAGGTCACGTCGATCAAGCGCTTCATAGCACAGTTATCGGACAAGTGTCGACCCATGAACAAATTATTGCATAAAGGGGTAGCATTTCACTGGGATGACGAGTGCCAGTTAGCCTTTGATGACATCAAACAATACTTGGCTTCACCGCTAGTATTGGCACCACCTAGACCAGGAGTGTCATTCTACTTATACATCTCAGCTACTGAGGTGGCATTGGGCGCCATGCTGTCCTAGAAGAATGAACTTCACAAAGAACAGGCTACATACTATCTTAGCCGCACCCTGGTCAGTTATGAACTTAACTATGCATACGTCGAGAAAATTTTCTTGGCAGTGGTGTTTGCTACCAAAAAGCTGCACCATTACATGTTGAGCAACAAGACATATGTTGTGTCTAAGGAGAATCCATTGCGATACATGATGAGTCGTACTTATCATAGTAGCCGCACGGTGAAATGGATCATGTTGTTGATGGAATTTGACATAGAGTTTATTGGACAAAAATCTATCAAAGGTTAGGTCATAGCCGATCAACTAGCAGAGGCTCCTATCGAAGACGATCAGCCTCTAGTCATAGAACTACCCGATGACGGGGTCTTCCATGTCTCAAAATCACCTGATTCTGATGAGCCTGAGTCACAGGCCGACATAACCCTATTTTTTGATGGTTCTAAATGTGAGCAAGGTGGTGGCACGGGAATAGTATTCTTCACACCGTAGGGTGCTCCAATGCCCTTGTCATTTAAATTAAATTTCCCATGCACCAACAACAATGTAGAGTATGAAGCCTTGCTCATAGGTCTTCAGACAGCAATCACCATGAACATTAAACGATTGAACATCTTTGGTGATTCGTTGTTAATCGTCAATCAAGTCAAGGGGATATTCCAATGCAAATGCCCAGTTCTGTAGGCCTACAAAGCCCTTGTGGACAAATTCCTGGCAAAGCTTGAATGGTACGACATCGAGGCACTCCCTCGATCATCGAATCATTTTGTGGACACTATGGCCTCTTTGGGGTCACTAATCCCGCAAGACCTTTCTGGTGATATGACAACCATTCAAGTCAAAACATTATCGCAATCCATGATGGAGCGTGCAAGCTCCGATGTAATGCCAGGAATCCACATGATCCAGATTGAACCACCTCAGGATCGGTTCTCTCGAATCCATGACTGTTTGAAGCATGCCAACTGGGGGGCCTTGTTCTCCCCTACTCCCCTTAATAGCAACACCACGCTATTCTTACAAGTTCTTTCCTGCTCAGCTTTTGCTAGGGATGAACTTCAAGAGGGATTGGTTGTTCATACCATCGAGGCTTCTGATCAGCAGGATTGGTATTCACCCCTCAGGGACTACCTCAAGCTAGGTAACCTCCCACCTGGATTGACGCCCGTCACAAAATGAGCATTCAAGCAGAAAGTGGCAAAGCATGTCTTGTTAGGAGACATTTTGTACCATCGTAGCTATGAAGGGATCCTCCTTCGATGCTTGGACCAGCAAGAGTCCACTTGGGCAATCGCCCAAGTGCACGATGGTACGTGTGGTGGCCACTTCAGTGGTATGGCCATCGCCAAGCGCATTCTTTGCATGGGCTACTATTGGCCATCTTTAGAGCGAGATTGTTGCGCATATGTGAGGAAGTGCATGAAGTGTCAACATCATGCCAATTTGACACACGTACCTTCCCAGGCCTTGCAGTCGATCCAATCGGCTTGGCCATTTTCACAGTGGGGCTTAGATCTCATCGAAAAGATCTCCCCTACATCGTTCGGCCATCATACGTTTATCATAATGGCCATAGAGTATTTCACCAAGTGGGTGGAAGCGGTTTCGCTAACCTCTACGACTGGACCCCGCATTGTGGAGTTCATTTTGCATAACATCATATGTCATTTTGGTATTCCATCCAAGCTAATCTCGGATAATGGGACGTCATTCAAGAACAAAGATGTGCGTGCTTTGACCACAAAGTACAAAATTCAGCATAGTTTTTTGACACCCTATTATCCGCAGGCAAATGGGCAAGCAGAGGCGTCAAACAAAATGCTAGTTGCTATCCTTAAAAAGATAGTCGTAGACAGTCATAAGGATTGGCACATTCAGATCCCACTTGCCCTATGGGCTTATCGCACTAGCATTCGGACACCCACTGGGGCAACTCCGTTTTTGCTTGTGTATGGCTCCGAGGCTGTCATGCCTCTTGAGTTGGAAATTCCCTCCTTGCGCATATCAATGCAAGAGTTCATCGATGATGACACTACACGGTAGGCCCGATTAGACCAGCTTACATTGCTCGATGAACGATGCGTTAATGCTCTTGAGCATTTACGTATCTATCAAGAGCGGCTAAAGAAAGCATACAACATGAAAGTTCACCTAAGGGACTTTCGGATTGGTGACTTGGTCTTAAAGGAAAACCAACAAAACTCTAGTTTGCCGCCCCATCTCAGGGACAAGTTCACGGAAAATTGGTTAGGTCCATATGTAATTGATAGCAAGATAGGACCTAGGACATACCGGCTAGCCTCTCTTGATGGAGTCAAAGAATTAGAACCCTTGAACATCAGTCATTTGTGACCATTCCATATCTAAAGCAACCAATCCCAAAATGCTCCAAGGATTCCCGCAATCACTTGGTCAAACCAAAATGCTCCAAGGATTCCCACAATCGCTTGGTCAAACCAAAAGCTCCAAGGATTCCCAATCGCTTGGTCAACCCACAAAGCTCCAAGATTCCAATGTTGGTAACCAAAAGCTCCAAGATTCCAAGCTTGGTCAAACCAAGCTCCAAGGATTCCCGTAATCACTTGGTCAAACCAAAATGCTCCAAGGATTCTCGCAATCACTTGGTCAATCCCAAAATGCTCCAAGGATTCCCGCAATCACTTGGTCAATCCCAAAATGCTCCAAGGATTCCCGCAATCGCTTGGTCAATCCCAAAATGCTCCAAGGATTCCCGTAATCGCTTGGTCAATCCCAAAATGCTCCAAGGATTCCCGCAATCACTTGGTCAATCCCAAAAGGCTCCAAGGATTCCCGCAATCTCTTGGTCAATCCCAAAAGTCTCCAAGGATTCCCGCAATCGCTTGGTCAATCCCAAAATGCTCCAAGGATTCCCGCAATCTCTTGGTCAATCCCAAAATGCTCCAAGGATTCCCACAATCGCTTGGTCAATCCCAAAATGCTCCAAGGATTCTCCCAATCGCTTGGTCAATCCCAAAATGCTCCAAGGATTCCCACAATCGCTTGGTCAAAAATAAATAAAATAAAATAAAAAATAAAATCATCAAAAACAACAAAACTTGCATCTCATCTCCATGCATAAATCATCACAAAATTAAAAATCTCTTTTACATCTCATTTTCATACTCACCAAGATCAATCCATCAAAAACACAAAAATAATAGCTGCATTAAACATCGCATCCATACATTTGCATATTTGTGGTCATACAGGTCAAGGCACCATAGACTGTCATTACTTGGCAAAATCCATCTTCATTCCATATATCTCCACTATATAAACAATCCATCAAAATAAAAGGCTATCCATCTTTCTGCCATACTATAATCAGTTGTCTTCTAATGTATCAAGAGTTTTCATCATTCAGTCGTCATTAGCTGTCTAGCCACATACTTTACCAAGTCAGACAGATTTTACATAGGTAGAATTCTACTTGGATGACACCTTGTTATGTAGCATCCCGACACAAGTTAAAACATATAACAAAATTCCCAAGTTGTGTGACTGAAATATGAAACCTGCAAAGCAATCTAGGTCACCATAAGCGAAACGGCTATCTTGCTCATCCCCCTATGCGAATGACCCCAAGAATGCTGAGAGTTGGCAAAAGGACAAGCATCCTCCCTACCCAATTCCCCAAGAATCCCAAAGTTCTCAGAAGTTGCAAAACATCAAAAATTTGCAAAAATCAAAACTCCAAAATTTGATATCCCAAAGTGCACACATCAAAAGGCACAAACAATAGTGATTCTCATCACTCCACATCCTAATCCCTTGCTCAAAAGAAAAACAAATAAAACAAAAATAAACAGTGATTTTTATCACTATAAAAGAGCAAGTATCCCAATACAATTGAAGAAAAGAAGGGAGTTGAACTTGAATCCCTAGAACTCTCAGCATTTCGATAGGTCATGAGGTAAGCCTCAGTACCGGTTTGGTTGATAGCCTATCGGTCACTCGTGGTAAACCTCCCGCATGACGATATATCTATCACATTAACTTGTGTGCAGATCAATGTTTGCATGTGGATGAGCTAGCTTATGGTATCCTAGATTGCACCGTAGATTAATCTGACTAAATACAACAAAGGAGTTAGTGGAGCTAATTAGGTGATCCTCAGTTACGAGTTTGGTTGATAGCCTATCCGGCATCGGTGGTATCCTGACAAATACCACATAAACGAACTCAATTGCACACACAGGGATGTGAAATAACTTGGTCAAAAACAAGTCCGATTCATACCTTGGTCAAAAGTCTTGTGAGATGAAAATACAGTCATGGCTAGACAGTTAAAACATCTGAATCTCAAGAAACCTTAACTACATTCGAAACCAACTTGTCATCCTTCATTCTCCCATTGCAAAAAAAAAAAGAAAAAGCCATACAGTTCTGAACAGTCTATGGTGCGACCTCCAAACATCACAAATTCACATCATCCATTCCATTTTCGCATATCACAATAAAATCAAAAACATTTGCATTCATCAACATAAATTAACATGCATACATCCATATTCATCAAACCATCATGCATAAAATCAAATCATCACATGTGCATACACAAAATAAAGCCGATATATATATATATATATATCATCAAAAATGCCTGCAGGCTACAAAGAGTTGGTCCTCTAACCCCGCAACAAAATCCAAAATCCAAAATCCCAAGCCTAAGGCATCGGCCACCGTGATCACGCAGGATCGATGCGACGGGAACTACCCCCCGTGGTGTGGGTCCTATGGGACCCCTCAGGGGCAGCTACTGCTAGCCCCCACATCATGCCTACTACCGCCTCCCTCATCCAATAGCCTGTGATGAGATGATGCTGACTGCTCAGTCCTGCTGTCTCTCGTCCGATACGACGAGCCACCTCCAGAAGGCTCGGGTATTCACCCACCAAGGTGGATAATCTCTCCCTCCATCTCTAGCTGATGCCATCACCAATTTGACTCCCATTGGCCCCAATCTATCTCCTGTTGACTCCACTCTACCTCCCATCGATGATAGTAAGCTACTGCATCGTCGCGCTATGCCAAAATCCTATCCCTCTCTGCTAGCTACGTCCGTAGGAGATCCCTCTCCCGTGCAGCATCGATATCCCCCTCCTACCGATGAGACATAGCCCATGCGCTCTCCCGCTCTGCCAACTGAGTCCGCAAGAGATCTCTCTCCTACAGTGCATCTCCCAACTCCTCATCGCGCCTCCGTAGCAGGTCCTCTAATCGTGCTATCTCAGTTTTGAGCCTTGCCTCCACCTCCCCCGAACCTACCTAAGGCATAGGAAAATCCGGGACAATAGCCTGCTCAGGCTCCCATTGCTTCGTGACGTCCTACATCTCTTGCTGATCTGAAACCCCCAAATCTGCATCCTCATCCTCCACCTCCACCATGTCTGCATCCTCCAAAGGAGCTCCCCAATCATCCCCTGGTGCCTCAGCACCCTCCCTGCCTGTCGCTGCCACCTTCGTGCCTCCCAGTGGCCCCTCTCCCCGCCATCACCGTAGTACCCACCACTGGTCATACTCTGCGGTAGTCTCGATGTCATCCATGTCCGAGACATCGATCACCATGTCTGAATCCTCACCTAGTGGTGCGATGATCGATCGGTCCAGAGTCCTCTCATCCCCTCGACGTCGATAGACCATGGGTTCACCAGGAAACCCCTGGTGCACCCCAAACTATCATGTCACCCGGCTGTATGAGAAGAACTCATGCTCGGTCCCATGCCGCCCAATCAGCCATCGCTCTCTACGTACCCATCGGAGCCACTCTCTAGCCTCTGGCCAGGTTGGAAAGTCCCGATAAGGGTGCCAAACCACCTCCCCTAGAGTAAGACGAGAGAAGGTATCGGCATAGTGCCCTACGGCACCTGCCCACCATCGACTCTGTCCCTGCTCCTCGGATCGCCGCCATAGAACCGCATAACCTATCTCCCTATCCTCCATCTCTCGCTCGAGTCATCCATGGTAACCCGACTGGCCTCTCCACTGCTATGTGTTGCCAAGCCCAACTCTGCAATAGATAGCTGCAGCTAATCCCCTTCTGCTGTCGGCAGTGAACCTCGTACAACTCCCCATAGAGCTATGCCAATAGTGTCTGTCCCCATCTCATGATTAGCGGTGCCTCTGTTGGGCACTCTACCAACTGCCAAACCAAATCCAGTAGGTTCCATGGGAACCTCACGCCTGACGAGTCAGGTAACAACATGTTGGAGATGAGGCCCATAAGGAATGCGTGCCTCACTCCCAACACCCCCCTCTCCAGCCACCATCGGACCAAAATCTCGCCAATCTGGCAGTCCACCTCGACCGTCTCCACTGGGCTCTCTACGCCCAGCTGCTCCCCATGCCCGAAGCAGCGTGTCAACACTGTTGTCCGCTGATCTCGTAGTGATGTCCTGATCGGCAATCCATCTATCAAAATCCGTAGGAGCCGATAGATATCCTCCAAAGTCACAGTCATCTCCCCTATTGGGAGATGGAAGGTGTTGGTCCGCGGATCCCAAATATTGATCAGGGCCATCAAATAGGCCTGATCCATGACCACAAGCTCCAGTCGAGCCACCTGCTTGAGCCCAAGGGCATCAAGCCACTCCCAGTCAGCCATAGTCAGCGCCCCCCACGCTTCAGTAAAAGCAGTGGGTACACGGTACCGGCTCCTAACAACCTGCAAAAGAAAATAATTCAAAAACATTAAAATCATGAAAAAGAAATGTACAACAAAAACAAACACAAAAAAATTCAAAAGCATAATCAATAAATTAAAAACAAACAAAAAATTCAAAATATTTAGTCCTAGGGTTTCTAATCCTAACTGATTAATTTAAAAACAAAAAAAAAATTCAAAAGTCAAAAATTAATTTTTCAGTCCTAGGGTTTCTAATCCTAACTAATAAATTTAAAAACAAAACAAACATTCAAAATTCAAAACAAAATTAATTTTTTAGTTCTAGGGTTTCTAACCCTAACTAATAAATTCAAAAAAAAAAAACAAAATTCAAAAATTAAATTTTCAGTCCTAGGGTTTCTAATCCTAACTGATTAATTTAAAAACAGAAAAAAAAAAACAATTAAGTCTTAGGGTTTCACATTCCGTTTATCCTAGGGTTTAGTTATAAGCAAAATAAAAATTCTTTACCTAGGTTTTTCGCTACGTTTAGTCGTACACTAAGTCTTAGTTGTCTTCAGCTCAGTTTTAGGGTTTTAGTTTTAAAATTTTGAAAAACATCATCACAAAGAAAATTAAACAAAACACTTGCAATTTTAAAACAAAAGTAATAACTCTAGGGAGCACTTACTGGTCTCGCTTCGGCTCCACCGCTCGATCCGGTTTGTGCACTCATGATGGCAGGGAAAATCTGGCAGTGCTTCGCTTCGCAGAATTAACCTCCTCCTCCCCAGAGCTCCAAATCGTAAGAAAATTCAGATGCAAATGAGCCCAAACCCTAGTTTTGGCCCTTAAATAAGCCTTTTGAGCTGAAATTCATCCTCCCCTGGGACGAGCACTCTGGTTAGTGCTCGTCCCACCCTGGGACGAATTCTAAGTTGGTATTCATCCCACCCTGGGACGAATTCAAGGCAAAAATTTCAAAAAATAGCAAAAAATGAACAAAAATACACAAAAATAGCTAATAAACTTGCTCGATGAGAGTGTTGTTGCACTTGACATCTCGGGCATGCAAAACATATGTCGGGGTCACAAATTGTCACTATCCTACTCCCTAAGAAGGCTACCATAGCCGGACCGCTCCACGAAAGGAAGGATTTTTGACAATTTTAGCTCCAAGAAGCGTCGCAAAAAGGGTTACCACCCACCAAAAATAGGTCTAAATGTCAAAAAATTGCACATGCTTAATGCTAAACCATCTAAAGGCACCCTTGCACAAGTCATCTTGGGTCAAGCGACTCGTCGTTTTTCTCATGAAGGTCATTCCCTCATCGATTCGTCGCTTGAGGGGGTAGTCACACTTAGTCGCCAATCAACAAATACACACCCAATCATGGAAAATGGCATGCATTCAAAGGATCATTGACAAAGACAATTACGCTCCTGCTTGGGGCAGTAAACAAGCAATAATCACAAGCTGATCAAACACTTGGCATTCCTGAAGCATGAACACAAGGTTCCCCCATGGACAAAAGGTTGCGCCCTTTGCCTATTCATGACTGATCAATGTCCAAGCTCAAGTAACACCTCACCGAAAAAGGTTAACACTTGAATTGAGTGCCTTCGCTCGTCAGAAGCAAGGATTCAAGAATGCATGCCCCTTTCCATGCTTGGGGCATCAAGAGTTGGTTAGGTTACCAAGAAACCCTAATCATTAGTGCTTTGGTTATCTATTTTTGCTCGGCATTGTGCCATGCACAGTGCATCCCCAAAAGGGGCATCTGTAGACACCAAAACAACACCAATCCGATTATGTGACTGCAAACACTGATTGCATTGACACACCCAGCCCCCAAGGCAGCCCTCAGAGGTTAAACAGTGGTCCTAACCACTTTTACAACAATTTTGGAAGGTCAAAAATCAATTTGGCACCTTCAGGCACTTTGCTCAGTATCCGTCTCACCCTGAGACGAATTCAAAATGGGATTCGCCCCACCCAGGGATGAATTCTGAATTCGCTCCTGGGTAGGACGAATTCTAGGTTCAACGGGAAAAAAGAAAAATCTTGACAAGTGGCAGCTAAGGACAGTCCATTAATGCCTCCTGCCTTGCATGCGCGTGTAGGTGGGCAGAGTGAGCGTTAGAGGACTGTCACAAGGGCAGTCATGGAAGCCCAAGTCAGGGAGGAGTCTCCTCCCTCTTGGGAAGGCATGGCCGCCACGTGGCACCCCTACATGCCCATCCAAAAGAGACCCCTTGGGTCTATAAAATGGTGAACTTTCTCACCCAAAAGGGAGAGGTTGGAAGCATTTTCAAGCAACGAAGTGCTGCCAAATTGATACCACGCCTTACCCCTTTTGATTCATCTCTTCCACATCCTTGATCTCTTTCGCAAGAGAGGTCATTGGGTGGCTATTGGAAGTGTGAATCCGGATCCAAAACCCGACACTTGACCACATTATCCCACCCATTCGCCGACAACCCATTACAAGAGATTTTGGGCCCATCCCAAGTGGATTGGTGCCAAAATCAGGTTCCAACGGTGGGCGGCCCGCCCGGGTGCCCTGCACTGCTGTGGGCCTAATATTCTTTTTAAGAACGATTGGGAATTCATGGCAGATTGTCTTTTGTCATTTTTTTACTTTGCATTCCATTTTATGTTGTTTAAATAGCTTGTAATTCTGATTTCACAATGCTTTGATCAATTTTTATCATGTTTTGTCGCTTTTGTTGTTCTCACTAACTTGCAGGTAGCGGCATCAAATTCCCATTGATGGAGGCCAAATTGGGGAAATCCGACCATCTGGGTCTTCCCAAAATGCCCCCAATTAGCTAACCCCTAAGCTTGTAGGTCTTTTGGAGCTCCCGAGATGCGACATTTGGGCAGCATCACTTCGGCATTTTGTCGCAGGCGAATTCGTCCTACCCAGGGACGAATTACAGTCGAATCCGTCCCGCCCAGGAGCGAATTCAAATCGACGGCCAATTTCTTGACTGTTTTGATGGCAATGGCCCTCTGGTAATGTTCTCTGGTTCCTGTTAAATTTGCAGACTATTTAGAATCAGTTTATTTATCGTTGTAATCAATCTTTTGCATGCATCTTTCATTATTTTTAGAGAACAAACATTTCATCTTTTGCAACAGGTGCTACTAACGAGTTTGTTGTTTCTTTGAATGCAGGAGGAGCAGCAAGGATCAAGTATTCATTCACACCAGTGACGGCAACACTTTGGCCCATCCATTTTGCATGTGGGCACGTGGAAGAGAGATGACTTTCCATTGATGTGACCAAGAGACAAGTTTGATGCTCCTCTCCCCTAAAAAGGGAGGAAGCAAATTGTAACCGAATTTGAAACATATTAATAAAATAAGAGGGTTGTTTCATTCCATTTGGGTTCCAATTTGTCTATGCTTTCTCCATTTTACGCATTTCTAATTTGTAGCATCAAGTTTAGTTTCATTCTTGCATCGTGTTTGGAGTTTTCCCTTTTTGTTTTTGGAATCTCGTGCTTTCAGTGTACCAGTAGCGGCATCAAATTCCTATTTATGAAGGCCAAATTGGGGAAATCCGACCATATGGGTCTTCCCAAAATGCCTCCAATTAGCTAACCTCCAAGCTTGCAGGTCTTTTGGAGCTCTTGAGACGCGACATTTGGGCAGGATCACTTCGACATTTTGTCGTAGGAGAATTCGTCCTACCCAGGGACGAATTACAGTCGAATCCGTCCTTCCCAGGGATGAATTCAAATCGATGGCCAATTTCTCGACTGTTCTGATGGAAATGGCCCTCTGGTAATGTTCCTTTGTCTCTGTCAAATGTGCAGGTTTTTTGGAATCTGTTTAGTTATCGTTGTAATCAATTTTTTGCATGCATATTTCATTATTTTTAGAAAACAAATGTTTCATATTTTGCCACAGGTGCTACTAACGAGTTTGTTGTTTCTTTGAATGCAGGAGAAGCAGTAAGGATCAAGTCTTCATTCACAACAACGACGATGACGCTTTGGCCTGTCCATTTCACATGTGGGCATGCGGAAGAGAGATGACTTTCCATTGATGTTACCAAGAGACAAGTTTGATGCTCCTCTCCCCTAAAAATGTTGGAAGCTAATTGTAACCGAATTTGGGATACATCAATGAAAGAAGAGGGTTGTTTCATTCCATTTGGGTTCCAATTTATCTATGCTTTCTCCATTTTATGCATTTCTAATTTGTAGCATCAAGTTTAGTTTTGTTCTTGCATTGTGTTTGGAGTTTTCCCTTTTTGTTTCCGAAATCTCATGATTTCAGAAATTTTCCCTAAAATGTACATAATCTAAGTTGTTTTTTGTACTGTAGAGCATTGAAAAATACCTTTTTTGTATGTGGATCATTTTTTAAAAAACATTATCTAATATAATTGTTTTTATTTCAATTTTTATTTTGAAGGGGTTTATGTTTCTCTAAAATCCAATTTAAAGATAATTTATTTTTATATTCCTCAAAATTTTAGTTTATTACAATATTAATATTTGTAAAATCTAGATGGAAACATCTAAGTGTTCAAATAGTTATAACCCAAATATTATTTTTAATGCATTTAGAAGGCATCTACATCTAAAAGAAATTGATTTATTATTTAGAGAATAAATTGTGGATGGTTGATTATGTCACCCTTGGTTGTTTGACCAAATGTTTTCTTCATCAAATGCATTTTGGCCACAATGTGTAGACAAAGAATGATCAACTGAATATGCCTCCTTTGAATTAATTAATAATTTTTAAATATTTAAAATATAAATATATTTTAAGATAAAAATATTATAATGAAAGCAAATGAAATTTTCTTAAAATTTTGATATGTAAACTTTGTATTAGAGTTAAAAGAAAAATAATATGTCCATCAACATCGATGTTCGCTTGTTAATTATTCATAAGGGTAATGTTGTTTGAAAAATTACCATTATTTAGGCAATCCAACACTATCTTTATACACTCAACACCTGCTCATACACATATAATCTTAATATAAAATTTTAGTTGCATTTATACTTATATTTGGTTCTACTTCTAATACAAGTAGACTATATTACCTTAAATATAAGTAGAATCTACAAACCCATTAAAAACTTGACATGTATGCTCTCTTGTGAAATAGATAGGCCCAATAGGTACCTACAAAAAATAATAACAATAGTGTTATTGAATGAATAGATATTTAATACTATATTTCAATAAAAATATAGACCTTAAATATATGAGTGCTTAGCAATATAATTTTCTGAGTGAACAACCTTTAACTCATACAAATCCTACATAAAGACGCCAGATGACCAATTGGAATATGTCTCCCTATAAAATATGTTTGGTTTCCACCTCAAAATTAAGATATCATCTATCTATAGAATACCACTGCAAAACATCTTCCTTAATAATACTATTATTTAAGCTTTAGTCTCACTCTTGAACTAGTGTTCAATATTTCATAGTTGCCTTCCAAAAATTTATCTTAGGGTATTTATATTCTAAGTTTTGTCAAATTGAAGAATCCACCCATGATGCAACTAAAATGCATAATAGTATTTTTTAATATGCATAGCTATAATTGTTACCTACCAAAATATGTAGTAACATCCTATCTCATGTGTGTACATGAAGATATTGGTGCTAGGTCCAATGGGTTAGATATTGTATAAAAAATTCTTAAATATATTGTAGTAGATTTGGTCAAACATAAATATTTGATTGAAATTATGATTATGTTCATCCAAATTATATTTTATCATAATTAATTTGGTCAATCATATATGACATTGTTTCATGAACTCTTATAGGTTTGGCTAAACCAACACATGATAACTAAACTTGGCCAAAAAATTAGGATCCAATTGCTTGCACTCATCCACTTCTCCAGATTAACACATAGCTTGTGTCTTTAAATAGTCTATATCACCTATAAAATACATTGTATATATTCCTCCCATGTATTACTATACATTAGAATTTCATCTAAGTAGGCTACACTAAATAGGTTAGTGTAATAATATATGATGTCATCTATGATCCTCATGAATGTGGTAGGTGCATTGGTAAACCCAATAGGTATAATCAATGAATCAAATGGATCCTCCTTGTATTTTAATGTAGTATTCCATATATAAATTAGCTCAATGGATATTTGATGATATCTACATTTGAGATTAATTTTGGTGAAAATAATTTCACCATATAGTTAGTCCAAGTCACTATCTAGGGGAATAGACAATTGTTTTTCATAGTGATTTTCTTCAAATATCAATAGTCAATATATAGTCTTCATATTCCATATTTATTTGCATCTAAGATAGTTGGACTATCATATGGTGAATCACTTGGTCTAATATACCTCCAATGAATGATATTTTAGATTTACTTCTTGATTTCATCATCTTCAAGGACTAATCTCCAATAAATAGGTGAATTAGGAAAATAAGAAACAAGAAATAAATCAATAAAAATATTTACCTCACATTTAAAATGAACTCTAATTGGTTATTTATATAATTTATCACATTTTACTATGATTTGATCCATCTACATTTTTATAGATCTTATGGTCAATTCAAAAATAATCCTCATATTTTGTAGTTTGATCATCAAAAAAATATAACTTGCTCACGGTAATCTGTCCATAAGTCCTCTATATAACTTGCTCAAATCTACTCAACAAGTCCACACAAAACTTGCTTAAATATTCTCAACAAGTCCACATAGAACTTTCTCAAATATGCTCAACAAGTCCACACAAAACTTTCTCAAATATACTCAACAAGTCCACACATAACTTGCTCAAATCTGCTAAACAAGGCCACACAGAACTTGCTCAAATCTACTCAACAAGACTACATAGAACTTGCTCAAACCTGATCAACAAGTCCACATATAACTTGCTCAAATATTCTCAACAAGTCCACACAGAACTCGTCCAATCTGCTCAAAAAGTCTACACAAAACTTATCCAATCTTCTCAACAAGTCCACACAAAACTTGTCCAATATTTTTCTTAATTGGAAGATAATCTTTAAAACTACCTTTAGAGAATACCTTCTTATTTGCCAAGTTCCAAGGGTTAGATAACAAGTGTTATACTTCACAAAATACAAGAATAGCTTATTTTAATGATACACCTTATATCTCCTTCTCAATAACAATATTTGACAATAATATCTTCATAGAAATTTCCTTTTTCAAAACACACCTTCAATTTCTCAATTTCATAAAATTGATATTCCAAATTAATTTCTATCTCCTAAGGTAAAATAATATTTACCTTAATAAAACACATATTTACCACTTAGGTAAATAAATTAATATCACCTTATAACTCCCTAACCTTTGCACAATTAATCGAATTTCACAAACACCTTTAAAACCTTAGCACAATTATGAAATATCACAAATATTCCCTTATGCCTCCTAAACCTTATTATTATGCAAAAATCAAATTTAAATCATAAAAGCATTTGATGAAACCCCCTTCCACGTTTTTTGGAGTTTCGATCCTATGCCTTCACCCTTGGCTGGCACCTTAGCTACGGCTAGCTAGTCATGTGAGCTAAGTGCTTCACGGGCTTAGCTTAAGCCCTAAGGTAGCTTAAGCCTTTTTACAAAGTATTCAAAGCCTTTAACCTTCTCCTATATCTAGCATCAAGCTAGACCATGAGTGCTACACCCTCTACCTTGTTCCTCTCTCGAACACAATGCGCTGCCTTGCTTTTGCAATATTCCACTTTCACGATTTTTTGAGGCTCCAAACTTTTTGATGTGTTCAAAATAAAATTGCCATCTTCCCTAAGGTTTATATTAGGGTTTAAATACCCTTAATTTTCTTTACATACAACGTCGGTGGATGATTCTACTTGATGACGTCGGCTTGTATGAATTATAATTTATAATTAATTTAAATTCAAAAGAATTCAAATATTATAAATTTAATTTATAAACTTTAGACTTTAATAAAAAATTAAAGCCCTATTTGAGTTAATATGAAATTTTCATTTTCACTGCACTGGGTTGATGAAAAATAATTCCACCATCTTGGTTTTAATAAAAACCTTAATTCTGCCATCACAATGTTAGAAACTATGATTATGGTTTTAATAAAAAACCTTTTATTGTTCCACCATGGTTTGAACAAAAACCCTTATAAAAACATATTTGGCCAAATTTTATTCATCTCTTTGCATTTCTTCCTCGTGTTAATGAGGATGTACTTCATGGTATTAATGATAGCTTCATGTATTTACTTTGGCATCAATGATAACTTTTTACCTTGACATCAATGACAACTAAATGAGCTCAAAATATCCAACACGAAATGTTTGATCTACAATATAGGGATAACCTAAGGAGCAAAGGTGAGCATACTTGGTGTAAATATAAAAAAATATTGATCTTTATCTATTTTTATCTAAGCATAACTAATTGTAAATTTTAAAAACCTAAATGATAAGCCCTCTACTATGTTTAACTTGAATTATGTACATAAACTAGAAAACATCAAAGTATTACTCCTTTGAATCATATAATGTAGTTCATCATATCTTGGAAAGTTGATGGTGCATTAGAGAAACCAATAGGTATAACCAAGAACTCATAGTGTCTATCATGAGTCTAAAAATTATTTTTATTTGTCTTCCTTATAAATATAAATATGATTATTCCATCACCTTAGATCCAATTTAGTGAAATATTAAGCACCATGCATCTTGTACAAAATCTGACAATCACTATAATTGAGAACATATCCTTGATGATGATATTGTTGAGTTATTAAAAGTCCACACATATTCTCTATGATCCATCCTTTTTTGAACCAATAGGACAAGAGTTGAAAAAGATATTGCATTCAATAAAGTTAGTCCTACATCCAATAATTCCTTTACCATTCCTTCACCATCTTCTTAATCTTATTCTTATGATGATAGGAGTATTTATATGGTTGTATGTAACTCTTTGATACTAAGTTGATACTATGGTTCTTTCGTTGATTAGGAGGTAGCTATTTAGGATAGTTGAAAATATTTATATTCCCAAAATAGAATACCTATCAAATTTGAAGTTACCTTTTCATACTATATAGCTCATAGTTGCATCTAGAAAAATCTACTAACTACTACCCTATCCTTCTTAATTAGTCATTGCATTGACATAATATTTTGACCTTGGATTTTACCTAATTTAAACCTCAAACTATGTGTATTTTATTTCTAATTTTAAACTACAACCATAGCTTCATGAAATTCCATGGTGTTGATCCTAAAATTCTTAGTCAATGACAACACACTATAATGTCCATACCACCCAATGGAACTATATAAATATTATTTTGAAATGGGTACTCACCTATGGATAAGTGAGCATTTAGATAGCACCCATTATAATTCATGATATCACTATTATCATTTTTGAAATTAATTTTATCATGAGAATAAATGAAACAATCTACTCTTTTGGCTACACTAGGTTCAATAAAGATATTTATGCTATCAAAGTCTAATAGTATTAACACCTTGTTCCATTTGATAAAACCTTAGAAAATCAAGCATTGGGGTGTCAATATGTAGACACCAAAACAACACCAATCCGATTACGTGACTGCAAACACTGATCGCTTTGACAAACACAGCCCCCAGGGCAGCCCTTAGAGGTCAAACAGTGGTCTTAACCACTTTCATAGCAATTTTGTAAGGTCAAGAAGCAATTTGGCACACTTGGACACTTTGCCCAGTAATCGTCTCACCCAGGGACGATTGCTAACTTGAAATCGTCTCACCCAGGGACGATTTCTGAAATCGTCTCCAGTAAGGACGATTTCCAAGTTTAACGGGCAAAAAGACAAATGAGGCCAAGTGGCAGCCCAGAACAGTCAGTTGATGACTCCTGCCTCGCACGCGTGTGTGAGTGGACAAATAGGCCATTTGAGGACTGTCACAAGGGCAGTTATGAAAGCCCAAGTCAATGGAGGACTCCCCTCCCTCTTGGGAAGACAAGACTGCCACATGGCGCCTATGACCAACACATGGCATTTGTGCTTCCCTCCCAAAAGAGACCCCATGGGTCTATAAAAGGTGGGACTTTTCTCACCCAAAACATACAGGTTGAAGGAGATTTCAAGCAACGAAGTGCTGCCGAGTTGAAGACCCACTTGCATCCCTTTTGGTTCACCTTCTCGCATCCACCAATCTCTTTTGCAAGGGAGGTTGTTGGGTGGTTTTTGGAAGCTTGAACCTGACCCAAATCCAACACATGGACACCTGAACCAACCAATTCGCCGACCCCCCCATCCTAAGAGGTTTTGGGCCCATCCCTAGTGGATTGGCGCCGAAATCAAGTGCCAACGGTGGGAGGCCCACTTGGGCACCCCTCGCACTCCTCAAGTTCCATTATTTTTAGCATTCTAGATTATTTGTTTACATTGCATGTTGTGTCATTATGTTTGGTGAACTCATAGCTGCAATTTCATAACTTTTGATCAGATTCTAGTATGTTTTGTGTCGCTTTGTTGTTTCACTGACTTGCAGGAGGCGATATCAAATTCCCGAGGATAGAGGCCAAATTGGGAGAATCCGACCATCTGGGTCGTCCCAAAATGGCCCCAATTACATAACCCCTCTGTCTGTAGGTGTTTTGGAAGTCTCGAGAGTCGACATTGGAGCAGATCACTTCGACTTTTCCAACACAGAAGGAATCGTCCCACCCGGGGACGATTAGCAGTCAGAAATCGTCCTGCCCAGGGACGATTTCTAGATGAAGGCAGATTGGCCGACTGTCTCAGTGGCAAGGGCCTTTTGGTAACATTTTCTATCTTCTGTCAAGTTTTCAAGCCATTTGGACTCACTGTACTTACTATTTCAGGCAGATGTTTGCATGCATATTTCACTAATTTTAGAGAACAAACACCTTTCATTTGCAGCAGGTGCTACTGACATCTTGGTTGTTTCTTTGTTCGTAGGAGAAGCAGCAGAGGTTAAGAACTCATCGACATCAGCGACGGCATCATCTTGGCCCGCCCATTGCAATCGTGGGCACGCGGAAAGAGGAACATTAAGTGATTGTAATCGAATTCTTTTAACGCTCCTAGCCCCTGAAAAGGGAGGAGGCGTCATTGTAATAGAGATCAAGAGATTTTAATGAAAGGGCTGTGTTTTCTCCATTTGCTTGTGTCTCATTGCAATGCGTCTTTTTCATTTCATGCACTTTACATTTCTAGGACTTAAGCGCATTTGATTTTGGTTGCATCGCAATTAGTGTTTCCTTCGCCCGAAATCTCGTGCTTTCAGTGGCGATCACGGTGGGACCTGTTCCTTTTTTTTAAGATCACAGAAAACTAATCGGGTTTTTGTGTTTTGTGTTTTACAGGTACATTTTTTTTGCAGACTGTTAATCGTCTCTGACTGTTACGATTACTTTACTGGAAATCGTCTCACCCTGAGACGATTTTAAAATCGTCTCTGCCAGGGACGATTTCTGTTCTGTAAATCGTCTCACCAGGGGACGATTTTCTGTCTGTAGATTTTCAGAGCAGAAATTTAGAGGCAACTGGAGCAGGCAGAGAAGAGGTAGGGATTTTATCATCTCTGTTAAATTTTCTGTTTCTATTTTCTGTTTCTTTGACTGTTTTCATTTTATCCTGCATACTTAGGGAAAATCATTCATGCTTGTTTCATTTTCGTTAAATAAAATGAACCTCACACACTCCACGCAACAATTTTAAACCAAGGAGCTGGTCGTAAGACCCCAGCCCTTGATCAAGACCATCGGTGGATTTCATCACCACCTTGGCTTGATTTGCATCCATTTCCCGATTGTCAACTGTTGTTAGGCGTAAATCCTGACGAAAGCAGACCGAGTGTCGCTGGGGTGATTCCCATGCGTGCGAGGATAAGTTTTCTATGGTAGGTGCCATTAACAGGACAATCCCCCTTTCGTATCGCCTACGTACCACGTACCTTCTGCTCTCACGTACCTATAGTCTCCCTCTCGTAAGGGCGGGTATATAGAGAGGTTGGTATATCGGCCTGGTTGGTATATTGAAGGGGCTACCATTTTGGGAGTTATATGAGCCGTCATAATGCATTTAAACGATCTTCAAAACCTACCAAAAACAAAACAAAACATCAAAATGCACTAAACCAGTTTAGGGCACACCAATAATCCTTAAAAGAGATAATCACGGATTGTGTATGCGTGTGTTTCTTTCCGCTTAGTGTGGACAAAAACAAAAGAAAAATCATCATAAAAAAAAAAAGATAAAAATCTGTTTAGATAGCATAGAAGCACCGCAATGGTGTACACCCGCAGCCAAGCCCAATCAAGGGCAGAAGCTCCGGAAGGTACACAAGAAGCAGGCACAAGTCGCCTTCGCTTCAGTCCTGAGGATTTGGTTATACCGCCTTATCGGTCCAACCTACAAAAGAATCCAATTCAGAATCCTCGGTGGGGTATGCCCATTCAAAGCAGCCCCTTTCGAGAAGATGCCTTACATGTAGACCTTGACATAAATAGAGAATCACCTTTTGAGGTTAGACATGAGTGGCCACGGCGCGATGAAGCGCTAGACAGGCACACTGTCCATTTGGAGGGACAACGTGGATATGGCGTCCCTTCTTTACCTATCATCAGAACAGAGAGACCAAATCCGGAGCGCAGGGCTCCTTACATAGGGCGACCTAACTCTGCCCACCCCCTTCACACCCATGAAAGGGAGTACGAGGAAAGCCATCGCATTCCTCGAGGACAACAAACGATGCGGGAACCTTGCATTTCTGCACCAGCCGGATACCATGATCACCCCTTGAGGCCAGAACCTCGAGCGCATACCGCCTACCTCGACAGAGGGAAGCGACCAATTGAAATTCTGGAACATCAAAACCAAGGCAAACACATAGGAGAAACATTTGAACCTCCTGAACAAAATAGGGTAGACCAAATTGACCCAGCTGTCGCCAGATATACCACCCGTCAAGCCCAAATCATGCGGCTTAAACAAAGTCATCAGGAAATAGAGTATCGACACCGCCTGGAAAGAGAACGCATGCAACGCGAAGCGGATGAGTTACGCTATGCGCTACCTGAGAGGGAGCCAACCCCTCGCATCCAAAGAGCCGAACAACATGAGAGGCATAATCCATTAACGCATGACAGGTCTCCACGACCTCGTCAAGCCTTGCCTCCGAGACCTTATAGACCCGAGAGGGAGGCTACTCCCCGAAATGATGACGGGTACCTTCAGCAAGGACTCGATCAAGGTCATAGGTTTCGCCCAGAGACTCCTCAAGAATTTTATGAGGAGTATGAACCAGAGATAGAACATGTTGAAACTCCCCATCAAGGCAGGAGGGCTGCCATTCGGCCACCCCTCCATAGGCCCCCAGTCTACCATAACGTACAACGGGAGCAAACAAGAGAGGAAGAAATAAAATCTTTCGATGCATACCAAGCGCTATTAGAGCGCTTGGAGTCTGTGGAAACAAAAGCTGTTGGGCATCAAAAACCCACATTACGTCAACTCCGCAGTAATCCGGTGCATCCCTCAGTGCCTACGCCTCTTTACCCCGAGCACTTCAAGTTGCCTCAATTGGCAGTTTTTAAAGGTGAAGAGGACGCACAGGAACACGTTACAAGATTTCTAAGCCAATGCTTCGGCATCCAAGATAATGACGCATTGTTGCTTAGAACATTCATAACCACATTCGCAGGCCCTGCCTCGGATTGGTTCACACAACTGCCCAAACACAACATAAGCAATTTAGATCAATTAGTAGATGCGTTTCTTGAACGCTTTGCCTTCAACACAAGGAAGAAGGCATCACTAAGTGATTTAGCGAGCCTCAAGCAATTTGAAGAGGAAACAATGGCAGCGTACGGGAATCGATGGAGAGCTTTGCTTTCTAGGTTACCTTATCGCCCCCCTATGTCTGATCTTACACAGATGTTCACAAAAAGTTGCTTAAAATCAATCTCTGGTCTATTGTTGCTGCGGCAATACGACAGCTTAGAAGAAGCTTTGGCGCAAGCCAGAGTCATAGAAGAGATTAAAATAGGTGAAGGCGCAATCGCTAAGCCTAAAAAGAAAGAGTGGAATAAAACCACTAAAACCGGGACAACGCAACCACAACACGCTGCAGTCAACCAAGTTGCGATAAATGTTCCCGTGCTCGTGCAAGAAACGCAGCCTCAAAAGGCTAACTACCAGGCAGTGCCTCCCGCTTATGAAAGAGATAATAGAAGACAGGAGCAGAATTACCCGCGTCGCCCTAGGCAAAATTTCACCCCATATGCGGAGTCTAGGGACTCCTTATTTGACCGCTTGTCAGCGGCAAATTTAGTCACTCTGCCGAAAATCCAAATTATAGACCCTAACATTCCCAAGCCTAGGGGGTACAGAGAGGAATTGTATTGTAGATTCCATAGGCGCAGAGGGCATGACTTGAATGGGTGCTGGAAATTCAAAGACCTAGTCCAGGATTTGATCGACAACAGAACATTGGTCGTGGACAACCCCATCGCACCAAACAACCAACAAATGGGGGTATTCAAGGACCCCTTGCCAGCCCATGAGGCACAGACAAAACCACTCCAAATTAACGAGGTGCGACAGGATCTTCCCACGCAGGGATTTGTGGGAATGATTAGCATAGTAACAAGGAACAGAAGGTACCCGACAGCTGCCCCTGAGGTAGCTACGAGGGAAATTCTGACAACATCGTAGCCTCAACAACGCCCAACGCAGTTACCTCCGCCTAGACCCGAGGTCACGATACGAACCAAACTCACGCAGAGTTTGCGGACCACGTCGGCCAGGCTGTCCATCTACGAGCTTATTCAACAATCAGCTCCCCATAGAGAGGCTCTTATGGACATTTTAAAAGCCATTGAATTACAACCCCACGAAGCAAATTCTTTCAACGCCTTCGTGGGACATGTGAAACAATGTACGGAGCCGGTCATCACATTCAGAGAAGATGAGGTCAAAACGATATCAAATGACATGGCAGATCCACCCCTGCACGTTATCGCGCGGGTCAACGGGATTCCGTACAAGAGAGTGCTCGATAGATACTGGCTCGTCCAGTAACATCATAACCACTGCAGCCTTAAAGCATTTGAAGCTGCCAACCTCTCACATCACAGCCTCCACGTACACACTGCGAGCTTTTAATGATGCAATATGCTCGACAGTCGGCACAGTCGTTCTGCCTATCCAGGTAGGACAAAAGTCAATACCTACACTGTGCCATGTGCTGGAAGGCGAAATGGCTTATAATATACTGCTAGGGCGGCCTTGGATCAGGGACATGAAGTGTGTCCCTTCGATCGCCCACCAATGCTTAAAGTATGCTTATGAAGGGGAAATACATGTAGTCCCAATGGACTTAGAGCCCTTCAAGTATTGCAATGCGATACAATTCATACCTCAATCGACCCTCCCTTCAACGCATTTGGATTTCCAATTAAATCCATCTAAACAGGGTCCAATACCGCAGGCACCACTGGTGACCAACAAGGCAAAATCCCAGCCAGGTGAGACTTCATCATCTGCTCCTTCATCATCAACGCCACCTATCACGGCCCAACAGAAGGACAAGGGAAAACAGATCCTGGAAGAAATTAAGCCTCTAGAAGAGGGGTTGCCCACAATCTCAACGATATCAACAGAGGAAACACCCAACACAACAGAAACAAAGACTCCTGAACAACCAAACATGGAATGGACTCAGGAAGGACTACCGTTTCCTCCCACCCAATCATCAACAATCACTGTTGAAATGGCTAGTACGGGCCTGGGGGAGTACTTAGTGCAAAACATTGTGGCAACCCCCACATTAGAGTCAGTACAGGACATGGGAAGACCTCGCCTTCCCATAGGGACAATTGTTCCTCTAGGCTACCCACCGAACCAGACAAATTTTGTGTATGGGGGCCTTGATCATGGTCTTGAACCATGCCAACAAAAGGAAGCAGACGAAGAACCTTTTGTTGAAAACATCAATTATCTGTCAAACCCAGAATTTGCCCTAAAATATCTCGGCCAATGCAATTGGCATGGATACGAGCTAGGCAGATATGAGCAAGGGATGCGGATCCTTTGCCAACCAAGATATCAGATGCCATATGACAAGTCAGGGGTAGGGTTCAACCATCCCTTGCCATTAGACATCTTGGTTGAAAATATGCAAGGCCTAGAAATAGGCAACAAGGGGGGATTGGCATTAGACCCTTATGCCAATCCAAATACAGAATACACATTGGGAGACTACCTCCCATGGTCAACAAACACCCCTAGAAACAACAATAATCCCTCTCCTTTGCTAGAGAGAGGTGAAAGTTCGGATAGTAATCCTCAAAGAGAACATCAACGCCTGTCGGACATCTTTCTGAAGTTGTTCCCCTTAGAGGTTCCAGATGAAACAATACAGCATCAAGAGAATCAGGTCCCTCCACCAAGAGTGGAACAACCACAATGGGACCAGATTAACTTACTGGAACAAGGAAGATCCTCAACGTCGCAATCAATAGTTGCCAAAGAGGATGAACAATTTTGGATCTATGAAAGCGATTCAGAAGATGAGACTGAGATGGACTATCTCAGACATGCGCGAAGACATCACCGCGCTTTAACTCATGAAGATCTAATGGGACAGATGGGCATACTGTCGGGGCATGAATGGCAAGTAGACCCAGCAAGGTGGGACCAAGTGTTAGACCCATGGCTCCAAATTCAAGATGAGCATCGTCCACCTCGAGATCCCATCATGACAACAGTGCCGAGGGAAGACCCCGCCCTCCTTTTCACAAAATTTGCACCTAGGGAAGATCCATTCGTGCCCGTTCCCGTAGAGCCAGATCCAGAGTATAGGGAGAATCTAGAAGAATCAAGTAATCACACCCGCGGTTCTGGAGACCAAATTCATTCCATCCACATGATCTCCATTGATTTGACCGCACCCATCCGCAATCCGACCGATCCATCACGGTCATTGCATCTAGACATAGATGCCATCGACTGGGATCGCGTCAATTCACCATTATCACCATCAGAGTACTGGCCTTTCGGTGAAATACTTCATTTTACCCCAAGGACAACTCAGGATGTCTTTCAAGCTGAAGAGGGACCCGAGGTTCCAAACGTAGATCTAAACTCAGCTAATGATATCCATTTGATCCCAACTCCACATCAGTTGGAGGACGGATCCCACATGTCAGTCGAGGAGACGACTGACGTAGATATCGGCACAGATCCAAAGAATCCACAGATTATCAAGCTGGGGGTAAGTCTTTCCCCCAAAGAGCAAGCCGATTACATTGCCCTTCTCAAGGAGAAGAAGGAGGTTTTTGCATGGTCGTATAAAGATATGCCAGGACTAGACCCGCAGCTAGTCATGCACAATCTAACGCTTGATCCGACAATCAAGCCTGTAAAGCAAAAACTACGCAAGATGCACCCAACAGTGGCCTTGATGGTCAAAGATGAATTGCAAAAGCTGTTGGATGCACAATTTGTCATCTGCGTGGATTATCCGCCATGGTTGTCCAACATGGTTCCCGTCAAGAAGCCCGACGGGAGGATTCGCATATGCACCGACTTTCGAGATCTAAACAAAGCGAGTCCTAAGGATGATTTTCCCTTGCCAAGCATCGATGCGTTGGTAGACGCTACAGCAGGTCACGAAATGCTCTCCCTAATGGATGGTTTCTCAGGATACAATCAAATTCGTATCAATCCTGAGGACCAACTCAAAATGGCATTCACAACGCCTTGGGGGACATTTTGTTATAAGGTCATGCCTTTTGGCCTTAAAAATGCTGGCGCTACATACCAACGTGCCATGACGTATATCTTCCACGATTACATGCACAAAACTTTGGAAGATTACATGGATGATTTGTTAGCCAAATCTCTTTTGCGCTCAGATCATCTCGATGACTTAAGCAAGATTCTCGATCGCCTCATAGAGCATAAAGTCAGACTGAATCCCAAGAAGTGCGTATTCGGCGTCACATCTGGAAAACTCTTGGGTTTTATAGTCTCAAAACGAGGCATCGAAGTGGACCCAAACAAAGTCAAGGCAATCCTTGAAATGGCTCCCCCAACCACTATCAAGCAGACTCGAAGTCCGCAAGGAAAGGTCGCGTCGATTAAACGCTTCATAGCGCAATTATCCGACAAATGCCGACCAATGAACAAATTATTGCACAAGGGGGTCACATTTCATTGGGATGACGAGTGCCGATCGACCTTTGACGAAATCAAACAATACTTGGCTTCGTCGGCAGTGTTGGCACCACCTAGACCAGGAGTGTCGTTCTACTTATACATCTCAGCTACTGAGGTGGCACTGGGAACCATGCTAGCCCAGAAGAATGAACTCCACAAAGAACAGGCTACTTACTATCTTAGCCGCACCCCGGTCGGTTACGAACTTAACTATGCATACGTTGAGAAACTCGCTTGGCGGTGGTGTTTGCTACCAAGAAGCTACGCCACTACATGCTGAGCAACACTACGTATGTTGTGTCTAAGGAGAATCCATTGCGATACATGATGAGTCGTACTTATCATAGTAGTCGCACGGCGAAATGGATCATGTTGTTGACGGAATTTGACATTGAATTCATCGGACAAAAATCTATCAAAGGACAAGTCATAGCCGATCAACTAGCAGAGGCTCCTCTTGAAGACGATCAGCCTTTGGTAATAGAACTACCCGATGAGGGGGTCTTCCATGTCTCAGAATCGCCAGATTCTGATGAGCCTGAGTCACAGGCCGACATAACCCTATTCTTCGATGGTTCTAAGTGTGAGCAAGGTGGTGGCGCAGGAATTGTATTCTTCACACCGCAGGGCGCTCCAATGCCCCTGTCATTTAAATTAAACTTCCAGTGCACCAACAATAATGCAGAATATGAAGCCTTGCTCCTAGGTCTTCAGACAGCAATCGCCATGAACATCAAAAGACTGAACATCTTTGGTGATTCGCTGTTAATCGTCAATCAAGTCAAAGGGGTATATCAATGCAAATGCCCAGTCCTGAAGGCCTACAAAGCCCTCGTGGACAAATTCTTGGCAAAACTTGAATGGTATGACATCGAGGCACTCCCTCGATCATCGAATCATTTTGCGGACACAATGGCCTCCCTGGGGTCACTAATCCCGCAAGACCTTTCCGGTGATATAACAACCATTCAGGTCAAAACCTTATCGCAACCCGCGATGGAGCGCGCAAGCTCAGACTTGACGCCAGGAGTCCACATGATCCAGATCGAACCATCTTCGGATAAGTTCTTTCGAATCCAAGACCGTCTGAAACGTGCCAACTGGGGGTCCTTGTTTTCCCCCACTCCCACTAATAGCAACACAACGCTATTCTTACAAGTTCTATCCCATTCAGCATTTGTTAGGGAAGAACTTCAAAAGGGATTGGCTGTTCATACTGTCGAGGTTTCTGATCAACAGGACTGGTATTTACCCATAAGAGACTACCTCAAGTTAGGTAACCTTCCCTTTGGATTGACGCACGCCGCAAAATGAACATTCAAACAGAAAGCGGCAAAATATGTCTTGATAGGAGACATTTTGTATCGTCGCAACTATGACGGAATTCTTCTTCGTTGTTTGGACCAGCAAGAGTCCACTTGGGCAGTCGCCCAAGCGCACGACGGTACATGTGGCGGCCACTTCAATGGTATGGCCATTGCAAAGCGCATTCTTCGCATAGGCTATTATTGGCCATCTTTAGAGCGAGATTGTTGCGAGTATGTCAAGAAGTGCGTGAAGTGTCAACATCATGCCAATTTGATGCACGTACCTTCCCAAGCCCTACAGAAAGTCCAGTCTGCTTGGCCATTTTCGTAGTGGGGCCTCGATCTAATCGGAAAGATCTCCCCTGCATCGTCAGGCCGTCACACGTTTATCATAACGGCCATAGAATATTTTACCAAATGGGTGGAAGCAATTCCGTTAACCTCAACGAAAGGACCCCGCATAGTGGAGTTCATCTTGCATAACATCATATGTCGTTTTGGTATTCCATCCAAAATAATCTCAGATAATGGGCCATCATTCAAGAACAAAGACGTGCGTGCTTTGACCACAAAGTACAAAATTTAGCACAGCTTTTCAACGCCCTATTATCCGCAAGCAAACGGGCAAGCGGAAGCATCAAACAAAACACTAGTGGCCATCCTTAAAAAGACAGTCACAGACAGTCATAAGGATTGGCACATACAAATCCCACTTGCCCTTTGGGCTTATCGCACTAGCATTCGGACGCCCATTGGGGCAACTCCGTTTTCGCTCGTGTATGGCTCGGAGGCGTAATGCCTCTCGAGTTGGAAATTCCTTCCCTCCGCATATCAATGCGAGGAGTTCATCGATGATAACAGTGCGCAGAGCCCGGTTAGACCAACTTACGTTGCTTGACGAACGACGCGTTAATGCTCTCGAGCATTTACGTATCTATCAAGAGCGACTTAAAAGGGCTTACAACATGAAAGTTCACCTAAGGGACTTTCGGGTTGGTGATTTGGTTTTGAAGGAAAACCAACAGAACTCAAATTTGCCGTCCCACATGAGGGACAAATTCATGGCAAATTGGTTAGGTCCATATGTCATTGATAGCATAATAGGACCCGGGACATACCGGCTAGCTTCTCTTGATGGTATCAAGGAAACAGAACCCTTGAATATCAGTCATTTGCGACCATTCCACATCTAAAAAAGCCATATCCTCAAAAAGCTCCAAGGATTATCGCAATCACTTGGTCACCACAAAAAGCTCCAAGGATTATCGCAATCACTTGGTCAATCCAAAAGCTCCAAGGATTATCACAATCACTTGGTCAAACCTAAAAAGCTCCAAGGATTATCGCAATCACTTGGTCAAAGCAAAAAGCTCCAAGGATTATCGCAATCACTTGGTCAATCCAAAAGCTCCAAGGATTATCACGATCACTTGGTCAAAACAAAAAGCTCCAAGGATTATCGCAATCACTTGGTCACCACAAAAAGCTCCAAGGATTATCACAATCACTTGGTCACACCAAAAAGCTCCAAGGATTATCACAATCACTTGGTCAAACCTAAAAAGCTCCAACGATTATCGCAATCGCTTGGTCAATTCATCAATAGAGAGTTCCTCTAGCACCGCATATTCACATTCACAAAATCAATCCATCAAAAATACAAAAATATGTAGCTGCATTAAGCATTGCATCCATACATTGCATATTTGTGGTCGAACAGGTCAAAGACACCATAGGCTGTAATTGCTCTGCTAGTCCGTCTTATTCCACACTGTTCCATTGTACAAAACAACAAAAACACCATACATCGCTTTTACCACATAGAGTCAGTGGTCTGTTAATGTATCAAGAGTTTCCGTGATTCAGTCATCATTTTGCTCTTTAGCCACGTAATGTATCAAGTCAGACAGATTTTACGAAGGTAGAGTCATACTTGAAATACACCTTGTTACGTAACATCCCAACACAAATTAAAACACTAAAAATTCCCAAGTTGTGTGAACGAAAGATGAAACCTGCACAATAATCTAGGTCACCATAAGCGAAACGGTTATCTTGCTCATCCCCCCGTGCGAATGACCCCAAGAATGCTTGAGAGTTGGCAAAAGGACAAGCATCCTCCCTACCCAATTCCTTAAGAATCCCTAAATTCTCAATAGTTGCAAAACATCAAAAATTTGCAACATGTCAAAACTCAAATACTTGACATCTTACAATGCACAAATCAAATGGCACAAACAATAGTGATTTTCATCACTCCATATCCCCAATCCCTTGCTCAAAAGAAAAACAAATTAAAATAAACAGTGATCTCATCACTACAAAAAGAGCAAGTATCCCAATACAATTGAAAAAAAGAAGGGAGTTGAACTTGAATCCCTGGAACTCTCAGCATTCTATAGGTCATAAGGCAAGCTTCAGTACCAATTTGGTTGATAGCCTATCGGTAACAGAAATAAACCTCCCGCATGACGATATATCTGTCACATTAACTTGCGTACAAGATCAATGTTTGCATGTGGATGAGCTAGCTTATGGCATCCTGGATTACACCGCAGATTAATCTTAGTACATACAACAAAGGAATTCGTGGAGCTAATTAGGTGATCCTCAGTACAGGTTCGGTTGAAAGCCCATCTGGCACTGGCGGTATCCTGACAAATACCACATAAATGAAATCAATTGCACACACAGGGATGTGAAATAACTTGGTCAAAAACAAGTCCGATTCATACCTTGGACAAAAGTCTTGTAAGATAAAGTACAATCATGGCTAGGAAGCTAAAACCGTCTGAGTCTCAGAAAACCTTAGCTACATTTCTAACCCAACTGCGCTACTTTTCATCTTTGCAAATACCATCAGAAAATACAAAAATAGAAAAACCATGAGCCATACATCACAGCAATCACCTAAAAATGAAATAAAGAGCATCTTAAACAGCCTATGGTGCCATAACCAATCACCACAAATGTCATTCATCCATTTCACCTTGAATCTCACATATAAATCAAAAACATTTGCATTCATCATAACATTGGCATTCATCAAAATAAATAAACATGCACAACAAAATCACATCATCACATGTACAAAACCATAATAAAATCGGTATATATATATATATATATCGTCAAAAATATGCCCGCAGGCTACAAAAATGGTCCTCAGACCCCGCAATCATACCCAAAAACCCACCCTAAGGCGTCCACCAACATGATCACGCAGGATCGGTGCGACGGGAACTACCCCCCGTGGTGTGGGTCCTATGGGACCCTGCAGGGCGACTACTGCCAGCCCCCGCATCATGCCTACTACCACCTCCCTCATCTAACCGCCTCCGACGAGATGATGCTGACTGCTCAGTCAGACTATCCCTCGTCCGACGTAAAGATCCACTGACCGAAGGCTCAGGTAGTCGCCCACCAAGGCGGATGACCTCCCTCTCCAAATCTATCCGGTGCAGACACCACTCTACCTCTCGCCGATGATAGTAAGACAGTGCATCATCGCGTTGTGCCAAAACCCTATCCCGCTCCGCTAGCTGGGCACGCAGGAGATCCCTCTCCCACAGCGCGTCCCCCAGCTCCCGCCTCGCGTCCCCCAGCTCTCGCCTCGCATCCCCCAACTCCTAGATCCCGTATCTGTAGTAGCTCTGTCAATCGCGCGAATCTTCGGCGCGTACCTCGGACTCCACCTCCTCTGTGTCTGCCTGACGAACAGGACCCCCTGGAACAAGCAGCCTGCTCTGGCTCCCACCGCTCCTCCACGCCCTGCATGTCCGGCTGATCCGGAGCGCCCAAGTCTACATCCTCATCCACCACATCCACCATGTCCGCATCATCCAGCGGACCTCCCCAATCATCCCATGTTGCCTCAGCACCCTCCACCACCGCCTCTGCACCTCCCAGTGGCCCCTCCCCTCTCCATCGCCGTAACACCCACCACGAGTCATACTCGGTGGTAGTCCCGACGTCATCTACGTTCAGGACGTCAATCACAGTATCTGACTCATCGCCCAATGGCACGATGATCGGTGGGTCCAGATCCCTCTCATCTCCCCACCGTCGATAGACCACAGGCTCACCAGGAAACCCCTGGCGCACCCCAAACTATCGTAAAACCTGGCTGTACGGGAAGAACTCATGCTCCGTCCCGTGCCGCCCAGTCAGCCACCGCTCCCTACGTACCCGACGGAGCCACTCTCCAGCCTTCGGCCAGGCTGGACAGTCCCGATAAGGGCGCCAAAACACCTCCCCTGGAGTGAGTCGAGAGAAGGCATCGGCATAGTGCTCTACAACACCTGCCCATCGCCGACTCTGCCCCTGCTCCGTGGACCGCCGCCACAAAACTGCATAGCCTATCTCCGTGTCATCCATCGCCGCCCGAGTCATCCACGGTAACCCGGTCGGCCTCTCCACTGCTATATGCTGCCAACCCCAGCACTGCAGCAGATAACTGCAGCTGACTCCCTTCCGCTGTCGACAGCAGACTCCATACAGCTCTCCGTAGAGCTATGCTAACAATGCCTGTCCCCATCCCAAGATCAATGGTGCCTCTATCGGGCACTCTACCAACTCCCATACCAATTCCAAAAGGTTCCACGGGAACCTCGCACCTGACGAGTCAGGCAGTAGCATGTTAGAAATGAGGCCCATCAAGAATGCGTGCCTCACTCCTAACACCCCCCTCTCCTGCCACCATCCAACCAAGATCCCGCCAACCTGGCAGCCCACCTCGGCCGTATCCACTGGGTTCGCTACACCCAGCCGCACCGCATGCCCAAAACATCTCGTAAGTACAGCAGTCCGCTGATCACGCGGCGATGTCCTAATGGGCAGTCCATCTATCGGAATCCGAAGCAACCGATAGACGTCCTCCAAAGTCACAGTCATCTCCCCTGTCGAAAGATGAAAAGTATTGGTCCGCGGATCCCATAGTTTGATCAGGGCCATCAGATAGGCCTGATCCGGGACCACAGGCTCCAGTCGAGCAACCTACTTGAGCCCAAGGGCATCAAGCCACTGCCAGTCAACATCAGTCAGCACCGACCGCGCCTCAGTGAATGCGGCAGGTACACGGTACCGGCTCCTAACCTGCGAAACAAAAACACACACAAAAATTCAAAACCAATTTTTCAGATTTAGGGTTCCTAACCTAAACTGATTAATTACAAAAACAAACGAAAAAAGATTACAAAAAGCAAATTTTCAGATTTAAGGTTCCTAACCTAATCTGAGTAATTACAAAAACAACACAAAATTCAAAAATAAAACTTTCAGATCTAGGGTTTCTAACCTTAACTGATTGAATACAAAAACAGAATAAAAATTCAAAAAAAAATAAAAAACATTAAGACTTAGGGTTTACGTGCAGTTTATCCTAAGGTTTACTTCAAACAATAAACGTTTTTACATAGGTTTTACATTACGTTTAATGTACAATAAATCTTATAAGCTAAGTGTCAGGGTCTAAATTTTATTTCAAACAAAAAAAAAAAAAATCAATTGCAAAAAAAAAAAAAAAAACTCTAGGGAGCACTTACGGGTTTCGCCTCCGCTCCGCCGCTCGAACCAGTTTGTGCACTCATGATGGCAGAGAGAATTCCGGCAGCGCTTCGCTTCGCAGAATTACCTCCTCCTCCCAGAGCTCCCAAATCGCAAGAAAAAAATGACACAAATGAGCCCAAATCCAAGTTTTGGGCCTTAAATAGGCCTTCCAACTGGAAATCGTCCTTGGCTGGGATGAGCGCTCTGGTCAGCGCTCGTCCCACCCAGGGACGATTTCTGCAATTGGAAATCGTCCCACCCAGGGACGATTTCCAGCCAGAAAAGTCAAAACATCAAAAAATCAACAAAAATGCACTAAAAACAAAAAATAAAGTTGCCTATAGAATGCTGTTACACTCGACATCCCGGGCATTCAAAATCGACGTTGGGGTCATATATTGTCAATATCCTACTCCCCAAGAAGGCTACCATAGCCGGACCGCTCCAAGGGAAGAAGATTACGACAATTTAATCCCCACATGCGTCACACAAAACAACAAAAACAATAAAAAATTCAACAAAAACAGACAACAATAAACATTACCGGACACAAGTGCCCTTGCACTTAACCTCTAGGCAAAGAAAATCGATGTCGGGGTTCAAATTATCGCTCTCCTACTTCCCCAAGAAGGCTACAATAGCCGGACCGCTCCACGGGAAGTTAGATTTTCGATGATTTCACCTCATTACGGCATCACCAAAAGGGTTAACACCCACCAAAAATAGGTCCAAATGTTGGAAAAATTGCACACGCTTAACGGTAAACCCTTTAAAGGCACACCCGCACAAGTCATCTTAGGTCAAGCGACTCGTCGCTTCTCTCACGAAGGTCATTCCCTCATCGATTCGTCGCTTGAGGGGGTAGTCACACTTAGTCACCAATCAACAATCACACACCCAATTAAGGAAAACGGCATGCATTCAAAGAATCATTGACAAAGACAATCACGCTCTTGCTTGGGGCAGTAAACAAGCAACAATCAAATCAATCAAACACTTGGCATTTCGTGAATCATGAATACAAGGTTCCCCCTGTGGATAAAATGCCCTTCACTTATTCATGACTGATCAATGTCTAAGTTCAAGTCACACCTCACCAAAATAGGTTAATACTTGAAATCAAATTCCTTAGCTCGTCAGAAGCAAGGATTCAAGAATGCATGCCCTTTCCATACTTGGGGCATCAAAAGTTGGTTAGGTTACCAAGGAACCCTAATCATTAGTGCTTTGGTTATCTATTTTTGCTCAACACTGCGTCACCCGCAGCGCTTCCCAAAAAGGGGCATCTGTAGACACCAAAACAGCACCAATCCGATTACGTGACTGCAAACACTGATCGCTTTGACAAACACAGCCCCAGGGGCAGCCCTTAGAGGTCAAACAGTGGTCTTAACCACTTTCATAGCAATTTTGTAAGGTCAAGAAGCAATTTGGCACACTTGGACACTTTGCCCGATGAATCGTCTCACCCAGGGACGATTGCTAACTTGAAATCGTCTCACCCAGGGACGATTTCTGAAATCGTCTCCAGTAAGGACGATTTCCAAGTTTAACGGGCAAAAAGACAAATGAGGCCAAGTGGCAGCCCGAACAGTCGGCTTGATGACTCTCGCCTCGCACGCGTGTGTGAGTGGACAAATAGGCCGTTTGAGGACTGTCACAAGGGCAATTATGAAAGCCCAAGTCAATGGAGGACTCCCCTCCCTCTTGGGAAGACAAGACTGCCACATGGCGCCTATGACCAACACATGGCATTTGTGCTTCCCTCCCAAAAGAGACCCCATGGGTCTATAAAAGGTGGGACTTTTCTCACCCAAAATATACAGGTTGAAGGAGATTTCAAGCAACGAAGTGCTGCCGAGTTGAAGACCCACTTGCATCCCTTTTGGTTCACCTTCTCACATCCACCAATCTCTTTTGCAAGGGAGGTTGTTGGGTGGCTTTTGGAAGCTTGAACCTGACCCAAATCCAACACATGGACACCTGAACCAACCAATTCGCCGACCCCCCCATCCTAAGAGGTTTTGGGCCCATCCCTAGTGGATTGGCACCGAAATCAAGTGCCAACGGTGGGAGGCCCACTTGGGCACCCCTCGCACTCCTCAAGTTCCATTCTTTTTAGCATTCTAGATTATTTGTTTACATTGCATGTTGTGTCATTCTGTTTGGTGAACTCATAGCTGCAATTTCATAACTTTTGATCAGATTCTAGTATGTTTTGTGTCGCTTTGTTGTTTCACTGACTTGCAGGAGGCGATATCAAATTCCCGAGGATAGAGGCCAAATTGGGAGAATCCGACCATCTGGGTCATCCCAAAATGGCCCCAATTACATAACCCCTCTGTCTGTAGGTGTTTTGGAAGTCTCGGGAGTCGACATTGGAGCAGATCACTTCGACTTTTCCAACACAGAAGGAATCGTCTCACCCGGGGACGATTAGCAGTCAGAAATCGTCCTGCCCAGGGACGATTTCCAGATGAAGGCAGATTGGCCGACTGTTTCAGTGGCAATGGCCTTCTGGTAATATCTTCTATCTTCTGTCAGGTTTTCAGGCCATTTGGACTCACTGTACTTACTGTTTCAGGCAAATGTTTGCATGCATATTTCACTAATTTTAGAGAACAAACACTCCTTATTTGCAGCAGGTGCTACTGACATATTGGTTGTTTCTGTGTTCGCAGGAGGAGCAGCAGAAGTCAAAGACTCATCAACATAAGCGGCGGCAACATTTTGGCCCGCCCATTCAAACGTGGGCACGCGAAAAGAGGAACATTAAGTGATTGTAACCAAATTCTTTTAACGCTCCTAGCCCCTGAAAAGGGAGGAGGCGTCATTGTAACAGAGATCAAGAAATTTTAATGAAAGGGCTGTGTTTTCTCCATTTGCTTGTGTCTCATTGCAATGCGTCTTTTTCATTTCATGCACTTTACATTTCTAGGACTTAAGCGCATTTGATTTTGGTTGCATCGCAATTAGTGTTTCCTTCGCCCGAAATCTCGTGCTTTCACAATATTCTTGAAATAACATTCAAATATAGTGTATTAGTTTATTCTAACTGGTTGGAGGTTCTTACTCTACTAATTTAAATTGCTCTTCTACTAAGTTCATGAAAGCATCCCTTATGCATGTATAAGAGAAAGTTTTGTCCACATCTAGAAGGAAGATACTTTCTATTTTTATTTATATCCCATAGATAATTTTTCAACACTATTAAATAGTCCCTTGGATTGATAGTTGGCCATATTCATCAGTGTTAGCCTCTTGACTATTGGAGCCTTTGGAGCATTATTGTGTATGGGTGTAAATGTCATATTATAGAATTTTGGGGTCTAGAAGCTCTTTTTTGGGTATTCTATTTTATTTTTACAAGTTTAGCTAGCCCAATGTCAATCATGTATGTGGATGACTTGAGTATATGGACATCATGTTTGAATTCTTCTTTAATGACATAAATGAAATAACTTTTAAAAAAATATTTGGAAGACCCTTTATTCTATTGGTTAGCTTCTCAAATTCTAAAATATATTTAGGTATAGAACCTGTTTATCAAATATTGGTGAGGAGTCGAATAAAATATTTAAACTTTTATGAGTTGATTTGAATGAGTTCACTCCTAAATTGCGTCCACCCAATGTTTGAAAGTTATTTTTATAGCTATTAATACCAATGGAGAGTTTCAATATCAAATTAAAGGTGGCCACCAAAATCAATTGATTGATATATGTTTCATGTAGTTTATATCATTACTTGGATTTAATTAACCAACCTTTTTGTTTGGTCCCATGAGACCATAGAAAACTATATTAGCAAGTCTACGATTCATACCTCTATTGTTCCTTGAATACTGATAGTTATCCTGAGTAAAGACCCTAGAGAAATTTATCTTGTTAAGATCTTTTTATCTCTTACCTTATGGGCTAAATTTAGCACACCTATCAAAATTTGGATTTTTAAGCTTAAGCACTTCAATGTCCTATCTCATTACATATTGCACATATTTAAATTCTATGACCAAGCTAGTTATATAAGATAATTGACCCTTTAGTTTAGTTATGAAACCAACATGACAATTTACTCCTCTATCTAATGCATTCTAGCCTTCATTACTGGATTTTATATCTTTGATGGCATTTAGACCACTAATATACTTTAGAAATGATTCATAATTATCAGACCAATATTTGACACCACTAGCTAAGAAGGATTTATCTTGTACCTTTTCATGCACTACTCACCTCTTTGATCAATATTGAAGCATAATATTCTTGAATTTTATACGTGATACACTTTGCATAATTACAATATTGAATGGATTTATATATCTAAATATTTGATGCAAGGCCCCTAAAAAGGGTCTTCTAATATACACAAGGTATTTGGTAGCTCAAATTAATAAATGGTTATCTTTTTAAGCCTCGGTATTATAGTATGATCACTCCTCACTTCACTAGAAGCTTTATGGGTAATCTAGAAAATCCAAAAATGATAACTCCATTATAAAACTTAAAAACAACCAAAATACCATTTCTAGTCTATAGACCTAGGCTTTAAAAAATATTACTTACAATAGAATCTTACTACACCTTGAAAAAAGATTTTATTCCACTTGTAATGAACCTCTTATTATAAGGTGAAAGCATTGTAATATAAATAAAGGTGAAAGCATTGTAATATAAACTTAGATACCATATGATTAGCATTATGAGTCCTATGATGTAGTGACATAGAGGGCAAATATCTAATAGTTCATACCAATGAATTGAACAACCCCTACTTTACTCGAAATAATAATAATATCCAAATATCACTATGATATAATTTTATATGATTGTAATTCCTTCATCAACTTTCAAGATTTGATATCAAGATCCAACATTTAGAAGATAATATCAGGCCAAAGTCTAACATGAATCTTTTGGCGTGAGTGTAAGATCTAATATGATGTTACTAATTGAGGTTGTATGACATCACTTTGAAATATCAATTTTATAGAAGATAAACACTTATAATTTCAAACCTTCAATAAATGTATTTTGTGGATAAATTAGTATTAGATCTTTGCAAAAACATGTTACTACTATCATAACAATAATTTATTATTGAATAAGTCCCATTTCAAGTGAGATATTGACATAAATAGTTAGGTGCTAAACAAACAAATGCATTTTTCATTATTATAAAATTTATAGAGTTTAGTTATTAGTATTGAACATTTTATTGATCTTAAACATTGTACTCAACTAAAACAAAAAAAATATGATAAGTTTTAATTAATGTTAGTGTTATGTAATAGTCGGTGGGTTTATGAGATAAAATTAAAAATAATATGAAAAAGTGATCAAATTTCAAATTAAAGATAATGTGAAAAAAGTGACCATCCGAGTCTTTGTTTATATATTGATATATAATCCTACCCTCATTTAAATTTAAATTTTTGACTTTTATGTAAAATATTTAACATTAAATTCAATATAATTCTATAATAAACATACTAGAACGAATAAAATATATTAAATATAACGGAACGAAGGATAAAGCGATGTAAAGTATGCACGGAAACTATTACTTGTTGGAAAAAGAACCTTCATTACCACCAAGTCTAATTCATATAATACTCAAACGATGGTGTAAGCGGATATGTTTGTCACGATACCATCTATGAAAGGCACATTCTATATGCATATATTTGTTTTATTTTCTAATAAGAACAGATATTTCCCCTTTATTGTGACATAATTCATATGCAACGAATGGGAATTGAATAATCATGCACACATCACCTGAACAAAATTTGGATTCGCATGTTGTACTACATCCATCCTGCGCTCACGCAAGAAAACGCGTTAGTTGTGTCACTAGATATATAAAAGTTAATAATAATGAAAATGAGCCATATGATTGAAAGCATGCAGGTGCATTACCCATGTGAAAGCATGGCAATACTGAGAAAAGAAAGCAAAAGCAATTAGAAAGATGATCATTAGCCGTTGCAGAAATTGCACTCCAAGGCGTTTCCTGCTTGGATGTTTTGTTATTCTCGTTGGTGTGGGATAAGCGAATTGGCAATTAACGAAAATTAATTATATATATATATATATACGGAGCGCGAAGTCAAGCCTTTGTCGTCCCAAGCATTTTTTAATCATATAAATGCTTTTGGAGAGTGGGTTACCCAATAAAAACTTGAAGGGAAAGAATTATATATATATATATATATATAAAAACAGAGAAATGCATTATCATATGTTTTGTTTTTTTAAATACAAGGTTTTTTTGCACTTGGTCCTTTTTTATTTTAATAAGTATTTATTTTTGTGAGGGGACCTAGAGGGGTTTGGGATTGAAACCATCAACCTCAAACACTTAAATTATAATATGTTAAGATATAGATGTTAAGATTATTTTTATTTGTAATTAAACATGAAATGTGCTTATTTTAAGGTTATTAGGCTTGAGAAATAGTTTGTTCTTTCTTTTGTTTTTTAGTGTATCATAAATAATATATTATGTTATTATAATTTTGTGTTTTATTTCGTGCATTAAGATTATTATTTTTTTAAATAAAGAGGGAAAAATTTATTAATAAAAATTTTGGATTACAGAGTATAACTGAACTTCCAACCATGACTCAAATAAACAACCAAATAGGCTAAAACCACTAGACTAGAATGACACTTGGAAAAAATAACAAGAACAAACCACATTATGTTTGTACATCCTTGTGGATCAATTCCAACAAGCGTTGAGAGTACCCATACGGGAGACTCTCTCAATTATCGATACTTCAAGGATCCAGCAGCTCAGAAGCCCTTTTGGCCAGGTAATCAGTAACCACATTCCATTCCCTTGGAATGTGCACAAAGGATATAAATTCAAACTCTTCACTCATTTTGAGAATCTGAATGGCTACAGAGGCCAACTGCCAATTACCTTCCTCCACCATTTTACTATTTAAAATATTAACCAAAATTTGAGAGTTAGACTCGCAGATAATTCTATGCCAACCAAGAGAAAACCCCCTCAATAAGGCCTCAAGAATTGTAAGAGCTTCCATAAAATTATTGGAGTGAATACCTTTATAAATAAAAAAGAAAAAATTGACATCATCAGTAGAATCTCTCCAAACATCGTTAATGCCAGCATGTCCAAGATTACCCTTGGACAATCCATCAGTATTAATTTTTAAAACTCCTCTACGGGGTGGCCTCCACCTACCATCTCTCCTAACCTTCTTACTAAGCTGAGGAACCCTACTAGAGCTAGAAGAGTTCACACCATCCCCAAAGAGACCAAGGGCTTGTTGTATCTTATCCTCCCTAGAATCCAAAAGAGGGTCCACATCACATTTGCTATGGATGGTTTCCTAAACCATATACAAGATCCTTTTCTAGATCTATTGAATAGCCAAATAACTACCCTAAAATATGTGTCGATTTTGTTCGAGCCAAATTTGCTAGATGATGCAAGAAGAGCCCAAATTCCAAGCCATCCAAAGGAAGGGGGTCTTGGCCAGAGCTCTGTCCAGACTACTCCTAAACTTCACCATGGATAGCACATGAAAATATGGATGGTTCCAAGCGCTCCACCAATGGTGCCAAATGTCACTGGCAAAGGAGCATTGGAAAAATAAATGAGAAGAGTCATCCTCATTCTTACTACAAAGGACACAAAAAGAGGGACCTTGAAATCCCCTCTTTCTCACATTATCCCAAGTGAGGCATTTATTACGAGCTTCTAACTAGAGAAAGAAGTTACATCTTGGCCAGAAAATTTTTTTCCACACCTTTTTCCACCAAGTGACAGGAAGACTTCCATACTTTTGCTTATCAAGAACCTGATAACCATAGGCTACCGAGTAGGTTCCCTTAGGATCAGGATTCGAAGCTAGAATATATTTACCCCTCAATTAAGAACAAGACCTCCTCATAAGAATAAGAGCAAGCACCTCTCTGTCCTTGGCCAGTCTCCCCTAGGGCCATTCTTGCGGATCTTTCCACCTGTACATATCCATATTTCAAAAAGACTAGATTTTTTAAAGTACTCCACATGAGACCAACCTACTTCCAAGAAAAAAATGCTTAGGGAACGTAATATTGAATCAATATAGGAGGATGACCATCCTAAGAATCCTCCCAAAAAAGAGCATTTGATCGCTAATTGTAAATCTAGAACAAACCCTATTTGATTAAATTAGCTCCTCTTTTCAGAGTGTCCTAGATAACTGAACCTTTCCTAACCAAGCTGAATCTAGGTATCTTAGCCTCATAAATACCTCTCAAGTATTTACAAGATAATATTTTAGCCCAAATCTAATCTTGAGAGGTACACCTGAAAGCACGAGATTCCGGTCAAAGGAAATCATTCAAGTGCAATTGCATTCAAAATTAATCACGCTTAAGTCCTAGGAATGTACATTGCATGAAACGAAAAGAGACATGTTGTAAGAGACGCAATCAGATAAAGAAAAACAGCCCTTTCATTAATTTCTTTCGATCTCTCATATAATAATGCCTCCTCCCTTTTCAGGGGCTAGGAGCGCAAATAAGGTTTGATTACAATCGTTGAATGGTTCCTCCTTCCGCGTGCCCACGATTGCACCGGGCGGGCTAAGATGATGCCGCCGCCGATGTTGATGGGTTCTTCGCCTCTCGCTCTTCTCCCGCAAACAAAGAAATGATCAAGAAGTTAGTAGCACCTGTTGCAAATGAAAATCATTCTCTCTCTAAAACTAACAAAATATGCATACGAATATTTGCCTGAAACCATGAAAACAATGAATCCAAATTGCTTCAAAATCTGACGGAAGGTAAGAACAGTCACCAGAAGGCCACTGCCACTGAGGCAGCTGGCCAATTCACCTTAAACTGGAATTCGTCCCTGGGCAGGACGAATTCTGACCGTAATTCGTCCCTGGGTGGGACGAATTCTTCTGAATAGGAGAAATCGACCTGCTGCTGCTCCAATGTCGGATCTCGGGACCTGCAAAACTCCCTGCAAACAGGGGGGTTAGGTAATTGGGGCCATTTTGGGACGACCCATATGGTCGGATTTTCCCAATTTGGCCTCCTCCCTCGGGAATTTAACCTTGACACCTGCAAGTTAGCGAAACGATAAAGCAATACAAAACACCCTAAACTCTGACCAAAAGCTACAAAATTGCAATTATAGACTAATCGGACCTAGTAAACACGTAATGCAATCTAAAAATTAATCTAAAGTGCTCAAAAACCGAAATTAGAACTTGGGGGTGCGGGGGTGCCCAAGTGGGCCTCCCACCGTTGGCCCTCGATTTTGGAGCCAATCCACCAAGGATGGGCCCAAAACCTTTTAGGATTGGGGGTCGGCGAATTGGTGGGTTCGGATGTCCATGCGTCGGATTTGAGTAAGGTTCGAGCTTCCAAAGGCCACCCAACAACCTCCCTTGCAAAAGAGATTGATGGATGTAGGAAGGTGAACAAAGGGGGATGCAAATGAGTCTTCGATTCGGCAAGGACTTCGTTGCTTGAACACTCCTTCCACCTGCATATTTTGGGTGAGAAAAGTCCCACCTTTTATAGACCCAAGGGGTCTCTTTTGGGAGGGAAGCACAAAAGCCAAGTGTTGACCATGGGCGCCATGTGGCGGTCTTGTCTTCCCATGAGGGAGGGGAGTCCTTCACTGACTTGAACTTTGATAAATGCTTCTTGTAACAGCTCCTCTAACGGCCCTCTCGTCCACTTACACATGCGTGCAAGGTAGGAGCCCTTAACCGATCGTTCGGGCTGCCACTTGGCACCATTTGCCCTTTTGCCCGTTGCTTAGAATTCGTCCCACCCAGGGACGGATTCGAATTCGTCCCGGGTGGGACGGATTCTATTTTGAATTCGTCTCTGGGTGAGACGAATACTGGGCAAAGTGCCCAAGTGTGCCAAATTGCTCCTTGACCTTACAAAATTGCTATGAAAGTGGTTAAGACCACTGTTTGACCTCTGAGGGCTGCCCTGGGGGCTGTGTTTGTCAAAGCGATCGTTGTTTGCATCACATAATCGGATTGGTGCTGTTTTGGTGTCTACAGATGCCCCTTTTGGGAAGCGCTCGGGTGACGCAGGGTCGAGCAAAAATAGATAACCAAAGCACTAATGATTAGGGTTTCTTGGTAACCTAACCAACTTTTGATGCCCCAAGTATGGAAAGGGCATGCATTCTTGAATCCTTGCTTCCGACGAGCTAAGGAATTTGATTTCAAGTATTAACCTGTTTTGGTGAGGTGTGACTTGAACTTGGACATTGATCACCATGAACAAGTGAAGGGCGTTTTATCCTCGTGGGGAACCTTGTGTTCATGATTCACGAAATGCCAAGTGTTTGATTGATTTGATTGTTGCTTGTTTATCGCCCCAAGCAGGAGCGTGATTGTCTTTGTCAATGATTCTTTGAATGCATGTCGTTTTCCTTAATTGGGTGTGTGATTGTTGGTTGGTGACTAAGGTGACTACCCCCTCAAGCGACGAATCGATGAGGGAATGACCTTCGTGAGAGAAGCGACGAGTCGCTTGACCCAAGATGACTTGTGCAAGGTTTGCCTTTAGAGGGTTTACCGTTAAGCGTGTGCAATTTTTCCAACATATGGACCTATTTTTGGTGGGTGTTAGCCCTTTTGGTGACGTCATAATGAGGTGAAATCGTCGAAAACCTATTTCCCGTGGAGCGGTCCGGCTATGATAGCCTTCTTGGGGAACTAGGAGAGCGATAATTTGGACCTCGACATCGATTTTCTTTGCCTAGAGGTTAAGTGCATGAGCACTTATGCCTGGCAATGCTTTTGTTGTGTTTTTGTTAAATTTTGTACTGTTTTTGTGACATTATTTTGGGGATTAAATTTTCAAAATCTGTCTTCCCTTGGAGCGGTCCGGCTATGGTAGCCTTCTTAGGGAGTAGGATATTGATAATTTGTGACCCCGATGTCGATTTTGTATGCCCATGCTGTCAGTTGCATTTGCAATCCTGTCAGGCAGTTTTATTGTCTTTTTAGTGCATTTTTAGTCATTTTTCTTAATTTTTTTTGTGTTGGCTCGAATTCGTCCCCGGGTGGGACGAATTCTAGCCGGAGAATTCGTCCTCGGGTGGGACGAGCGCTAATCAGAGCGCTCGTCCCAGCCAAGGACGAATTCCAAAGGCAAAAGGCCTATTTAAGGGCCAAAACTTGATTTTGGGCTCATTTGTGTCATTTTTTTCTTGCGATTTTGGAGCTCGGGGAGGAGGAAGTACTTCGCGAGGCGAAGCGCCACCGGAATTCTCTCTGCCATCATGAGTGCACAAACTGGTTCGAGCGGCGGAGCCGAGGCGAGTCCTGTAAGTGACCCTAGGGCTTATTTTGCTTTAACTGAATGCATTGTTTTGTGTTGCGCTTTTCAAAACTTTAAGAATTTTTTTTGTAATGTTTTTTGTTTAACAACTAAGGTTAGAAACCTTAGAATTGAAAATTTTATTTTTATTTTATTTATTATTATTTATTTATTTTTTTTTTTTGCAGGTTGTTAGGAGCCGGTACCGTGTACCCGCTGCCTTTACTGAGGCGCGGTTGGCCTTGACTGATGACGACTGGGAATGGCTTGATGCCCTTGGGCTCAAGCAGGTGGCTCGACTGGAGCTCGTGGTTTCGGATCAGGCCTATCTGACGGCCCTGATCAAGCTTTGGGATCCGAGGACCAATACTTTCCATCTCCCGACAGGGGAGATGACTGTGGACTCTTGAGGACGTCTATCGGTTGCTTCGGATTCCGATAGATGGTCTCCCTATTAGGACATCTCCGTTCGATCGCCGGACCGCTATACTCACGAGATGTTTTGGGCATGGGGGGAGCCGGGTGTAGCAGACCCATGGAGACAAACCGAGGTGGATTGCCAGCCGGCGGGATTTTGGTTGGCCGGTGGAAGGAGAGGGGGTGTTAGGAGTGAGGCACGCATTCCCCGATGGGCCTCATTTCTAACATTCTTCTCCCCGATTCGTCGTGCGCGAGGTTCCCGTGGAACCCGCCGGATTTGGTGTGGCAGCTTGCAGTAGTGCCCGGTAGAGGCACCGTTGATCCCGAGATGGGGACAGACTTTGTTGGCGCAGCCTTACGGAGAGTCAGTACGGGGTCCGCCGTCGACACGGAAGGGTGTCGGGCTTGTAGCTTTTTGTTGCAAGGTCGGGGTTGGCAAAGCACATAGCCGTTGGAGAGGCCTACCGGGTTACCGTGGACGACTCTGGTGGCGATGGAGGATGATGAGATTGGCTATGCAGCCTTGTGGCGACCGGTCCGCGGAGCAGGGGTAGTCGGCGATGGGCAGGTGCAGCTGAGCACTACATTGATGCCTTTTCACGGCTCACCCAGGGGAGGTGTTTTGGCGTCCCTATCGGGGACTGTCCAGCCTGGCCTGAGGCTGGAGAGTGGCTCCGACGGGTACGGAGGGAGCGATGGTTGACTGGGCGGCACGGGACGGAGCATGAGTTCTTTCCGTACCGTCGGGTTACACGACAGTTTGGGGTGCGCCAGGGGTTGCCTGGTGAACCCGTAGGCTATCGGCGTCGGGGAGACGAGAGGGATCTGGAGCCACCTGTCCTCGTGCCACTGGGCGAGGAGTCGGATGCTGTTATTGAGGTGTTGGATGTGGATGACGTAGGGTACTACCACTGAGTATGACTCGTGGTGGGTTTTGCGGCGCTGGAGAGGTGAGGGTCCTCTGGGAGGTGCGGAGGCGGCAGTGGAGGATGCTGAGGCGACAGGGGGTGATTGGGGAGGGCCGTTGGATGATGCAGACATGGCGGATGTGGACTTGGGTGTTCCGGAGCAGCCGGACATGCAGGATGTGGAGGAGCAGTTGGAGCCTGGGCAGGCTACTGTCCCCGGGAGTCCTATGCGTCCGACAGATACGGAGGGGGTGGGGTCGGATGTAGGCGATGAGGTTGCACGACTTACGGAGCTACTACAGATGCGAGATCTAGAGAGGGATCTTCTGCGGGTTCGCTGGCGTGAGCGGGATAGCGTTTTGGCGCAGCGTGATGATGCCTTGTCTATCTATCATCGGCGGGAGGCAGAGTGGTGTCTATACCGGATAGACTTGGAGAGGGAGGTCATCCGCCTTGGCGGGCGGCTCCCTGAGCCTTCTATCGCAGATCTTCTCGACGGACGAGGGATAGTCCGACCGAGCACAAGATCATCTCGCCGCAGGCGGTTGGATGAGGGGGGTGGTAGTAGGCATGATGCGGAGGCTAGCAGTAGTCGCCCTGCAGGGTCCCGTAGGACCCACACCACGGGGGGTAGTTCCCGTCGCACCGATCCTGCGTGATCATGGTGGCCGACGTCTTAGGTTGGGTTTTGGATATGATTGCGGGGTCTAAGGACCTGTTTTTGTAGCCTGCGGGCATCTTTTTTTTTTTGACGATATATATATATATACCGGTTTTATTTTTGGATTTGTACATGTGATGATGTGATTGATTTTTGTTATGCATGTTTATTTGTTTGATGGATGCAGATGAATTGAATTGTTTTAGATGCCTATGTGATATGCAAAATGGATGAATGCTATTTTTATTTATCTGGTTTTTCTTTGCTCGTTTTTGTATTTTCTGATGGTATCATAAGAATGATAAGTAGGGCAGATGGTTTTCGGGATGAGTGTAAGATTTTCTGAGATTCAGACAGTTTTAACTCACTATCCACGACTGTACTTTGTCTTACAAGACTTTTGAACAAGGTATGAATCAAACTTGTTTTTGACCGAGCTATTTCACATCCCTGTGTGTGCAATTGAGTTCATTTAGTGGTATTTGTTAGGATACCGCCAGAGCCAGATGGGCTTTCAACCGAACTCGTACTGAGGATCACCTAATTAGCTCCACGAATTCCTTTGTTGTATGTACTAAGATTAATCTGCGTTGTAATCCAGGCTGCCATAAGCTAGCTCATCCACATGCAAACATTGATCTGTACACAAGTTAATGTGACAGATATATCGTCATGCGGGAGGTTTACTTCTGTTACCGAGTTGGTATTGAAGCTTGCCTTATGACCTACAGAATGCTGAGAGTTCCAGGGATTCAAGGTCAACTCCCTTCTTTTTTTTTCAATTGTATTGGGATACTTGCTCTTTTGTAGTGATAAGATCACTGTTTATTTTTATTGATTTTTCTTTTGAGCAAGGGATTGGGGATATGGAGTGACAAAAATCACTGTTGTTTGTGCCTTTTGATGTGTGCACTATATTTTGTCAAATTTTTGAGTTTTGACATTTTGCAAATTTTTGTGTTTTGCAGATATTGAGAACTTTTGGGATTCTTAGGGAATTGGGTAGGGAGGAAGCTTGTCCTTTTGCCAACTCTCAGCATTCTAGGGGTCATTCGCACGGGGGGATGAGCAAGATAACCGTTTCGCTTGTGGTGACCTAGTTGTTTTGCAGTGTTTCATCTTTCGCTCACACGATTTTGGGAATTTTAGTGTTTTAATTTGTGTTGGGATGTTACGTAACAAGGTGTATTTCGAGTATGACTCTACCTTTATAAAATCCGTTCGACTTGGTACACTACATGGCTAAAGAGGAAAATGATGACTGAATTACTGAAACTCCTAGTACATTCCTAGACCACTGACCGTAGTGTGGTAAGATTTATGCATGTGTTTTTGTTGATTTTGATGAATTCGAGTATGCCTAGAATTGAGATGCAAATCTTTTTTTTTTTTTTTGATGATTTTTGTTGTTTTGTTTTTGTTGAATTTCTTGATTGTTTGACCAAGAGATTGCGATAATCCTTGGAGCTTTTGGGTTGACCAAGAGATTGCGATAATCCTTGGAGCTTTTTGTATTGACCAAGAGATTGCGATAATCCTTGGAGCTTTTTAGGTGACCAAGAGATTGCGATAATCCTTGGAGCTTTTTAGGTGACCAAGAGATTGCGATAATCCTTGGAGCTTTTTGTGTTGACCAAGAGATTGCGATAATCCTTGGAGCTTTTTGGGTTGACCAAGAGATTGCGATAATCCTTGGAGCTTTTTGGGTTGACCAAGAGATTGCGATAATCCTTGGAGCTTTTTGGGTTGACCAAGAGATTGCGATAATCCTTGGAGCTTTTTGGGTTGACCAAGAGATTGCGATAATCCTTGGAGCTTTTTGGGTTGACCAAGAGATTGCGATAATCCTTGGAGCTTTTTGGGTTGACCAAGAGATTGCGATAATCCTTGGAGCTTTTTGTTTGTTTGTTTTTGTTGAAATTTTTTTTTTTTTTTTTTGGTACATGGTTGTCTTAGATATGAAATGGTCGTAAATGACTGATATTCAAGGGTTCCGTTTCCTTGATACCGTCAAGAGAAGCTAGCCTGTACGTTCCTCGTCCTATTTTGCTATCAATGACATACGGACCTAACCAATTTGCCGCAAATTTGTCCCTCATATGGGACGGCAAATTAGAGTTTTGTTGGTTTTCCTTCGTAATCCGCATCACCAACCCGAAATTCTCTTAGGTGAACTTTCATGCTGTAAGCTCTCTTAAGCCGCTCTTGATAGATACGTAAGTGCTCGAGAGCATTAACGCGTCTTTCATCAAGCAACGTAAGCCGGTCTAACCGGCTCGCCGCGCAGTTGTCATCATCGATGAATTCCCGCATTGATATGCGGAGGGAAGGAATTTCCAACTCGAGAGGCATTACCGCTCTCGAGCCATACACTAGTGAAAACGGAGTTGCCCCATGGGCGTCCGAATGCTAGTGCGATAGGCCCAAAGGGCAAGTGGGATTTGTATGTGCCAATCCTTATGACTCGTCTCGCGACGGTCTTTTTAAGGATGGCGACTAGCATTTTGTTTGACGCCTCGCTTGCCCATTTGCTTGCGGATAATATGGTGTTGAAAAGTCGTGCTGAATTTTGTACTTTGTGGTTAAAGCACGCACGTCTTTGTTCTTGAATGATGGCCCATTATCCGAGATTATTTTGGATGGAATACCAAAACGACATATGATGTAATGCAAATGAACCTCCGCAATGCGGGGTCCTCGTCGTAGAGGTTAACGGAATTGCTTCCACCCATTTGGTAAAATATTCTGTGGCCGTTATGATAAACGTGTGACGGCCTGACGATGCAGGGGAGATCTTTCCAATTAGATCGAGGCCCCACTGCGAAAATGGCCAAGCAGACTGGACTGTCTCTAGGGCCTGGGAAGGTGCGTGCATCGATTGGCATGATGTTGACATTTCACACACCTCTTGACATATGCGCAGCAATCTCGCTCTAAAGATGGCCAATAATAGCCCATGCGAAGAATGCGCTTTGCAATGGCCATACCACTAAAGTGGCCGCCACATGTACCGTCATGCACTTGGGTGACTGCCCAAGTGGACTCTTGCTGGTCCAAGCAACGAAGAAGAATTCCGTCGTAGTCGCGACGATACAAAATGTCTCCTATCAAGACATATTTTGCCGCTTTCGTTTGAATGTTCGTTTTGCGGCTTGCGTCAATCCAAGGGGTAGATTACATAACTTGAGGTAATCTCTTATGGGTAAATACCAATCCCGTTGATCAGATACCTCGACAGTTTGAACAACCAATCCCTTTTGGAGTTCTTCCCTAACAAATGCTGATTGGGATAAAACTTGTAAAAATAGCGTTGTGTTGCTATTAATGGGAATTGGGGAGAACAAAGACCCCCAGCTTGGCGTGTTTCAAATAGTCTCGGATTCGAAAGAACTTATCCGAAGATGGTTCGATCCGGATCATGTGGATTCCTCGGCGTCAAGTCTGAGCTTGCGCGCTCCATCGCGGGTTGCGATAAGGTTTTGACCCGAATGGTTGTTATATCACCGGAAAGGTCTTGCGGGATTAGTGACCCCAAGGAGGCCATTGTGTCCGCAAAACGATTCGATGATCGAGGGAGTGCCTCGATGTCATACCACTCAAATTTTGCCAAGAATTTATCCACGAGGGCTTTATAGGCCTTCAGAACTGGGCATTTGCATTGATATACCCCTTTGACTTGATTGACGATTAACAGCGAATCGCCAAAGATGTTCATCTTTTGATGTTCATGGCGATTGTCGTCTCAAGACCTAGGAGCAAGGCTTCATATTCTCGCATTGTTGTTGGTGCACTGGAAGTTTAATTTAAATGACAGGGCATTGGAGCGCCCTGCGGTGTGAAGAATACAATTCCTGCGCCACCACCTTGCTCGCATTTAGAACCATCGAAAAATAAGGTTATGTCGGCCTGAGACTCAGCTCTTCGAACCGGCGATTCTCGAGACATGGAAGACCTCATCATCGGGTAGTTCTATGACCGGAGGCTGATCGTCTTCAAGAGGAGCCTCCGCTAGTTGATCGGCTATGACTTGTCCTTTTATAGATTTTTGTCCAATAAACTCAATGTCAAATTCCGTCAACAACATGATCCATTTCGCCGTGCGGCTACTATGATAAGTACGACTCATCATGTATCGCAATGGATTCTCCTTAGACACAACATACGTCGTGTTGCTCAACATATAGTGGCGTAGCCTTTGGTGGCAAACACCACCGCAGCGTAGTTTCTCAACGTATGCATAGTTAAGTTCGTGAATCGACTGTGGTGCGGCTAAGATAGTAAGTAGCCTCGTTCTTTGTGAAGTTCATTCTTCCGGGCTAGCATTACGCCTGCCACCTCGCAGCCGAGATGTACAAGTAGAACGGCACACCTGGTCTAGGCGGTGCCAATACCGGCGGCGAAGCCAAGTATTGTTTGATTTCGTCAAAGGCCGACCGGCACTCGTCATCCCAATGAAATGTGACCCCTTTGTGCAATAATTTGTTCATTGGTCGGCATTTGTCGATAATTGCGCTATGAAGCGTTTAATCGACGCGACCTTTCCTTGTAGACTCTCGAGCCGCTTGATAGTGGTTGGGGGAGCCATTTCAAGGATTGCCTTGACTTTGTTTGGGTCCACTTCGATGCCTCTTTTGGAGACTATAAAACCCAAGAGTTTTCCATATGTGACGCCGAACACGCACTTCTTGGGATTCAGCTCGACCTTATGCTCTATGAGGCGATCGAGGATCTTGCTTAAGTCACCGAGATGATCTGAGCGCAATTTAGACTTGGCTAACAAATCATCCATGTAATCTTCCAAAGTTTTGTGCATGTAATCGTGGAAGATATACGTCATAGCACGTTGGTATGTAGCGCCAGCGTTTTTAAGGCCAAAAGGCATGACCTTATAACAAAATGTCCCCCAAGGCGTTGTGAATGCCGTTTTGAGTTGGTCTTCGGGATTGATACGAATTTGATTGTATCCTGAGAAACCGTCCATTAGGGAGAGCATTTCGTGACCTCGCCGTAGCGTCTACCAATGCGTCGATGCTTGGCAAGGGGAAATCATCCTTAGGACTCGCTTTGTTTAAGTCTCGAAAGTCGGTGCATATGCGAATCCTCCCATCGGGCTTCTTGACGGGAACCATGTTGGACAACCATGGCGGATAATCCACGCAGATGACAAATTGTGCATCCAACAGCTTTTGTAATTCGTCTTTGACCATCAAGGCCACTGTTGGGTGCATCTTTCTTAGTTTTTGCTTTACTGGCTTGATTTTCGGATCAAGCGTTAAATTGTGCATGACTAGTCGTGGGTCTAGTCCTGGCATATCTTTGTATGACCATGCAAAAACCTCCTTCTTTTCTTTAAGAAGGGCCATGTAATCGGCTTGCTCTTCGGGGGAAAGGCCTACCCCTAGCTTGAGAATCAGTGGATTCATTGGATCTGTGCCGATGTCTCACGTCAGTCGTCTCTTCGACTGACATGTGAGATCCGTCCTCCAACCGATGTGGAGTTGGGATTAAATGGATATCATCACCGAGTTAAGATCTCGCGTTGGGGACTTTGGGTCCCTCTTCGAGCTTGAAAAATATCTTGAGTTGTCCTTGGGGTAAAATGAAGCATTTTACCGAAAGGCCGAGACTCGATGGTGACAATGGTGAGTTGACGCGATCCCATTCAATGGCATCCGTGTTTAGATGTAATGACCGTGATGGATCGGTCGGATTGCGGATGGGTGTGGTCAAATCAATGGAGATCATGTGGATGGAATGAATTTGGTCTCCAGAACCACGGGTGTGACGACTTGATTCTTTCAGATGTTCCCTATATTCTGGGTCTGGCTCTACGGGAACAGGCACGAATGGATCCTCTCTAGGTGCAAATTCGTCTCTAAGTGCGGAAAGGAAGGCGGGGTCTTCCCTTGGTACTGTTGTCCTGATGGGATCTTGAGGTGGACGATGCTCAACTTGAATTTGGAGCCATAGGCCTAGCACTTGGTCCCACCTCGTTGGGTCTAAGTGCCATTCATGTCCCAACCGTATACCCATTTGTCCCATTAGATCTTCATGGGTTAGAGCGTGGTGATGTCGTCGCGCATGTCTGAGATAGTCCATCTCGTCTCGTCTTCTGAATCGCTTTCATAGATCCAAAATTGCTCATCTTCTTCAGCATTTGTTGCTTCCGACATCGAGGACTCTTCTTGTTCCAAAAAATTAATCTGATCCCATTGTGGTTGTTCCACTCTTAGTGGAGGGACCTGATTCTTTTGAGACTGTGTTACTTCATCTGGAACCTCTAAGGGGAACAGCTTCATAAAAATATCTCGGAAGCCGTTGTTGTTCTTTTCGAGGACTCGCTCTCGAACTTTCACCTCTCTAGCAAAGGAGAGGGATTATTGTTGTTACTGTGGGTGTTTGTAGACCATGGGAGATAATCCCCCAATGTGTATTCTGTGTTTGGATTGGCGTATGGGTCTTGTGCCAATCCCCCGTTGCCTATTTCTAGGCCTTGCATGTTTTCAACCAAGATGTCTAATGGCAGGGGATGGTTGAACCCTACCCCCGACTTGTCGTATGGCACTCCGATATCTTGGCTGACAAAGGATCCGCATCCCTTGCTCGTATCTGCCTAGCCCATACCCATGCCAATTGCATTGTTCGAGATATTTTAGGGCAAATTCTGGGTTCGACAGATAATTGATGTTTTCGACAAAAGGTTCTTCATCTGTTTCCTTTTGTTCGCATGGTTCAAAACCATGATCAAGGCCCCCATACACAAAATTCGTTTGGTTCGGTGGGTAGCCTAAAGGGACGATTGTTCCAATGGGGAGGCGAGGTCTTCCCATGTCTTGTACTGACTCCAGTGTGGGGGTTGCCACAACATTTTGCACTATGTACTCTCCTGTGCCTGTACTGGCCATCTCAACAGTGATTGTTGATGATTGGGTAGGAGGAAACGGTAGTCCTTCCTGAGTCCATTCCATGTTTGGTTGTTCAGAATCTTGGTTTCCGTTGCGTTGGGCGCTTCCTCTGTTGATATTGTTGAGATCGTGGGCAACCCCTCTTCTAGAGGCTTAACCTCCTCCATGATTTTCTTTCCCTTGTCCTTCAGTTGGGCCACGATAGGTGGCGCTGATGATGAAGGAGCCAATGATGACATCTCACCTGGCTGGGATTTTACCTTATTGGCCACCGCTGTGCTCGCGGTATCGGACCTCGTTTAGATGGATTTAATTGAAAATCCACATGCGTTGATGGTAGGGTCGATTGAGGTATGAATTGTACCGCATTGCAATACTTGAAGGGCTCTAAGTCCATTGGGACTACATGTATTTGCCCTTCATAGGCATACTTCAAGCACTGGTGTGCGATCGAGGGGACACACTTCATGTCCCTGATCCAAGGCCGCCCCAACAGTATGTTATAAGCCATTTCGCCTTCCAACACATGGCAGAGTGTGGGTATTGACTTTTGTCCTACCTGTATAGGCAGAACAACCGTGCCGATCGTCGAGCAAATTGCATCGTTAAAATCTCGCAGTGTGTACGTGGAAGCCGTGATGTGAGAGGTCGGCAGCTTTAAATGCTTTAACGCAGCAGATGGTTATAATGTTACCGGACGAGCCAAGATCTATCAAGACTCTCTTGTACGGGATCCCGTTGACCCGCGCGATAACGTGCAGGGGTGGATCCGGCATGTCATTCGATATTGTTTTGACCTCATTTTCTTTGAATGTGATGACAGTCTACGTACATTGTTTCACATGTCCCACGAAAGCGTTGAAAGAATTAGCTTCGTGGGGTTGTACTTCAATGGCTTTTAAGATTTCCATAAGAGCTTCTCTATGTGGACCTGATTGTTGAATAAGCTCGTAGATGGACAGCCTAGCTGACGTGGTCCGCAAACTTCGCGTGAGTTTGGTTCGTATCGTGACCTCAGGTCTAGGCGGAGGTAACTGCATCGGGCGTTGTTGAGGCTGCGATGTCGACGGAACTTCCCTCGCAGTACCTCGGGGGCAACCGCCGGGTATTTTCTCGTTCCTTGTTACAATGCTAATCATTCCCACAAATCCTTGTGCGGGAAGATCTTGTCGCACCTCGTTTATTTGGAGCGGTTTTGTCCGCGCCTCGTAAGGTGCAAGGGGTCCTTGAATACCCCCATTTGTTGGTTGTTAGGTGCGATGGGGTTGTCCACGACCAATGTTCGATTGTCGATCAAATCCTCGGACTAGTTCTTTGAATTTCCAAGACCCATTTAGGTCATGTCCTCTGCGTCTATGAAATCTGCAATACAATTCCTCCCTATACCCCTTAGGCTTAGGAACGCTAGGGTCAAAAATTTGGATTTCGGCAGAGTAACTAGATTCGCCGCTGACAAGCGGTCAAATAAGGAGTCCCTAGACTCCGCATACGGGGTGAATTGTCGCCTAGGGCGACGCTCCGATACTCGTTCTTGTCTCCCGTTATCTCTTTCGTAAGGTGAGGCACCGCTCGGTAGTTAGCCTTTGAGGCTGCGTTTCTTGCACGTGCGCCGGGACATTTATCGCAACTTGGTTGATTGCAGCGTGTTGTGGTTGCGTTGTCCCGCTTTAGTGGTTTTATTCCACTCTTTCTTCTTAGGCTTGGCAATTGCGCCTTCGCCTATCTTAATCTCTTCTATGACTCGGCTTGCGCCAAAGCTTCTTCTAAGTCGTCGTATTGTCGCAAAGCAACAATAGACCGGAGATTGATTTTAAACAACTTTTCGCGAACATTTGCGTGAGGTCCGACATGGGAGGACGGTAGGGTAACTTAGAAAGCAAAGCTCTCCATCGGTTCCCGTACGCTGCCATTGTTTCCTCCTCAAATTGTTTAAGGCTAGCAAGATCACTAAGTGATGCCTTCTTCCTTGTGTTGAAGGCGAAGCGTTCAAGAAACGCATCTACTAGCCGATCTAAGCTGCTTATGCCGTGTTTGGGCAGCTGTGTGAACCAATCCGAGGCGGGGCCTCGCGAATGTGGTTATGAATGTTCTAAGCAATAACGCGTCATTATCTTGAATGCCGAAGCATTGGCTTAGAAACCGTGTAACATGTTCCTCGTGCGTCCTCTTCACCTTTAAAACCGCCAATTGAGGCAACTTAAAGTGTTCGGGGTAGAGAGGTGTAGGCACTGAGGGATGCACCGGATTATTGCGGAGTAGACGTAATGTGGGTTTTTGATGCCCAGCAGCTTTTGTCTCCACCGACTCTAAACGCTCCAATAGCGCTTGGTATGCATCGGAAGATTTTATTTCTTCCTCTCTTGTTCGCTCTTGTTGCAAGTTACGGTAAACTGGAGGCCTATGGAGGGGTGGCCGAATGGCATCCTTCCTTGCCTTGATGGGGAGTTTCGATATACTCCTCTTCTGGTTCATACTCCTCGTAAAATTCTTGAGGAGTCTCAGGGCGAAACCTATGACCCTGATCAAGTTCTTGCTGAAGGTACCCATCATTGTTTCGGGGAGTTGCCTCCCTTTCAAATCTATGGGGTCTTGGAGGCAGAGTTTGACGAGGTCGTGGAGACCTGTCTTGCGCCAATGGATTACGCCTCTCATACTGTTCAGCTCTTTGGATGCGAGGGGTTGGCCCCCTCTCAGGTATTTCATAGCGTAACTCATCCGCTTCGCGTTGCATGCGTTCTTTATCCAAGCGGTATTGATACTCTATCTCTTGTTGACTTTGTTTAAGCCGCATGATTTGGGCTTGACGGGTGGTATATCTGGCGACAACCGGATCAATTTGTTCTACCCTATTTTGTTTGGGAGGTTCAAATGTTCCTCCTATGGGTCTACCTTGATTTTGATGCTCTAAGGTTTCAATGGGTCGCTTCCTCTGTCGAGGTAGGTGGTATGTGCTCGAGGTTCTGGCCTCAAGGGGTGATCATGATATCCCGTCGGTGCGGAAATGCAAGGTTCCCGCATTGTTTGTTGCTCTCGAGGAATGTGATGGTTTTCCTCATACTCCCTTTCATGAGTGTAAATGGGATGGGCGGAGTTAGGTCGCCCTATGTAAGGAGCCCCGCGCTCCGGATGTGGTCTTTCTGTCTCGATGATAGGTAAAGAAGGGACGCCATATCCATGTTGCCCCTCTAAATGGACAAGCAGCTCGTTTAGCGCTTCATTGCGCGGTGGCCACTCATGCCTACCTTCAAGAGGTGATTCTCTATTTATGTCAAGGTCTACATGTAAGGCATCTTCCCGAAAGGGGCTGCTTTGAATAGGCATACCCCACCGAGGATTCTGAATTGGATTCTTTTGTAGGTTAGACCGATAAGGCGGTATAACCAAATCCTCAGGATTGAAGTGAAGGCAACTTGTGCCTGCTTTTTGTGTACCTCTCGGAGCTTCTGCCCTTGATTGGGCTTGACTACGGGTGTACACCATTGCGGTGCTTCTATGCTATCTAAATAAGTTTTTATCTCGTTTTATGATTTTCTCTTTTTTTTTTTTTTTGTCTACTCTAAGCAGAATTAAACACACACATTCACAAGACCGTGATTATCTCTTTTAAGGATTCTTGGTGTGCCCTAAACTGGTTTAGTGCATTTTGATGTTTTGTTTTGTTTTTGTAAGTTTTGTAGAACGTTTAAATGCATCATGTAGGCTCTTATAACTCCAAAAGGTCGCCCCTTCAATATACCTGCCATGCCGATATACCAACCTCTCTATATACCCGCCCTTACGAGAGGGAGACTATAGGTACGTGAGAGCAGAAGGTACGTGGTACATAGGCGGTACGGAAGGGGGATTGTCCCGTTAATGACACCTACCATAGAAGACTTATCCTCGCGCGCATGGGAATCACCCCAGCTACGCTCGGTCTGTCTTCGTCAGGATTTACGCCTAACAACAGTTGACAATCGGGAAATGGATGCAAATCAAGCCAAGGCGGTGATTAAATCCACCAATGGTCTTGATCAAGGGCTGGGGTCTTAAGACCAGCTCCTTGGTTTAAAGTTGTCTCGTGATGTGTGTGGGATTCGTTTTATCCAATAAAATGAAACTAGCATACATGACTTTTCCTAATGCAATGCAAGATTAAATGAAAACAATTAACGAAGTTAAAAAATAGAAACATAAACAGAAAATTATAACAGAGATCATGAAAATCCCTACCTCTTCTCTCGCTCGCTCCCGTTATCTCCGAATTTCTGCTCGAAAATCCGCAGACAGAATTCGTCCCTCCGGGAGACGAATTTAATAATTCGTCCCACCCGAGATCGAATTTGAATTCGTCTCAGGTCGACGAATTAAAAGGATTCGTCCCTGTCAGAGACGAATAGCAGTCTGCAACAAAAAAGTGTACCTATCAAGCACAAACACAAAATTTTTAATTAGTTTCTGTGATTTCAAAACCAGGGAACAGGGTCCCACCGTGATCGCCACTGAAAGCACGAGATTCCGGTCAAAGGAAATCATTCAAGTGCAATTGCATTCAAAGTTAATCACGCTTAAGTCCTAGGAATGTACATTGCATGAAACGAAAAGAGACATGTTGTAAGAGACGCAATCAGATAAAGAAAAACAGCCCTTTCATTAATTTCTTTCGATCTCTATTACAATAATGCCTCCTCCCTTTTCAGGGGCTAGGAGCGCAAATAAGGTTTGATTACAATCGTTGAATGGTTCCTCCTTCCGCGTGCCCACGATTGCACCGGGCGGGCTAAGATGATGCCGCCGCTGATGTTGATGGGTTCTTCGCCTCCGCTGCTTCTCCTGCAAAACAAAGAAATGATCAAGACGTTAGTAGCACCCGTTGCAAATGAAAATCATTCTCTCTCTAAAACTAACAAAATATGCATACGAATATTTGCCCGAAACCATGAAAACATGAATCCAAATTGCTTCAAAATCCGACGTAAGGTAAGAACAGCCACCGTAAGGCCACCGCCACCGAGGCAACTGGCCAATTCACCTTAAACCGGAATTCGTCCCCGGGCGAGACGAATTTCGACCGTAATTCGTCCCCGGGTGGGACGAATTCTTCCGAATAGGAGAAATCGACCCGTCGCTGCTCCAATGTCGGATCTCGGGACCTCGCAAAACTCCCGCAAATAGGGGGGTTAGGTAATTGGGGCCATTTTGGGACGACCCGCATGGTCGGATTTTCCCAATTTGGCCTCCTCCCTCGGGAATTTAACCTTGACACCTGCAAGTTAGCGAAACGATAAAGCAATACAAAACACCCTAAACTCTGACCAAAAGCTACAAAATTGCAATTATAGACTAATCAGACCTAGTAACACATAATGCAATCTAAAAATTAATCTAAAGTGCTCAAAAACCGAAATTAGAACTTGGGGGTGCGGGGGTGCCCAAGTGGGCCTCCCACCGTTGGCCCTCGATTTTGGAGCCAATCCACCAAGGATGGGCCCAAAACCTTTTAGGATTGGGGGTCGGCGAATTGGTGGGTTCGGATGTCCATGCGTCGGATTTGAGTAAGGTTCGAGCTTCCAAAGGCCACCCAACAACCTCCCTTGCAAAAGAGATTGATGGATGTAGGAAGGTGAACAAAGGGGGATGCAAATGAGTCTTCGATTCGGCAGCGACTTCGTTGCTTGAACACTCCTTCCACCTCGCATATTTTGGGTGAGAAAAGTCCCACCTTTTATAGACCCAAGGGGTCTCTTTTGGGAGGGAAGCACAAAAGCCAAGTGTTGACCATGGGCGCCATGTGGCGGTCTTGTCTTCCCATGAGGGAGGGGAGTCCTTCCCTGACTTGAACTTTGATAAATGCTTCTTGTAACAGTCCTCTAACGGCCCCTCTCTGCACTTACACATGAGTGCAAGGTAGGAGCCCTTAACCGATCGTTTCGGGCTGCCACTTGGCACCATTTGCCCTTTTGCCCGTTGCTTAGAATTCGTCCCACCCGGGGACGGATTCGGAATCCGTCCCGGGGTGGGACGGATTCTATTTTGAATTCGTCCCCGGGTGAGACGAATACCGGGCAAAGTGCCCAAGTGTGCCAAATTGCTCCTTGACCTTACAAAATCGCTATGAAAGTGGTTAAGACCACTGTTTGACCTCTGAGGGCTGCCCTGGGGGCTGTGTTTGTCAAAGCGATCAGTGTTTGCAATCACATAATCGGATTGGTGCTGTTTTGGTGTCTACAACACCTTCTCCAATAAAGTTTTGTAGCCAAAGCCTGCCCAAAAAGAGTTGTCTATTGCAGCCCAAGGCCTCCATCTTGTACCGGCCTACATATAGAATCCCACTTAACCAAACTCCATTTAGATTGATGAAGTTTTCTAGACCATAAAAATTGTCTTGACAAAGCATCCATGTCCTTGATGAAGTGAGAGAAAGCTATTTGTAAAAAACATCTATAAATGGGTAAAACATGAACAACATATTTTAAAAGAAACACTCTACCTACAATGGATAGCCATCTAGAAGTCCAGTGATTCACCTTCCTTCTAAACTTATCAAGCATAGACTGCCAAGAAGATCTAGGTAGAGGATGAGATGAAATTGGAATACCAAGATAAATGAGAGGGGGAGTCCCAACCTGGAATCTTGGAATGCGAGCAATCTTGGCTTAAATAAGAGGAGGGGTATTGAAAAATAAAATACAAGACTTGTTCTCATTAATCAACTGTATAGAAGCACCAAGATATATGTCAAGAGATTGTCTAATATTGCTAGCTTCCCTGATAGTGGCAACTCCCAACAAAGTAGTATCATCAACAAATTGAAGGTGGGAAAGAGGTGGCAAACTACTATCCCACTTCCACCCCTAAATGAGACCCTACATGACCTGAGACTTGAGAAATATTCCCAACCCTTCTACCGTAATTATAAATAAATAAGGAGATAAAGGATCTCCTTGCCTCAATCCCTTTGAGGCCTTTCAATATTAACAAGAATTTTGAAGATTATTGTTATGTTTAATTACAAGGATTTTTAATATGTATTTAGCTATTGAATTAAAATTATTCAATTTTATATTATAATTTATAATTTTTTTATTATTCTAAATGAATGGTAAGCATATTTCAATTGTTTTTTATATAATAGTTTATATTTTTAAAGGCTAATTTATTGGAAAAGTTTCATCTTAAATCCAAAGGTATAAAGTGAAAGGTTAGTTTAGATAATGCATTTTAGAAAAGTTGATGCTTTTAGTTATCCAAGTTGTTTTAATTATCTAAATCATCCTTTTTCTTATTTAGAATATATTTTTAAACTATTATTAAAATTCATTTTTCTTTAAGTTATTGTTTTATCTTATTTTTAAAAGGTTGAATACTTTCTATAATGAATTTAAGACTTCTTTAGAATGAATTATTAAAAAATATTGTGAATGCAATATTCCCCCACTTTTGTATTAATAATCTCAAAATTAAAATTTTAAGAGATAATTTAAATAAACACTTCATTTATTGTGTTGAAATTAAGAATTATAAAGAGAACTTCAAGTAGTTTCATTTTCTAAATGTAATATTGAACTAGCTTGCAAATGAACCTCTTCTTCTTATGTGAATATTTTACATTAAACTTTTTAGTTCTTAGCCATATTGAGATAAGGAATTTAGTGTCAAACGCAATTCTAACTACTATTACAAGGATTACTGACATAGGCATCACTAGTATCACATATCCAATAGTAGAAATATAATAAAAAAAAACACATAAATTTAGAATAGTATTATAAATAAAATTTTGGGATAATAAATATAACTATCGTTGCACTCTTCAATGGGGTAAGCTCCTTAAAAAATCTTTCTAATATTTTATAGTCTCATTCATGTCAAGATTCTATGGCAATATTCCTGACTACATATTCTATAAGAATTATATGCATGATTGCAAATCAAATATATATGATTCTATGAAACTCCTTTCTACCTATATCTAACTTAACACATGGACATTTTAAATACTCGATATGGTGTAATATCATATTTCAATATGTGTTTGCAATCCCCTCAGAGAAGCTTTATCCTTAAATCTAAAAGTTTGGAAACTAATTTTGAAGCTCCTACAATTACTCCCACATGACATATTCTTGTTGTAGTCCCTCTAATTATACAAGCACTTCAATAATGTTACAAGAGCAAAGATATTGAGTCCTTTGATCTAGGATAGTTAATGGTTGAAGAAGAATATATCTTCCTTCTTATAACTCAGAAGGACTACGTACACCTAGGTATGTGTCATCATAACCTTTTTTAAGCAATAAATATAAAATATTAGATGGATATTAAGTGTTATTGGTAGCTTCAATTTGTAAGCAACTTCTCCTCCCCACTGGAGTACCTTATAGGGTCCATACAACTTCGGTGGTAGCTTTTATCAACCATTTTATTTTAGATATATTTGCTTGTAGGGTTGAAGATAGAGAAAACCCATATCCATACTTCAAACTCACTCATAATATTGTGTTTATTTGCCTATTATTTCATGTAATTTTGGGTGATCGTTAAATTCTATTTCAAGACAACTAATACCTCCTACATTTAAGTGAGAATTGTATCAAATACTTTGACCTTTGACTTGCCTAGCAAGTAAGGGGTAAGTGTTGGAGTTGGTTAGCCATAACCTACCTTATACAAATTCATATTTGTGGTAGTATAAAAAGTGGTGTTGTACCACCATTCTATTAAAATAAGTGATTGACTCATCTTGGATTACTAATAAAAGACAAAGAATAGAAGTAATATCTCAAGACATTTATTTATCACCTCTATCTAACCATCATTTTATGGGTGATAAAATATAGTTTGCTTCAAATATATTCCCTAGATGTGATGTAGTTCCTCTTAGAACTTTTTAGTAAACTTCTTGTCGCAATCACTGAATATTGAATGCATGCTTTTATGGACCCAAATATTTGATCTACAATATAGGGATAACCTAAGGAGCAAATATGAGCATACTTGGTGCAAATATAAAAAAATATTGATCTTTATCTACTTTAATCTAAGCATAACTAATTGTAAATTTAGAAAACCTAAACGATGAGACCTCTACTATGTTTAACTCGAATTATGTACATGAAATAGAAAACATCAAAGTCTAACTTCTTTGAATCATATAAACTACAATTTATATGAAGTGATTTGTAGTCTAGTTACTAGTTTGTTAAACATTATTTTTTACAATGGTCAAGGATTTTACACATTTTATATTCTAATATTTGAAAATTTTATACTAAACTTTAACTTATTAATATAAAATTTTAAATAAATTTATCCAATATTTTTTCATAAATAGGGACTTTTCATTTGACATAAAAGACAAGTTCAATAAGCATCAATAGATAATATAGAGGTATTAACACAACAACATGCCAAAGTAATGCCAAAAATTATCAATTATTCTCCTTTGCTATTCACCTTAACCCTAATTCAAATATGTTTTTTCACTTGAGAGTTATACATTAAGAATACAACCATGAAAAAAATTAACTAAACTAAAACCTAAAAATCTAATATTGGATTCCAAGAGGCCCTATATCTCAACTTAAAAGAAATGTATTATATCTTTAAAATAAATTACATCAAAAATTTAAAATAATATTTATTAAACATTGTATAACAATAAAATGTTAATAAAATGAAGGAATATTGTAAGACTATTCTTGAAATGCCTTCAGATTTTTTTTGGGTGTTGAATTAAATTATGTTAGAATAAGAGAATATTCTCTTAAGTTCCACTAGGATAGACACACTTGAGTTTTCACTCCTCCATGTGTCAGGAGAACTCTCAATCGTGTCTTCATCAGGTCTGATGAGTTGTTGTAATCCAAAGGCTCTCAAATTATCAACTTTGTTATTTATACAAAGTTGATCCTTGTCTTCATTAGGTCTGATGAGTTTTTGTAATCCAAAGGCTCTCAAATGATCAACTTTGTTATTTATACAAAGTTTATCCTTGGAATAAAGCAATCAAGCATTTCATTTTCTAACATGGTATTAGAGCAAACTTTCCCTGCCCTGTGTACCTGAGAGAGGATTTCTTTCATAGGGGATTTCCCTCATGGAAATTGCCTCTCATTTTTCATTTTTTTTTATTTTTTTCTAAGGAGTATGCTCTTCATCATTTGATGGATCAGAAACCAGATGATAAAAATATTAAAATTTGGTAGGTCATTTTAGTTTTTTAGGTTTCCTCTATAGATCTGGTTTCTGGTTTGGTGTAACCTTTCTATTTGTGTCTGATAGCAGCATTGTTCAACAACAAAATTTATTTTACAGTGAGATGCCATGAAGAATAATATGTAGAAGTGACATCACTTATCTTGATTGATGCGAAGTTTGTTAACACAAGCCAAAATATTTTCCTTATGAGCATGTGGATAAAGATCCCTGTAGTTAACTTGTGTTTTAGCATTATCTCCCATGCTCTGCTTTCATGAACGTAATGGAATATTTGGAGCTACGATTCCGTAAGTCCATATTTGGGTTTCGATTGTGTTAGATGGTGAGCAACCTCTCCAAGAAACTATGATAGCCTACGATGAAATAACCAGTCCTTTCGATAGAGTACCCGTCCATGATACTATGTATTTGTTCTTCGCGATGATGATAATTTTTTTGATCAAAAAACATCAACAATGGAGATAACAGTTGACATTAGGGATTTCTAAATCCTGTGTTCACTACAGTGTGTAAAATCTTGTGGTTTGTATTCGAGGTATCATAGGGTATTTTTTGCTCGGGAAAAAATGCAATGTTGCCAAGTCCAGGATTTGAATACTGCCTATAATTTGGTGTGAGCTCAGATGTTACCCATTGTTCATAAGATAGTGGAGCCTTGTTGTAATACAGTGTGCCACTTCTGCACAGATCTCTGCCCGACTATGTGCGGTGGTCCACTGGTGATCTGTTGGGGGTGATCGGATCTGGATGCCTTCTTTACGGAGAATGTGGATGTAATTTGCCATATATTTCAATATTTGATGGAGCCCTCTAAATGGCGGAGTGTTGTGCAGGAAAACTTCTGGCTTTAGCTTTCCCCCTGGTGTCTATCTTATGTCATGGTGAAGTTTCGATGGCAGATATTGTTATTACTGCAGTTGTAGCAGAGGTAAAGCAGATATATCGGTGGTGTAAATGCTCCTTTGGTGTATTTTCTTTCTCATAGATCATGTATCTATTGTTTGATTGTCAGTTCTCTAGGAGTTGACGCGGCTCAAAATAGACTCTTTGCAAAGACTGTTGGAGAGACTGTTAACGCATGCTAGAAAATATTTCCTTTGGATCATTCGACACATAGCCAATCTTCTTTTGGCACGTTCAGAGAATGAAAATTTTGGTGAATAAGGGTCAGTCTTCTTTTGGCAAATACGGTGAGAAGCCTAACCTTTTTTTTTTTTTTGAGCAATCAATACCAGATGACACGTAGTTCAATCCCCTACCTAGCGCATTCGATAAATGAGGTTATTTGGTGCATTAAAACACACAGGCCAATCTTATTTTTGTGGAGTCATTCACCAACCTCGAATCTTAACCATGAATCGCGCATTGATAGTGCAGTTGATGGACGTTCACGAACGGTTATATTCATTATCTGGTGTCTCCTGTAGAGCGATGACCTGTAGGTGGAGATGTAGTGGACAAGGCGGAAGAGGACTATGAACTCCATTTTTGCCACGACCAGCTTTTCTCCGTGATGTACGCGCAAATATTTTCTATTTGTGCCTGCCTATACTGCTATGCTTTGTTGAAGATAACTGACAATTTGGCCTTAGATGATGGCCCTGTTCCATCTCTGTGATGCCGTCGTGGATGGATTTGTGATGATTGGTGATAAACCACTCAACAGTTTGGAGCAGTACCTTTAATGATTCAATAGACCCGCTACAGTGGAGCAATTTCTCATCCCACGTACTCAGAAAGAGTTCAGGATTGGACGATGTCCTTGAACAGCTAGGTCCCTATAGCGGAAGGTTCAAGTTGTTCATCAATAGACAAAAAAGTTCATAGATCAGACAAAGTGGTTGTAATATTTTCATTCGACATTAAACAAATTATTGCTACACTCGTTGTTGAAGACAGACGATGGTAGTGTCGGGGAAATTTTTTGTCCAGATCTGTGACGGCTTATTTTTGTTTTTAGAAAAGAACCAGGGATCTGAGCTACTGTCTACAGCTGATTTTTAGTTGTGAATGATCATTTTTTGTACAATGATAGCCTGCACCTATTCTCTTATGGAAGATAATGCTGCTCAGGCCATTGCCACTAGACGCGTGATACGAAGACAATCTCGTGGTGGACTTCAGAGATATGATTAGACTTGATTTTTAAATGAGCAATTGGTTTCACGTGCTATATTGGGCGAGAGAAGTATTTTTTACTTTGTCATTACTTCTGGAGTGCATTGGTATTGTCTTTAATTATGTGGAAGATGCCAACTTTATCCATAATCAGTTTTATTTTGTAGATATTTTTGTTGAATTATTTCGGTGGATTGCGAACTTTTGTGATGCGACAGGCATTCCAGGGGAACAATGTCTACTTTGAATCATCCAAAACAGATCTACGAGATAAAACTATGGATATTTGGTACCTAATGGTGGCATTAATCCATGTACTCCAGATCAAAAAGTCTAGGTAAATCAATCGGCGGTGCTGGGAGACCGGGATATCGTGGGCCGCTGTGTTGAAGTTTTTTTTCGGTTGTGGGCTGCTGTGTGGGTAAGTGTGATGATGTTGTGTTAGTGCTGAGAACATTTTGCATGCACGTCAAATATATGGTTTTTTTCTGCATTTCAATGCTTATGAGCGTTAATTGTCCAGCTAAGCATCCCCACCCACAGTGGAGATCGTGATTTTATAATGCTGGTTGACCGTGATTTAATCCGTAGTGGAAAAAAAGTTGTTGATGAAATTAATTTTATTATGACGCTGATCTAGTGGTGAAATTTTTTTATCCTCAGTTTTTCATTTTTTTAATTCATATGCCAATTGAGGGTGTGTAGCTATGTGATAGGCAGACGTCCACTTACGGGGGAAAATTGTAGCTGCGTGATAGACTACTATTTTATTGGCTGAATGTAACCTTTTTTTTTACCACCTCGTTGTCTAGAAGTGAACTTGCTGTGTTTCTATGCTACTTGTTCAAGTCTTGAAGTGGGGTGGTAATGGGGCCTCCGACACGGGTCCCCGACCGCTTGTTTTCCTAACATGCTGAAGTTCGTGCCCTTTGAAGAGTTCCGCATTCCCACTCTTAACCAATGGGGCCAATGATTAGTGAGGTTTTGAAAGAGATATTTATTTTAAATGATGGGAAACATTAGTGGGACTATTTGAAAAAAAAAATTCTCATTATGGGTCCAACAATATGTATTTTTTTTTAAATGTAGAACCTATTCCTTTTAAGTGAGGGTAATTTTTTTTTTTTTTTAAAGTGAGGGCCAATTTATTATTTTTAAGCACCACTTTATTCACTTTAAATGAGGGCCTATTCCTTTTAAATGAGGGCCACTTTATTTTTTTTAGTGAGGGCCTATTGATTTTAAGTGAGGGACATTTTATTTTTTTAGTGAGGGCTTATTCCTTTAAGTGAGGGTCACTTTAAAATTTTTAAGTGAAACCACTTTATTCACTTTAAGTGAGGGCCTATTCCTTTTAAATGAGGGCCAATTTTTCACTGTAAGTAAGGGCCTATGATCTTGTAAAACTTTTTCGAGTGTATTATCGGTTGAACTTAACACTCCCAATATTTTATCTTTCCTTGTTTATTTTTTGTTTCTCCTTATGTTTTTTGGACCTTATTAATCATCCCATTGTGTTCATATAGGTGGACATCACAATTTTGTGCTTGTGGAGTCATTTCAAACTACCCTTGCAATTGTAATGCTTCTTTTTCCATCCTATATTCTCACCCTTTCTTGTGAGACACTATGGTATCAGAGGGGATTTTTTCTTTGGTGATCTGTCTTCTTTTAATATCACATATTGTACATGGGTACCTAATCAGGCCTTGTTGTCGGGACTCATACTTGAGGAAATACCCCTTCTTTTGTTGTTTGTCCATCCCTTTTGGAATAGTTGTTCAACCTTTTGTGTCACACAGGTGGATACCACTAATGCTTATAGAGTCAATTCGGACATCCCTTGCAGTTTTTGTGGTTATTTATCAATCCTAACTGTGAGACACTTTGGTTTCAAGGGATTTTACTAGTGACCATTTTTTCATGGTTCACATGCACAAGTCTGGGAGTATGACTTCATTTCTGCAACAACTCTCTACCCTTTTCGAGACATCTGATGGGTCCATTGCAAGGCTTCCTAATAGAAGTTTTCCTAATGGGCGTTGAAGAGGACATCTTCCTTCCTCTCAATCCTTCATGCACATCTCCCTTATTCTACTATTCTGGCAGGTGGTTTCCTTATTGTGTTCATATAGGTGGAAACCACACACTCATGCTTGTGGAGTCCTTTTGGACTACCCTTGCAATTTTTAGGGATCTTTCTCCATCTTATCTTCACACTCCTTATGAGACACTTTGGTCTTTTTTAGGAGAGTTTTTCTTTACTAATAACTCTTCCATTTTTATCACATATTGTAAATGAGTACAACATAAGTTTTATACCATTTTATTAGCCCATTGTGTTCATATAGGTGGAAACCACATACTCATGCTTGTGGAGTCAATTTTTGGACTACCCTTGCAATTTTTGTGGTTCTTTCTCCCTCCTATCTTCACACTCCTTCTTGTGAGACACTTTGGTTTTAGAGGACTTTTCTTTAGTGATATTTATTCTTTTGATCACATGTTGTAAATGAGTACCTTATCAGGCCTTGCTACGGGGACTCATTTTTGTGGCTATACCATATCTATTGTACATGAGTACCTTATTAAGACTTGGTTTCGAGACTCATCTTCTGTGGGTATGCCACATACTGTTCATTCATTTTTCACTTACCCCTACTATCACTTAAGGGGGGTGTTAAAGTATCTTGGCGCACATAGTTTTTTTTTACCTCTCTTTCATTCTTCTTGTTCAACAGAAGATAATATTTACCATAAAAAGACATGCCTCTTCCTATTTTCTTAGAAGCACTTCATTCGGAAACATAGTTAGAGAGAAGGTAAACACTTAGAATCAAATTGCAAATATCTTCACCAAGTCATTTCCTTCTCTATGTTACCTTCAGTTGTGATATAAGCTTGGAGTAATAGAGTTGCATTGATTGGTTTTATGAGGACAATCTTTATCATAGGAAGACAAGCCTCTCTTCTTCTAAATAGTTGGTTTTTCCCCATAGGGGTTTTTTCACCAACTATATATTGTATATGAGTACTTGATTAGGCCAATTTGCCAAGATTCATCTCTTTTTTTGTATAAATAGGACAATCTTGGCCATACAAAGACAAGCCTCTCTTCTTTTCATAGTTGGTTTTTCCTCATAGGAGTTTTTTCACCAACTATATATATATATATATATATTGTGTATATGAGTACCTGATAAGGCCAAGTTGTCAGGAATCATCTTTATTTCTGTATAACGATGAAAATCTATCATATGAAGATAAGCCTCTCTTTTTTTCATAGTTGGTTTTTACCCATAGGGGTTTTTTCACAAACTATATATATATATATATATATTGTGTATGAGTACTTGATCAATCCAAGTTGTCAGGACTCATCTTTCTTTTTGTATAAATAGGATAATATTCGACATACGAAGACAAGCCTCTTACTTCCTTTTGATTGATGGTTTTCCCATTGGGATTTTACCATCTCTTCAAAATAAGTCATTGTACATGAGTACCTCATCATGCCTTGTTTCAGGGACTCATTTGTTCGAATATCCCCTATAAATAGTTGGTTTTTACCCATAGGGATTTTTTCACCAACTATATATTGTATCTGAGTACTTGATCAAGTCAAGTTATTGGGACTCATCTTTCTTTTTGTTTAAATAGGACAATCTTCACCATACGAAGACAAGCCTCTTACTTCCTTTTTATTTATGGTTTTTCCCATTGGGTTTTTACCATCTCTTCAAAAGAAGGCATTGTACATGAGTACCTCATCAGGCCATGTTCTCATGACTCATTTGTAAAAATCTCCCCTAGTATCACTTAAGGGGGGTGTTAGAATAAGAGAATATTCTCTTAAGTTCCACTAGGATAGACACACTTGAGTTTCCACTCCTCCATGTGTTAGGAGAACTCTTAGTGGTGTCTTCATCCTGGTCTAATGAGTTGTTGTAATCCAATGGTTCTCAAATGATCAACTTTGTTATTTATGCAAAGTTGATCCTTGGAATAAAGCAATCAAACATTTCATTTTCTAACAAATCCAACAAATTTTAAGAAGTAAAAAATTCAATTGAATAATTTTGTACCAGAATATGTTAAGTTCTTATGAATTTTGATGAAGAATTAAGGGAGGAAGAATGAGAGTCATAGAATTTGAATGTGGTCATGGCAAGATATTGCAAGGTCAAGGAGGGTCGGGCGGGTCGAGCGACATAGGTGTAGGATAGGCCCTTAAAACTGGTGGCATTGATCAGAGGATGGAGATGGGGCAGTAGGTGGCAGCGTATGATGTTGGTCTGCATGTTTTAGGGAAGTCAGTTACTAGGGGGATGTTGCTTCCCATGTAGCTCAACTCTTGTGGTGGTGATTTTGGGTGATGTTTTGCATCATCTCGAGGTTACTGGGGGTTCTTCTCTAGTTGTTGAACTCTTAGGTGGGGCCCATTCTGTTGATCCTTTCTCATTGTCACGTAAGCATTCCTTTACTATGGTTACCGCTAAAGGCCATACTACTAGCAGTTCAACAAGCCTTATTAATATTTCCTCCTTGAGTGATAAACTACTCATCCGAAACAAGCTTCTCATTATTCCCATGGAGGAAGACCCCTAGCACCTAGTCAAGAAATTCCAAGGGGGTAGGCCTGACATTGATGCCATCAGAAGATGAGACTTTATCAAATGGAAATCCAAAGGATCTTTGGATATTGTGGCTACGTCCAATGGATTTTTCCTTATTAAACTCAATCATGAGGAAGATTCTAAGAGGATCCTTGGAGGTCGACCCTAGGTTTATGACAAAAGGAGTATCATCGTTCTAAGTTTCAAATACCAGAATACATGTATGGATATGTTCAATGATAAATTTGGGAACTATATATATATATATATATATCTTCTAGGTTCTAATTTCTCAATTTAATTATTTTACAATGGCCTCAAGTAGAATAACAATTTTATCTTCCATATGGAAATACTCTATCATACAACTGAACTCATATATTTCTCATATAAATTGCAGAGAAGAGAAAATAGCTTTTGTCTTCAGAAGTTATTCATATTTCACTCCAAGGTTTACCGGAGTTATTCCAAGGGTCAGAGCAACCAAACTAAGATGATATGCAGCTAATATTATACATGCATACATTATTTTCACATCCAATATAAAAGTAATCCAAGAATACATCTCATGCACCCAAATGTGTTCTACTCTAGTTCAATTTCATTCACTTATGTTACAATCACTCAACAAAGTCTTCAACATATATAATATTCAGTTTACAATAGTTAGAGACTTAAACTTGTCAATTGAATTTTGCTAAAAGATATTCAATCTTACCCGTGAGTGCTTGTTCCTTCTTCCTATTTCAGAAAATCCCTCTTCCTTCCTCTAGTTTTTGATATCCTTTTTCCCCGCCAAGAAAAACAACATTCACAATGACAATCACCAATCCTTCTATTTTCCCCACTTTCCCCCTTTTTATAAGAAGAGTGCTATTTTTATGTTAAAAACTATTGATGGTTCATGAGTCCTCCATCCTGAGGTTTGCTTTTTAATTTTCTTTTTATTATATTTTGTTACTAATATTTTCTATTTTATTTTATTTCTTTTATTATTTACTTTCGTTATTATTATAATTATTATTAATATTACCATTATTATTATCTCTTATATATATATATATATATATATATATATATTTAAAATAAATTTTAAAAGAAAACATTCACAAGCATACCTATTAGTGCAACTACATGATATGCATCTATATGGACCGTTCGTTGATGCATTGCTAGTAGGGTTATTTGCACCTATCAACTGCGAATACTCTACCTCTCATCATTTCTCTTAACTTACTTGTCTCCGGTCAATCCTTTTCCAACTGAGAAAACATCTATCCTTTGAATTTTTCCCACCAATAATAGTACCTATCCATGTGTCCACATCCACAGACTCATTAGAATTATCTCAACTGTGAATACTCCACCTCTCATCATTTCCCTTAACTTACTTGTCTCCGATCAATCCTTTTTCCAACTGAGAAAACATCTATCCTCTGAATTGTTCCCGCCAGTAATAGTACCTATCCCTACGTACACAAACTAATTAGAATAATCTCTACCTATCTATCAGAATTGATGTAAAAGGTTGAAAGATACCTTTCAAAAACTTCACTTTGTAATATAATAAAAAAACATCGAATTCTCATGTAATGCTACATCCATCTTTCACCCACACAAGCAAACGTGTTAGTTGTATCACTATATATATAAAAATAAAGAAAGAGAGATCCTCTTTCAGTTAATAATAATTAAAATAAGCCAGATGATCTAAAGCACGCAGGTGCATTGCCCTTGTGAAAGCATAGCAATACTGAGAAAATAAACCAAAAGCAATTAGAAAGAGGATCATTAGCCATTGCAGAAATTGCAATATCATCCCTAGCATGGCCATTGATGTGCACTCCTAGACGTTTACTGCTTGGGTGTTCTGTTATTCTCGTTGGTGTGGGGATGAGTGAATTGACAATTATTGAAAATTATATATATATCGACAATTCAAGCCTTGCCGTAACGAACATTAAAAAATAATTTAGTAGTCATAAGGAATTCTGAATGCTTCCTTTTTAACACAGAATAACACAAGAGAATACTCCCGTGGAATGCAGACGCTAAAACGAACCGTTTCCATTCATCTGTCAAAATAGCAAAGGGATGTGAAAGAATTGTTGTCAACTAGATTTTTTTTTTGTTGTTTCCTTTTCAAGCCGCTTTCCAAATCTTACAAATCAATTTCATAGTGTCTTGGAGAAAAAACTCTTTTCATTGATCTTCACCAGGAGTACAGAGAAACATGTCATGACAATTTTTGGGATTTGGCATCTAAAGAAATATGTCATGACAAAGTTTCTAAGGAATTCTTCCAAAAGTTACGTCCTCCTCATAATGCCACTAAATTCAAAGCTATTGTGGACAATGGTATTTGCCATACCTCTCTACCCAGTATTGCTAACATTTTTGTTAAGCATTACACTCAAGTTTTTGCTACTCAGTCTTCTTCTCTAGAGAGGGATGAAGCTCTCAAGCTTTGCATGGATGTTGTCCCTAACAAACTCTCTGTAGCTCAAAGAGAGGAGTGTGAAAAGTATTTTTCTGTTGATGATCTTGCCTCAGCATTAACTCAAATGGCCAATGAGAAGGCCCCAGGCTTGGATGGATTTCCTTGTGAATTCTACAAGGCCTGTTGGGACTTTGTTGGTTATGATTTACACAAAGTCTACCTTGAAGCCATGCACAGTGGCTCTCTTGGAGCAATTTTGAATCGAGATAATATCAAGTTCATTCCAAAACAAGGGGATCCTGAATGTATAACAAATTGGAGGCCAATTACCCTGTTCAACGTCAGCTATAAGATTATTGACAAAGCCCTGGCTCTGAAACTTCGACCCCTGTTGCCTCTTATTGTTAGGCTGGAGCAAACAAGATTTATTAAATGTAGATATATCTTGGATAATGTCATTGTAGTTTGGGAAGGTATGGAATGGGCTAGGTAGTCTGGTCAGCAAGCCCTTTTCTTGAAGATTGATTTTGAAAAGGCCTATGATAGAATTGAATGGAACTTCATTCTTTTCATGTTACAGTCTTTAAGGTTTGGGCCTATGTTTGTTCAATCTGCCAATATTCTTTTTCAGGATGCTTCAGCTGTTTTATCTTTGAATAATCATCACACTAGGCCAATAGGTTTGTTTAGATCTGTTCAGCAAGGTTATCCCTTGGCTTCTTCTCTGTATATTCTTGCTTCTAAAGCCTTTGGATATTTGCTTGCTAGGCATGCTTCTTTGGGCCAAATTAATGGTATTTCTCTCCCTGATAACCAAGGTCAGCTCATTAATGGTCACTTTGCTGATTACTCTTTTCTCACTCTTTTAGAGGAGGAAAACTTAGTGAAGGAAGCACTCAGATGTTTGGAAGTTTTTTGTCAGGCCTCTGGTTCTAATATTCAGTGGAGAAAAACTTCTTGTTATCGGTAGTCCCCTACCCCGCTCCCTCCTTGGCTAGAATAGTTTCAATGGCATTGGATTTTGCTAGGGGAAGTGTTCAAATTTCTAGGGATCCCTTTTGCCTTTTATGGTTCCCCTGATCAGTTATGGAACTATGTTCTGCAGAAAGTTGAGAAAAATCTAGAGTATTGGATTACTAAAAAGTTGTCTTTGGTAAGAAAATTTCAGATTTGTTCTAAGGTCTTTGCCCCTACTCATGTCTATTACTTTTCTTGTTGGGTCCCTTCACAAGCATGCTACCTTAAGCTTGAAAGACTATTGAGGAATTTTTTTTGGGCAAACTCAACTGAGAAGAAAGGTTTTCACCAGGTTGCTTGGGATATGTGTTGTTTACCTAAAGCTTCAGGAGGAATGGGCATGGTTGACTGTAAAAGACAAGGCACGACTCTCTATGCCAAATGGATCATACGAGCCCTTAAAGGCTTAGAGGCCTGGAAAATCCTCATCAGACTTTGTATTTATTCAGGGCTGCCTTTGAACAAACAAGCCTGGAGAGGAATTGACCTCCCTTCCCTAATTGTACTGCCAGTCTTTGTGAAAATCTCTAGTTCTTTTGTGATTAAAAGTATTTGGAAATCATGGCAGCAATTCACTCCTTGGCTTAAGTGGAAAGGGAATAGAGGCCATAAAGGACTGTCCATCAATTCTTTAAACATCTGGTGGTCTTCGGTGATTACCGTTCAAGGAACTCCTCTTGCTCAGGTCCCGTGGATTCATGCCCAAAAGTTTTTTCAAAAAGGTATATCTACAGTTTTTGATTTTTATTCTCAAACCTCGAGGGATTGGATCCCTTGGCCACTTTTTAAACAATAATTTCATTTTAGCACTGGTGAAAAGCTCACTTATGACTCAGTAGTTGACATTATCCCCTTTTCCATGTGGCACAAGTGTGGGCAGCACTCTCAGAGGCCATGGTGGAAATATTGGTCCTGGTTTTCGGATATACCATTGTTGAATTACTCGACTAAATTGGGTTACAAGTGGCTCTCCCCAATGTTGCCAATGGTCCCTAGAATTAATGATAAATGGGGAGATCCAGTGGTGGTTTCTGGTTGGAAGGCTCGATTTCAGGTAGTTTGGTCTTCTTTTCTTGAGCCAAAACAATCATTCTTTTCTTGGAGCCTTCTCTTTCAAAGTTTACCCTTAGGAGATAGACTCAGGCACTTGGGAGTTGCAAACCCTAAATGTGTGTTCTATAATGAGGATGAATCTTCTCCTCATATTTTCTGGTTCTGCACAAGAGCAAGGAGTGCCTGGGAATGGGGATGGTCTTTTATTTCCCAATTCCAGGATGAATCCCTTACTTGGCAGCAAGCTCTGTTAGGGGATAAGATTAAATTTGTTCTTCCCTTGTCCAAAGTGTGGCACATCTTTCGAATTAGTCTTCTTTTTCACATGTGGAAATCTAGAAACAAGATAGTTTTTAAGCATCAAAATCCTTCTGATGAATTTTCTCTAGCTGACAAAATAGAGGTGTTTCAAGATACATGGTTCTAGATTTGCAATCAGCAGGCTAAACTTGACATTGAGCAGGAGCACATGAAGGCACTTTTGGATGACTGGAAAAATGCACCATGCTCAGTTAGCAGGGTTTCTCCAAACAACGCACAATAGACGTCCTATTCCCGCTCGAGATCTCATCAACTGCCACGTCTGGTGCATGCACAGGGAGGTTGGGGACATGACAATTTTACCTATAAATATGGATGGAATGCACAGCCAATTCAATCACCATCATGTTCTCCACCCAGAGATGCTTGGGATGAGTTGGTGGAAGTTAATGGTGGCACACAGGATCATGCCTGGAATGCAAGGAATATAAGTGCACATAATCACCAGCTTGATAGATCTCGAGGACAGGGCTGGGGAGATTCAAATGTTCATGAGGATCAGGGACACACAGATGGATTACCGCATACCTTGGCCACTCCATGGGACTCCAACGTAGATGAGCAACCACAAACTTTCTGATTGCATGCAAGTTTCACTGCATGTTTGATTGATGTTTCCTAGTTTGTAGTGAGCTCTGGTTTGTGGTTTCCCAACCCGTGGTTAGGGTTGGTTTGTTTCTTCCAGGGGTGTGATCATTACCACCCGCCACTTTTTTCATGTTAAACTTTATTATTAATATAATTTAGCTTTTCATCAAAAAAAAAAAAGAAATATTTTAAAATAATAATAATAAATTAAAAAATAATTTTTAAGAAAAAATAAAATATTATAAATTAAAAAAAACATGTTCATTTAAAAGTATTATTTGACTTTGAACCATTAATAATTTATACTATCCATTCTGTAACCATTAAATGTATTTTTTAGAGTGAGTTACCCAACAAAAACATAGATTACTTATTGTTCTCACCCCAATAAACTTACGAAAAAGAATATTATATATGTATATAAACACGGAGAATAAATACCAATGTTAAGATTATTTTTATTTAGAATTAAATATTAAATGTTTTTATTTTGAGCTTATTAGGCTTGAGAAGAGTTTTATTTTCTTTGGTTTTTAGTGTCTCATGAATAACATATTATACTTTCATATATTTTTATATATTTGTGTTTTATATAATGTATCAAGATTATTGTTATGTTTAATTAAAATATTTTTAAATGTGTTTAATATTAAGTTAAAATTATTTAATTTTTTATTATAATTTATAAAAAAATTCATTACATGAATGAAATAGTAAGCATGGTTTGTATATAATAGTCTATATTTTTAAAAGGCTAATTTATTGGAAAGGTTTCATTTCAAAGCAAAAGGTATGAAGTGCAAGATTAATATGGATAAGCATTTTAGTGGATTTGATGTTTTTAGTTTTTCAAGCTGCTTTAAATATCCAAATCATCATTTTGCTTATATTTCTAAACCATTATTGAAATTCATTTTCCTTCAACATATTGTCTTAACTTATTCTTAATAGATTGAAGATTTTCTATAATGAATTTAATATTTCTTTAGAATGTTTATCATTAAAAAACATTGTGAATGCAATATTCTCATACTTTTATATTAAGAACATTAAAATTAAAATATTAGGAGATCATTTAGATAAACACTCAATCTATTGTGTTGAAATTGATAATTATAAAGAGAACTTCAAGTAGTTTCATTTCCAATATGTAATACTAAACTAGTTTGCAAATAAATATCTTCTTTTCATGTGAATATTTCATCTTGAAATTATTAGTTCTTAGATGTGTTGAGATAAGGATTTCAATACCAAATACAATGGTAACTATGATTACTTGGAAAAGAAACATTGATATTGCATATCCTATATTAGAAACATCAAATAAATGAAACATAGAATCTAAAAATAACAACAAATGCAAAAAATTGGGATAACAAATAGTACTATCATTAGTCTTTTCAATGGGGAAATGTTCTTAACAAAATATTTATAATATTCTCTAGTGCTATGAGTGTTACATCCTTTCATTTTTACAATATTTGCAAGCATATTTTTTCACATTCTATGACAATGTTCTATAATATTATTCTTGACTATATATTCTTTGAAAATAATATGCATGATTCTAAAGCAACTACATACATGATTCTATGACACACCTTCCTACTAATTTCTAACTTAATATGTGTCCCACTTTGCATACTTTATATGGTGCAATATCATATGTCAATATAAGTTATATTTGAGGAGTACTTAACATGTCACCCATCTTATAGAAGCTTTGTCCTCAAAGATAAAAGTTTAGAAACTAATTTTGAAGCTCCTATAATGGCTCACACATGGAATATTTTAGTTATAGCCCTCCCACTCTATAAGCATTTCAATAATATTACAAGAGCAAAGATATTAAGTCCTTTGATCTAGAATGGTTGATTATTGAAGAAGAATAAATTTTCCTTCATCTAATTTAGGAAGGATAATTTGCACCTAGGTATGTATCCCCACCACCTTATTTAGGTAATACATATGAAATATTGAGTGGATATTGGATGTTTTTTATAGCTCCAATTTTTAAGCATCTTCTCCTTCCTTCTAGAATACCTTATAAGGTCCATGCAACTTAGGTGATAGCATTTGTTGACTCTTTTATTTTAGGGATATTTTCTTGGAGGGTTGAAGATGGAGGAATACAAGGTACCTACTTTAAACTACCTCTTAATATTGTGTTTATTTACCTATTATTTTGGGTGATTGTTAAATTTTATTTCAAGGCAACTAAGACTTCCTACCTTTGAGTGAGAATTGTATTAACTGCTTCAACCTTTGCTTTTCCTAGCAGTTAAGAGATAAGTGTTAGAGGAGGTTAGCCATATCTTACCTCATATAAATTAATCCTTGTGGTGGTATAAAAAATGGTGTTGTATCATCATTCTATTAAAAGAATTCATTGAATCCATATAGATTGGTGATCAAAGACAAAGCATCAAAGGTATGCCTTAAGATATTTAGTTATCACCTCTATCTAACCAATTATTTTATGGGTGATAATACATGCTTTACTTCAACTCTCTTCCTTTGATGTGATAAAATTCCTCCTAGAACTTACTAGTAAACACCTTGTTGCAATCACTATCTATGGAATGTAGGTTTGTATGGAATCAAAATATTTGATCTATAAAAATTTGTGATTCTATCCTTATACTATAGGGATGACCTAAGGAGAAAAGTTAAGCATACTAGGTCAACCTATTGATCATCATCATGATACTTAATTTTCCATTAGATAGAGAGAGCCCGCTAATAATATTTATATAAATATGTATCCATCGTAACTCCAAAATAGGTAAAGATTGAATCAATCTAGTGTTTTGTCTATTATCCTTTTTTAACACTAGAAATTATCATAGGCATCAATAAACTATTGATTATATTGTATTTTAAACTTATACAATAGAAACTAGTTTAAACTCATTTATACATTTGCACGAATCCAATATGTCTCCCTATTAGAGAAGAATGAAGTTTTATTAAGATATAGAATCTAAGATATAAAGCGGATGGAATACCAATCCTATACTTATAGAATTATATCACTTCCTTCCATGTATATTGAGGATGATCCTTTATTTCTAACTAGAGGCCCTAAATGATGGTTACCCATGTGGGATTTCCTTTCCATTTTGACATGAGCATTTCTACTACACAGAGAGTATCTTGTGTTTCTAGGAGTCTAGAAAGAGTATTTGTTTTCATGTTTTCTTCTCCCTTTTAATGGACTATCTCATAGTCATATCCTAAGAGTTTAGTAACCCATTTTTACTATTATAATATATACTTGAGGTTACATAGATCTATTTTGATGATAAAATGTTTCTCTAATAAGTATGGTCACCAATAGAGGATGATAAATATGATGGTCATCATTTGATTTTTAGAAGTTGATTTTATGATATTTTTACCCAATAATACCTTACTTATGAACTTAAGAGATCTACCTTATTACATGATGATAGCCCCCAACCCCACTCATAATGCATCACATTATATTACAAAGGACTTGGAAAAATCAAGTATTTCAAAAACTAGTGTGTGGCACATCACATTATTTAGAGTCATAAATACTTATTCTATGTTATAATATCAACTGAACAAGTCTTTATAAAGCATAGCTATCAAGGGGATTTTAATCTTATCATAGTCCTTGACAAATGTATTCTAGTACCCTATGCATCCAAGGAATCCTTAGAGGCTCTTCAATATTTTGTATTTGGGTCATTCCTTCATGGTCCTAATTTTTGTGGGGTCTATATACTTACCATATCTAGCCACAATGTTCCCCAATATTTTACCTCTATTGCACCTAAGGTGCATGTAGATTGATTGATATATAACTAACTTTTCTATAAAAGTTAAAATACATGTTTCAAATGTTGAAGGTGCTCTTCCCCTAGCCCATTGCAAACTAGAATATAATCAAAAAATACCAATATAAGATTTTCTAGATATGGATTAAGAATGTAGTTCATCATACCTTGAAAATTTGATGGTGCATTAGAGAAACCAAAAGGTATAACCAAGAACTCATAGTGTCCATCATGAGTCTAAAAACTTATTTTGTTTATATCTTCCTCAAAAACATAATATGATCATTCCCTCACCTTAGATCCAATTTAGTGAAATATTAAGAACCATGCATCTTGTCCAAAATTTTACAATCACTAGAATTAGGAACTTATCCTTGATGATGATATTATTGAGTCATTAAAAGTCCACATGTATTCTCTATGATACATCCTTTTTTTGAACCAATAGGACAAGAGTTGAAAAAGAGATTGCATTCAAGAAAGTTAGTCCTACATCTAATAATTACTTCACCATTCCTTCACCATCTTCTTAATCTTATTCTTATGATGATATGGATATCTATATGGTTGTATGTTTGAGAGTTAACTCTTTGGTACTAAGTAGATACTATGGTTCCTTCATTGATTAGGAGATAGCTATTTAGGATAGTTGAAAATATTTATATTCTTGGATAGAATATATAGCAAATTTTAAGGCACATTTTCATACTATATAGCACATAGTTACATCTAGAAAAATCTACTAACTACTACACTATGACCCTTCTTAATTAGTCATTACATTGATGGGATATTTTGACTTTGGATTTTACCTGATTTAAACCTCAAATGGTGTGTATTTTATTGTTAATTTTGAACTGCAACCATAGCTTTATGAAATTCCATGGTGTTGATCCTAAAATTCTTAGTCAATGACAACACAATATAATGTCCATACCTCCCAATGGAACTACATAAATATTATTTTAAAATGGGTAGTCACCTATGGATAAGTGAGCATTTAGATAGCACCCATTATAATTCATGATATCCTATTATCATTTTTGAAATTGATTTTATCATGAGAATAAATGAAACAATCTACTCTTTTGACTACACTAGGGTCAATAAAGATACCTATGCTACCAAAGTCTAATAGTATTAACACCTTGTTCCCTTTGATAAAATCTTAGAAAATCAAGCATTGGGGTGTCAATATTCTTGCAATAGCATTCAAATATAGTGTATTAGTTTATTCTAATTGGGTGGGAGTTCTTCCTCCATTAATTTCAATTGCTCTTCTAATGAGTTCATAAATGCATCTCTTATGCATGTAGAAGAGAAAGTGCTACCCACATCTAGAAGGAATATACATTCTATTTTTATTTATATCCCATAGATAAATTTTCAACACTATTATAATAGTCCCTTGGATTTATAGTTGGCCATCTTCATCAGTGTTAGCCTCTTGACTATCGGAGCCTTTGGAGCATTATTGTGTATGGGTGTATAAGTTATAATATAGAATTTTGGGGTATAGAGGCTCTTTTTTGGGTATTCCATTTGCTTTTTACAAGTTTAGCTAGCCCAATGTCAATCATGTATGTGGATGACTTGAGTATTTGGACATCATGTTTGAATTCTTCGACATAAATGAAATAAATTTTAAAAAATATCTCTGGAAGACCCATGATTCTGTTGGTTAGCTTCTCAAAATCTAAATTATATTTATGTATAGAACTTGTTTATCAAATCTTGGAGAGGAATCCAATAAAATATTTAAACTCTTACGAGTTGATTTGAATGAGTTCACTCCTAAATTGTGTCCACCCAATGTTTGAAAGTTATTTTTATATCTATTAATACCAATGGAGAGTTTCAATATCAAATTAAAGGTGGCCACCAAAATCAATGTATTGATATATGTTTCATGTATTTTATATCATTACTTGGATTTAATTAATCAAATTTTTTGTTTGGTCCCATGAGACCATAGAAAACTATTTTAGGAAGTCTACGATTCTTACCTCTATTGTTCCTTAAATACTGATAATTATCCTGAGTAAAGACCGTAGAGAAATTTTTCTTGTTAATATTTTTTTATCTCTTACCTTATGGGCTATTTTTAGCACACCTATCAAAATTTGGATTTTTAAGCTTAAGCACTTCAATGTCCTATCTCATTACATATTGCACATATTTGAATTCTATGACCAAGCTAGTTATATAAGATAATTGACCCTTTAGTTTAGTTATGAAACCAACATGACAATTTACTCCTCTATCTAATGCATTCTAGCCTTCATTACTAGATTTTATATCTTTGATGACATTTAGACCACTAATATACTATAGAAATGATTGATAATTATCAGACCAATATTTTACACCACTAGCTAAGAAGGATTTATCTTGTACCTTTTTATGCACTACTCACCTCTTTGATCAATATTGAAGCATAATATTCTTGAATTTTATGCATGATACACTTTGCAGAATTACAATATTGAATGGATTTATATATCTAAATATTTGATTCAAGGCCCCTAAAAAGGGTCTTCTAATATACACAAGGTATTTGGGAGCTCAAATTAATATATGGTTATCTTTTGAAGCCTCGGTATTATAGTATGATCACCCCTCACTTCACTAGATGCTTTATGGGTAATCTAGAAAAGCCAAAAATGATAACTCCATTATAAAATTTAAAAACAACCAAAATACCATTTCTAGCCTATAGACCTAGGCTTTAAAAAATATTACTTACAATAGAAGCTTACTACACCTTGAAAAGAGCTTTTATTCCACTTGTAATGAACCTCTTATTATATAAATATTTTACCTCATGGTATAATAAAGGTGAAAGCATTGTAAGATAAACTTAGATACCATATGATTAGCATTATGAGTCCTATGATGTAGTGACATAGAGGGTAAATCCCTAAACTAGTTGATGCTAAGCAATAAGTTAAAATTTTTAGTTATGTGGTAGGAAAAGGAAAAATAGATTTCACTCTTATACAATAATAGAATTTTATTTACATATAGCACACATGTAAATATGCTATAGAATATGAAACTCGTATAGTAATATTAAAATTTCAAAAAATTATTACTATGTTGGGTGAGTTGCACATGGGGTACATGTACACTCAATTATTGTGTAGTGAAAGAAGTAATAAAATAAAAATTTAAAGACTCTAGAGAAAATGAGAAACTCTAGAGAGGAGGGAGACAAAAAATAAATAATAGAATATGCATAGAAAGAAGTGATCTACTACATTCCTAAGCTATATACATGATGCACAATAGTTATAAAATAGTTTGGAGAGGAAATAGTTTAGCTCCTAATGGATCAAAAAATAGTTCTATGGATAATTGTTGAAAACACGAGATTTCGAAAGAAAAGAAATACTAAGATGCAATATAAACAAAACTAACTTGATGCTAAATCCTATAGAATGAGCATGCATGAAATAAGACGAATGTAATCGAATAAAAAACAAACATAAAAGAGAATGTAGGAGCACATCCCTTTTTATTAATGTGATTCCAAACTTGGTTACAATCCATCTCCTCCCCTTTCAAGGGCTAGAAGCGTTAACATGTTTCAGTTACAATCATGATTAGTGGTCCTCCTTCCGCGTGCCCACATGTAAAATGGGCGGGCCAAAGTGTTGCCACCGCTGGTGTTGATGAATCCTTGATCCTTGCTGCTCCTCCTGCGTTCAAAGAAACAACAAATCATTTAGTAGCACCTGTGACAAAAATATAAGGCATTTGATCCTAAAAACCAATGGAGGATGCATGCATAAGATTAGCTAAATCGATAAATAAAATGACTCCAAATGACCTGCAAATTTGATAGAAACCAGAGAACATTACCAGAGGGCCACTGCCATCAAAATAGTTGGGAAACCTGCCATGAATTTTTGTTCATCCCGGGGTGAGCCAGATAAACCTGCAATTCGTCCCGGGGTGAGCCAGATGAACCTGCAATTCGTCCCAGGGTGAGCCAGAAAAACCTGCAAGTAAACGGTTGATGGCACTGCTCAAAATGTCCTATCTGAGGGACTCCAGGTGACCTGCAAAGTTAGGGTTTAGGCAAATGGGGGCATTTTGGGAAGACCCAGAAGGTCGGATTCCTCCAATTTTGCCTCTATCACCCAAATTTGGATGGTGCCACCTGTAGGTTAGTGAAAGCGAGAAATGATAACAAAATGGTCAAAAATGCTCCAAATGAGATGAAACTTGAAACATAGCCTATTTAAGCAGCATAAAAACAAATGCAAAAATAATAGTATGCAAATATGCCATAGATCCGAATTCATCTCGGGGTGAGCCGAATAGACCTACAGCAATGCGGGGTGCACCCGCGGGCAAAGCGCCCATCGTTTGGGTCTCTGTTTTGGCACCAATCCACTTGGAATTGGCCCAAAACTTGTTATTGAGGGTTGTCGTCAAATTGGTGGGGCAATGTGGTCAAGTGTTGGGTTTTGGATCCGGATTCACACTTCCAATAACCACCCAATGACCTCCCTTGCGAAAGAGATCAAGGATGTGGAAGAGGTGAATCAAAAGGTAAGGCATGGTAGTAATTTGGCAGCACTTCGTTGCTTAAAATGCTTCCAACCTATCCTTCTTTGGGTGAAAAAGCTCACCATTTTATAGACCCAAGGGGTCTCTTTGGATGGGCATGCATGGGCGCCATGTGGCAGTCATGCCTTCCCATGAGGGAGGAGAGTCCTCCCTGATTTGGGCTTCCATGACTGCCCCTGTAATAGTCCTTAACGCTCACCCTGCTCACCTACACGCGCATGCAAGGTAGGAGGCATTAATGGACTGTCCTTAGCTGCCACTTGTCAAGATTTTTCTTTTTTCCCGTTGAACCTGGAATTCATCCCAGCCAGAAACGAATTGGAATTCGTCCCAGGTTGGCACGAATTCCATTCTGAATTCGTCCTAGGGTGGGACGGATTTGGAGCAGAGTGCCTGAAGGTGCCAAATTGCTTTTTGACCTTTCAAAACTATAGTGTGAGTGGTTAGGACCACTTTTTAACCTCTGAGGGCTGCCCCGGGGGCTGTGTGTGTCAAAGTGATCAGTGTTTGCAGTCACATAATCGGATTGGTGCTATTTTGGTGTCTACAGATGCCCCTTTTTGGAAAGCGCTACGGGTGACGCAGTGCTGAGCAAAAATAGATAACCAAAGCACTAATGATTAGGGTTTCTTAGTAACCTAACCAACTCTTGATGCCCCAAGCATGGAAAGGGCATGCATTCTTGAATCCTTGCTTCTGACGAGCTAAGGAATTTGATTTCAAGTATTAACCTATTTTGGTGAGGTGTGACTTGAGCTTGGACATTGATCAGTCATGAATAGGCAAAGGGCGCAACCTTTTGTCTGTGATAACCTTGTGTTCATGATTCACGAATGCCAAGCGTTTGATCAATTTGTGATTATTGCTTGTTTGCTGCCCCAAGCAGGAGCGTGATAGTCTTTGTCAATGATTCTTTGGATGCATGCCATTTCCTTGATTGGGTGTGTATTTGTTGATTGGTGACTAAGTGTGACTACCCCCTCAAGCGACGAATCGATGAGGGAATGACTGCCATGAGAAAAGCGATGAGTCGCTTGACCCAAGATGACTAATGTGAGGGTGCCTTCAGATGTTTTTCCTTTAATGCTTATACAGTTTCCCAACATTTGGACCTATTTTTGGTGGGTTTTATCCCATTTTGGGACGCCATTTGGGGATGAAATTGTCGAAAATCCGTCTTCCCGTGGAGCGGTCTGGCTATGGAAGCCTTCTTAGGGAGTAGGATAGTGACAATTTGTGACCCCGACGTTAGTTTTGCATGCCAAGAATTTCAGGCATGGAGGCACCTTCGTTCGACACTTTTATTGCTATTTTTGGTTGGTTTTTGACCATTTTTGTGACGCTTTTTGGGGGTGAAATTGGCGAAAATCCGTCTTCCCGTGGAGCGGTCCGGCTATGGTAGCCTTCTTAGGGAGTAGGATAGTGACAATTTGTGACCTCGACATCAGTTTTTGATGCCAAGAATGTCAAGTGCAAAGGCACTCTTATTCGACAACTTTATTGCATTTTTTTGGTGTATTTCTTGCTGTTTTTGCTATTTTTTTTATTTTCTTGCTCTGTATTCGTCCCAGGGTGGGACGAATACCTATTTAGAATTTGTCCTAGGGTGGGATGAGTGCTAACTAGAGTGCTCATCCCAAGCAGGAACGAATTCAGGCCAAAAATCCTATTTAAGGGGCAAAACTAGGGTTTTGGCTCATTTGCATTTGATTTTTCTAGCGTTTGGAGCTCTGAGGAGGAGGAGAGATTCTACGAAGTGAAGCGCTAGCAAAATTTATCTAGCCACCATGAGTACACGAACCGGGTCATCCAACGGAGGAGCCGAAGCGAGACCGGTGAGTGCACTTCCTCTTGTTATTGTTTGTTTGTGTTTTATTGTACCGTTAAAAATTGCCATGTTTGTTTTTGTTTTTGTGTGTTTTATTAATTGAAAATGAAACCCTAGGGTAAAATAGTTTTAAACCTAGATTAAAACCTTAGGGTAAACCATGGGGTAAACCAGATTAAACCTAGATTAAAACCTTAGGTAAAAGAACTATTTTGATTTTTTGTTTTCAAGTGTTTTTGCCAGTTTAACTAGGATAGAAACCCTAGGTTAAAAACTGTTTTGATTTTTTGTTTTCAATTGTTTTTGTCAGTTTAACTAGGATAGAAACCCTAGGTTAAAAAATTGTTTTGATTTTTAGTTTTCAATTGTTTTTTTTTTTATGTCAGTTAGAGAACTGTACAATTTAGAAAACTATAAGTACTGACAAATGTTTTTATTGGATGATTTTGCTTTTAAACTATTTTTGCTTAGCTGTACATTGTTGTACTTTTTGTTTTTCGTGCTTGTTTTTAATGTTTTTGTGTTTTCTTGTGATTTGTAGGTGGTGAAGAGCCGGTACCGTGTGCCTACGGTGTTCTCATTCACCCGAGAGGCCTTGTCAGTGGAGGACTGGGAGTGGCTTGATGCCCTAGGGCTCAAGCACGTGGCTCGGTTGGAGCCGGTGGTGGGTGATCGGGCCTACTTGATGGCTTTGGTCAGTTTATGGGATGTGAGGACTAACACTTTCCATCTCCCGATAGGGGAGATGACGGTGACACTGGAGGATATCTATCGGATTCTCTAGATTTCGATAGATGGGCTTTCGATCAGGACGACGTCCCGAGAGCGGAGGACAACAGTGTTGACACGCTGCTTTGGACATGGGGAGGAGGTAGGTGTGGAGGACCCGATGGAGAGGGCGGAGAATGACTATCAGATCGGTGGCATTTTGGTTTGATGGTGGTACGATAAGGGCGTGTTGGGAGTGAGACACACATTTCTTATGAGTCTCATTTCCAGCATGCTTCTACCGGACTCCTCCGGCGCGAGGTTCCCTTGGAACCTGCTGGAGGTGGTACTCCGACTGGTGGAGTGCCCGATTGAGGAGCCCCTAATCATGAGGTGGGGCCAGACACTGCTTGCACAGCTCTATGATGAGTTGTACGAGGTCCGCTATCGGAGGCGAAAGGGGATTGGTTGTAGTTACCTGTTGCAGAGCTGGGCATGGCAGCACATAGCGGTGGATCGGCCGCTGGGGTTACCATCAGCGACTCGGGCGGACATGGTTGATAGGGACATAGGGTATGCAGTGTTGTGGTATAGATCGGATGAGAGGGGACATAGCCGACGGTGGGCAGGTGATGTTGGTCACTACATCGAGACCTTTGCACAGCTTACTCCAGGAGATGTGGTTTGGAGACCATATCGGGACTATCCCACTTGGCCTGAGGCTGGGGAGTGGCTCCGACGGGTTTGGAGGGGTCGATGGCTGATCGGGCGGCATGGGACAGAGCAGGAGTACTTCCCCTATGCCCGGGTCACACGACAGTTTGGGGTGCGCCAGGGGTTGCCTGGGGAGCCCTTGGTCTATCGATGCCAGAGGGATGAGAGGGACCTTGCATGGCCGATCATCGCACCACTGGGGGAGGAGTCGGACACAGCTATTGACATCCTAGACGTGGACAACGTCGGGGTGACAGCTGAGTATGAGCAGTGGTGGACACTACGGTGATGGCGGGGAGAGGGGCCGCTAGGAGGGGATGAGGCGGCCATGGCAGGTGAGGAGGGTGCCGAGGCACCAGGAGAGGGTTGGGGAGCTCCTTTGGAGGATGCTGACATGGTTGAGGTGGATGATGCGGGTGAGGACTTTGGGTTTTCGGATCAGCCAGAGGACCAGGATATCTTAGAGCAGTGGGAGCCTCAACAGGCGGCCGCTCCAGAGACGCCTATGCCTCAGACTGTTCTGGGGGATGCAGATGCAGGGTTGCATGCAGAGATTGCACGATTGATGGAGCTGCTACGGAGATAGGATCAGGAGCACCAAGCCGAGGTGGATCGCTTGCATGCTCAGTTGGAACACCGGGATGACGCACTGGCTACATTACATCGGTGAGATTGGGATTCAAAGGCTACGTGAGAGGTGGAGTGACTACGAGCATAGCTGGCGATATATCATCAATGGGAGAGGGACTTTTTGTGACAACAGTTGGATCTGGAGGAGGAGGTTAAACGCCTTGGTGGGCAGGTTCTGATATATTCACTAGGAGGATCGTCACGCCGCTCGAGAGGGAGCGAGACTGAGCAGTCGGCCTCCTCTTGCTATAGGTGACTGGGTGAGGGAGGGGCTAGCAGGCATGATGCGGAGGCTAGCAGTAGCCACCCTGAGGGGTCCCATAGGACCCGCACCATGGGGGGTAGTTCCCATCGCACCGATCCTGCATGATCATGGTGGCCGACGCCCTAGGCATGGGGGGTTTTTGAGGTTTTGTTTTATGATTGCGGGGTCAGAGGACCAGTTATTGTAGCCTACGGGCATTTTTGATGATATATATATACAGATGACTTTATTTTGTTTATACACTTGTCGTGTTTTGATTTTATGCAAGTGTTTGATGTTGATGAATGCATGTGAATTTGCTTTGATGGATGCATATGGTATGATAAATGCATGTGTTGCTAATTTATATGATGTGGAATAAAAATGGATGAAATGATTTGTTGATAACTTGGCGTTGGCACCATAGACTATACAGGACTTATGGCTTTGTGTACAGGGCGATTGCTGTGGTAGATGACTTTTGTGTATGTGTGTTGCTTGTTCTCTCTTTTTTTTTTTTTTTTTTGATGGTAATGTAAGGATGGATTATATGCGACTTGTTGGCTTAGAATGTAGCTAAGTTTTTTTGAGACCCAGATGTTTTAACTAACTAGCCAAGACTGTACTGTTGTCTTACAAGATGTTTGGCCAAGGTATGAATCGTGCTTGTTTTTGACCAAGTTATTTCACATCCCTGTGTGTGCAATTGAGTTTGTTTATGTGGTATTTGTCAGGATACCGCCAGTGCCAGATGGGCTTTCAACCGAACCTGTATTGAGGATCACCTAATTAGCTCCACTAACTCCTTTGTTGTATTTAGTCAGATTAATCTATTTTGTGATCTAGGATACCATAAGCTAGCTCATCCACATGCAAACATTGATCTACGCACAAGTTAATGTGACAGATATATCATCATGCGGGAGGTTCGCCACGAGTGACCGATAGGCTATCCACCAAACCGATACTGAGGTTCACCTCATGACCTTTTGAATGTTGAGAGTTCCAGGGATTCAAGTTCGACTCCCTTCTTTTCTTCATTTGTATTGGGATACTTGCTCTTTTGTAGTGATGAGAATCATTGTTTATTTTTGTTTTTGTTTCTTTCTTTTGAGCAAGGGATTTTGAATTTTGGAGTGATGAGAATCACTATTGCTTGTGCTTTTTGATGTATGCACTTTGTGGGATTTTGATGTCAATTTTTGGAGTATTGACGTTTGCAAATTTTTGATGTTTTGCAACTTTTTGAGAACTTGGGATTCTTGGGGAATTGGGTAGGGAAGATTCTTGTCCTTTTGCCAACTCTCAGCATTCTTGGGGTCATTCGCACAGGGGGATGAGCGAGGTAACCTTTTTTACTGTATGGTATCCTATACTGCTTTACAGGTTTCATCTTTCATTGACACAACTTGGGAATTGTTTTATGTGTTTTAGCTTGTGATGGGATGCTACGTAACAAGGTGTATTTCAAGTGTGACTCTACCTTTGCAACATCGGTTTGACTTTGTATAGTTCTTGGCTAGAAATCTAAAGACAGCTGAATGATGAAACATCTTGATACATTAGAAGACAACTGACTTATGATATGGTGAAACTGTGGATTGCGTTTTTATTTTCGTTGTATTGTTTTCAAAATGAAAAATGTGAAAGGTGGTGGTTTTGCCAAGTAATGACAGTCTATGGTGCCTTTGAGCCATATGATCAACAAATATGCAATGGATGGTTGCGATGCTTAATGCAGCGGATGTTTTTGTATTTTTTATTTTTGAAGCATGCATGAAAGTAAAATGCAGATTTTTTTTTAATTTTTGATGATTTTGTTGTTTTTGAAATTTTCTTGATGATGACCAAGTGATTGCGAGAATCCTTGGAGCTTTTTGGGTTGACCAAAGGGGTTGTGGGCACCTTTGGGGCATTTTTGGGATTGACCAAGCGATTGTGGGAATCCTTGGAGCTTTTGGGTTGACCAAAGGGATTATGGGCACCTTTGGAGCATTTTTGGGATTGACCAAGCGATTGTGGGAATCCTTGGAGCTTTTTGGTTTGACCAAAGGGTTTTGGGCACCTTTGGAGCATTTTTGGGATTGACCAAGTGATTGTGGAAATCCTTGGAGCTTTTTGGTTTGACCAAAGGGTTTTGGGCACCTTTGGAGCATTTTTGGGATTGACCAAGCGATTGTGGAAATCCTTGGAGCTTTTTGGTTTGACCAAAGGGTTTTGGGCACCTTTGGAGCATTTTGGGGATTGACCAAGCGATTGTGGAAATCCTTGGAGCTTTTTGGTTTGACCAAAGGGTTTTGGGCACCTTTGGAGCATTTTTGGGATTGACCAAGCGATTGTGGAAATCCTTGGAGCATTTTGGGATTGACCAAGCGATTGTGGGAATCCTTGGAGCTTTTTGGTTTGACCAAAGGGTTTTGGGCACCTTTGGAGCATTTTTGGGATTGACCAAGCGATTGTGGAAATCCTTGGAGCTTTTTGGGTTGGGCTATGGCTCTCTTTAGATATGGAATGGCCTCAAATGACTGATGTTCAAGGGTTCTAGTTCCTTGATTCCATCAAGAGAGGCTAGCCGATATGTTCCAGGTCCTATTTTACTTTCAATCACATAAGGACCTAACCAGTTTGCCGTGAACTTGTCCCTGAGATGGGGAGGCAAGTTAGGGTTCTGTTGGTTCTCTTTTAGGACTAGGTCACCAACCTGAAAGTCCCTCAGGTGAACTTTCATGTTGTATGCCCTCTTAAGTCGCTCTTGGTAGATACGCAAATGCTCGAGAGCATTGATGCATCGTTCGTCAAGCAACGTAAGCTGGTCTAATCGGTATTCTTGCATAGTGTCATCATCGATGAACTCTTGCATTGATATGCGCAGGGAAGGAATTTCCAACTCTAGAGGCATGACTGCCTCCGAGCCATACACCAGCGAAAATGGAGTTGCCCTAGTGGGTGTCCGAATGCTAGTGCGATAAGCCCACAGGGCAAGTGGGATCTGTATGTGCCAATCCTTATGACTGTCTGCAACTGTCTTTTTGAGGATGGCAACTAGCGTTTTGTTTGACGCCTCTGCTTGCCCATTTGCTTGCGGATAATAGGGTGTTGAAAAACTATGCTGAATCTTGTACTTTGTGGTCAAAGCATGCACGTCTTTGTTCTTGAAGGACGTCCCATTATCCGAGATTATCTTGGATGGAATACCAAAATGACATATGATGTTGTGCAAAATAAACTCCGCGATGCGGGTTCCTGTCGTAGAGGTAAGCGGAATTGCTTCCACCCATTTAGTAAAATACTTTGTGGCCATTATGATGAACGTGTGATGGCCTGACGATGCAGGGGAGATATTTTCGATTAGATCTAAGCCCCACTATGAAAAGGGCCAAACCGATTGGATCGATTGCAAGGCCTGAGAAGGTATGTGTGTCAGATTAGCATGGTGTTGACATTTCACGCACTTCCTGACATAAGCACAACAATCTCGCTCTAAAGATGGCCAATAATAGCCCATGCAAATAATGCACTTAGCGATGGCCATACCGCTGAAGTGGCCACCGCATGTACCATCGTGCGCTTGGGCGATCGCCCAAGTGGACTCTTGCTGGTCCAAGCAATGAAGGAGGATTCCCTCATAACTACGACGGTACAAAATGTCTCCTAACAAGACATGTTTTGCCGCTCTTTGTTTAAATGATCTCTTTGTGGCTTGCGACAATCCAAGTGGGAGGCTACCTAACTTGAGGTAGTCTCGGATGGGTGAATACCAATCCTGCTGATCTGAAACCTCGATGGCATGAACAACCAATCCCTCTTGAAGTTCATCCCTAGCAAAAGCTGAGCGGGAAAGAATCTGCAAGAATAGCGTTGTGTTGCTATTGATGGGAGTAGGGGAGAACAAGGACCCCCAGTTGGCATGTTTCAAATGATCGAGGAATCGAGTGAACCTATCCGGAGATGGTTCAATCTGGATCGAGTGGACTCCTGGCGTTGAGTCAGAGCTTATGCGCTCCATCGCGGATTGCGATAGTGTTTTGACTTGAATAGTTGTCATATCACCGAAAAGGTCTTATGGGATTAGTGACCCCAAGGAGGCCATAGTGTCCGCAAAATGATTCGATGACCGAGGGAGTGCCTCGATGTCGTACCATTCAAGCTTTGCTAGGAGTTTGTCCACAAGGGCTTTGTAGGCCTACAGGACTGGGCATTTACACTGAAATACCCCTTTCACTTGGTTGACTATTAGCAGCGAATCACCAAAGATATTCAAGCATTTGATGTTCATGGTGATTGTTGTCTGAAGACCTATGAGCAAGGCTTCATATTCAGTGTTATTGTTGGTGCACGGGAAATCAAGTTTAAATGACAAGGGGATTGGAGCCCCTTGCGGTGTGAAGAATACAATTCCCATGCCACCTCCTTGCTCACATTTAGAACCATCGAAGAACAGGGTTATGTCGGCCTGTGACTCAGGCGCATCAGAATCTGGCGATTCTGAGACATGGAAGACCCCATCATCGGGTAGTTCTACACTTAGAGGCTGATCGTCTTCAAGAGGAGCCTCTGCTAGTTGATCGGCGATGACTTGACCTTTGATGGATTTTTGTCCAATGAACTCTATGTCAAACTCCGTCAACAACATGATCCATTTTGTCGTGCGGCTACTATGATAAGTACGACTCATCATGTATCGCAATGGATTCTCCTTAGACACAACATACGTCATGTTGCCCAACATGTAATGGCATAGCTTTTTGGTAGCAAACACCACTGCTAAGTAGAGCTTCTCGACGTATGCATAGTTAAGTTCATAATTGACCAGGGTGCGGCTAAGATAGTATGTAGCCTGTTCTTTGTGAAGTTCATTCTTCTGGGCTAGCATGGCTCCCAGTGCCACCTCAGTAGCTGAGATGTATAAATAGAATGGCATGCCTGGTCTAGGTGGTGCCAATACTAGCGGTGAAGCCAAGTATTGTTTTATGTCGTCAAAGGCTGACTGGCACTCGTCATCCCAATGGAATGTTACCCCCTTGTGCAATAATTTGTTCATGGGTCGGCACTTGTCATATAGCTGCGCTATAAAGCGCTTAATTGATGCGACCTTACCCTGCAAGCTTCTGAGCTGCTTGATGGTAGTTGGGGGAGCATTTCAAGGATTGCCTTGACTTTGTTTGGGTCCACCTCGATTCCTCGCTTTGAGACTATGAAACCCAAGAGTTTTCTAGATGTGACGCCAAAGACGCACTTCTTGGGGTTTAGTCTGACTTTATGCTCTATGAGGCGATCGAGGATCTTGCTCAAGTCATCGAGATGATTGTGGCGCAAGAGGGACTTGGCCAACAAATCGTCCATGTAATCTTCCAAAGTTTTGTGCATGTAATCATGGAAGATGTACGTCATGGCACGTTGGTAGGTGGCACCAGCATTTTTAAGGCCAAAAGGCATGACCTTATAACAAAATGTCCCCCAAGGCATTGTGAATGCCATTTTGAATTGGTCCTCGAGATTGATACGAATCTGGTTGTATCCTGAGAAACCATCCATTAGGGAGAGCATTTTGTGACCTGTTGTTGCGTCTACCAATGCGTCGATGCTTGGCAAGGGAAAATCATCCTTAGGACTCGCTTTGTTCAGATCTCAAAAATTAGTGCATATGCGAATCCTCCCATCAGGCTTCTTGACGGGCACCATGTTGGACAACCATGGTGGATAATCCACACAGATGACAAACTGTGCATCCAACAACTTCTGCAATTCATCTTTGACCATTAAGGCCACTGTTGGGTGCATCTTGCATAGTTTTTGCTTCACTAGCTTGACTGTCGGATCAAGCGTCAGGTTATGCATGACTAGCTACGGATCTAGCCCCGACATGTCTTTGTATGACCATGCAAAAACCTCCTTCTTCTCTTTGAGAAGGGCAATGTAGTCGGCTTGCTCTTTGGGGGATAGGCTTACCCCCAGCTTGAGAATCTATGGATTCATTGGATCTGAGCCGATGTCTACGTCAGTTGTCTCCTCAACTGACATGTGTGACCCGTCCTCCAACTGGTGTGGAGTCGGGATCAAGTGGATATCATTTGCTGAATTAAGATCTGCATTGGGAACCTCGGGTTCCTCTTCAGCATGAAAGACATCCTGAGTTGGCCCAGGGGTGAAATGAAGCATCTCACCGAAAGGCCAATACTCTGATGGTGACGGGGGTGAATTAGCATGATCCCAGCCTATGGCATCTAGGTCTAGATGCAATGGTCATGCTGGATCGACTGGATTGTGGATGGGGGCGGTTAAGTCAATGGAGATCATGTTGATGAAATGGGTTTTATCTCCATTACCGTGGGTGTGATACTTCTGACTTCTTGGATGATCTCCGTGCTCTGGATCTGGCTCTGTAGGGATGGGCATGAATGGATCGGCCCTATGCATAGAGAGGAGGATAGGGTCTACCCTCGGCACTGATGTTGCTATGTGATCCCTTGGTGGAAGTTGCTCTTGGTCTACCCAAAGGGGTGGATTCAATATTTGATTCCAGTGGGCTAGGTCTATGCGCCACTCATGCCCTAGCCTTATGCCTAGTTGTGCCATCAGTTCTTCATGGGTTACAGGGTGATGGTGTTGTCATGCATGGTTGAGATATTCCATCTCAGTGTCATCTTCATAGTCACTAGCAAAAATCCAAAAGCCCTCGTTGGCCCCGACAGCGGTCCGCGACATGCTAGGCTCATCTTGCTCTAGCAAATTGACTTGGTCCCAACGGGGTTGTTCCGCTCTTTGCAAGGGGACCTGATTTTCCTACAATGGCATTGGCTCGATGGGAACCTCCAAAGGGAATAGTTGCAAGAGACTTTCTTGAAAATCATCCATGGGAACCACCTATGAGTGATTACTGTTTGATTCAAATGGGTCCCATGGAGCTACCTCATATGCGGATTCATCCTTCGAAGATTCTTCTTGATTTTCTCTATACCCCCCTTGTGGGCGAGTCCTCGAGCTTTCTCCTCTTTCGAGCGAAGGGAGAGGGTTGTGTAGGCTAACAAGGTTAGTTGTCCATGAGGGGAGATAGTCCCCAAATGTGTAGGTCGTATTAGGGTTGGCATATGGGTCTAATGCCATCCCATCCTTGTTGCCTATCCCTAGGCCTTGCATATTTTCCACCAAGATGTCTAGGGGCAAGGGGTGGTTGAACCCCACGCCCGACTTGTCATACGACATCTGGTACCTTGGTTGGCAGAGGACCCGTATGCCTTGCTCGTACCTGCCTAACCCATATCCATGCCAATTACATTGGTCAAGATACTTTAAAGCAAAATCTGGGTTAGAGAGATAATTGACATCTCCTGTGAAAGGTTCTTCATCATCTTCTTCTTGTATGCATGGTTCACTGCCATGATCAATGCCCCCATACACAAAATTGGTCTGGTTCGATGGGTAGCCTAGGGGAACAATGGTACCAATGGGGAGGTGAGGTCTCCCCATGTCCTGCATGGACTCTAATGTAGGCGTTGCGACAATATTTCACACTAAATACTCCCCCAGGCCCGTGTTGGCCATTTCAACAGTAATTGTTGGCGATTGGGGGGGAGGGAACGGGAGTTCTTCCTGAATCCACTCCATGTCGGGTGGACTAGGTGTCTCGACTTCCATTCCATTAGATATCTCCTCGATGGAGATGGTTGAGACTAAAGGTGTTTCTTCTTCTATGGGTCTCTTCCCTTTATCCTTCGTTGTGGCCACTTCTGGTGGCATCGTTGGTGAAGGATCAGCCGATGAAGATGGACCCGGTTGAGGCATTGGTGGACTTGACAACGGTGATGCCTTCGAAATCGGACCCTGTTTGGATGGATTTAACTGGAAATCCATGTGCGTTGAAGGAAGGGTCGATTGGGGCATCAATTGCACCATGTTGTAGTATTTGAAGGGCTCTAAGTCCGCTGGGACTACGTGCACTTGACCTTCAAATGTGTACTTCAAACATTGGTGGGCTATTGAAGGGACACACTTCATGTCCCTAATCCATGGCCGACCCAACAAGATGTTGTAGGCCATTTCTCCCTCCAGTATATGGCACAACGTAGGGATTGTCTTTTGTCCCACTTGGATGGGTAGGACAATTGTGCCCACTGTCGAGCATATTGCATCATTAAATGCTCGCAGTGTGTATGTTGAAGCCATGATATGAGATGCGGGCAACTTTAGGTGCTTCAAGGCCGTTGTCGTTATGATGTTACTAGACGAGCCAGTATCCACCAATACTCTCTTGTAGGGGATCCCGTTGACCCGTGCGATAACGTGCAGGGGTGGATCCGCCATGTCGCCAGTCACTGACTTTAACTCATCCTCCCTGAAGGTGATGACTGGCTCTGTGCATCTTTTAACATGCCCCACGAAATTATTGAAAGAATTCGCCTCATGGGGCTGCAACTCGATGGCTTTTAGAATCTCCATTAGAGCTTCGTGATGAGGTGGCGATTGTTGTATAAGCTCATATATGGAGAGCCTAGCCGATGTGGTCTTTAAGCTCTGGGTAAGCTTGTTCTGAATTGTGACCATAGGTCTAGGCGAGGGAGGTTGTACAAGGTGCTGTTGTTGTTGCGATGTTGTGGGCACCTCTGCTATGGTTGCCATGGGGGCAGCTATGCTCGGATACCTCCTGTTTCGAGTCACTATGCTGATCATTCCAACGTACCCCTGCATTGGGCAATTCTACATGACTTCGTTCACTTGGAGGGGTTTTGCCGACGCATCATGAGTGGGCAAAGGGTCCTTGAAGACCCCCATATTCTGGTTTCCTGGTGCTATGGGGTTGTCCACCACCAATGTTTTGTTATCTATTAAATCTTGCACCAAGCCTTTGAACGTCCAGCAAACGTTAAGGTCGTGTCCCCTCCATCGATGAAATCGATAGTACAATTCTTCTCTATAGCCCTTTGGTTTCGGTGCGTTGGGGTCTATAGGTTGGACCTCTGGGAGGTTGATCAGATTCGTCGTAGACAAGTGGTCGAATAGGGAGTCTCTAGACTCCGTATAGGGCGTAAACTATCACCGAGGGTGATGCGGCTGATTCTACTTTTGCCGATTGTTCTCTTGCTCATAGTTGTTGGGAGGCACTGCCTGATAATTACCCTTTTGAGGCTGTGTTGCTTGGGCAGGCCTGGGGACGTTGATTGCAACCTGATTAACCACTACGGGTTTTTGTTGCGTGGTCCCAGTCTTGTTGTTGCTTTTGGACCATTCCTTTTTCTTAGGTTTTGCAATTTTGCCATCATGAACTTTAATCTCCTCTATGATCTTGGCTTGCGCCAAGGCTTCTTCCAAGGTGGCATATTGTTGCAGCTGCAATAGCCCAAAGATTGGTCTTAAACAACTCTTGGCAAACATCTATGTGAGATCGGACATCGGAGGGAGGTATGGCAGCTTTGAAAGCAGCATCCTCCATCGATTCCCATATGCTGCCATGGTTTCCTCTTCATATTGCTTGAGGCTAGCAAGATCACTTAGCGATGCCTTCTTCTTAGTGTTGAAGGCAAAGCATTCAAGGAATGCATCGACTAACTGATCCAAGCTGTGGATGCTATGCTTTGGTAATTGTGTGAACCAGTCCGAGGTAGGGCCTACGAACGTGGTTATCAAAGTTCTCAATAGCAAGGCATCATTGTCCTGAATGCCGAAGCATTGGCTCAGGAACCTAGTTATATGCTCTTGAGCATCCTCCTCCCCTTTAAAGGTTGCCAACTGGGGCAGCTTGAAATGTTTGGGGTAAGAAGGTGCTGGTACTGATGGATGCACTGGATTACTACGGAGTAATCGTAAGGTGGGCTTTTGGGGCCCGGACGTTTTAGTTTCCATAGATTCCAAACGCTCTAGCAGTGCCTTGTATGCATCGGAGGACTTGATCTCCTCCTCCGTCACCTGTTCCCGTTGCGCATTGCAGGGAACTGGAGGCCTATAGAGGGGTGGCCGGATAGCACCCCCTCTGCCTTGATAGGGCATTTCAGCCCGCTCTTCTTCTTCTTCATACTCCTCATAGTTTTCCTGAGGAGTAACTGGGTGAGACCTATGCACATGGAGAGGTACCCTTGGAGGGTATCCCTCGTTGTCTCTGGGAGTGACCTCCCGCTCCTGCCTATGAGGCCTTGGAGGCAGCATTTGGTTGGGTCTTGGAGACCTGCCCCACACTATAGGATTGTACCTCTCATATGCTTCTATTCTTGGATCATGAGGGTTTGGAACCCTCTCAGGCACAACGTCCTGATGCAGCTCATCTGCTTGCTATCGAATGCACTCTTTGTTGAGGTGGCATAGGTGTTCCAACTATTGTTGGTCCTGCTCTAGTTGCACAATCTGAGCTTGATGGGCGGCATGTCTGGTGAATGCCAGGTCAATCTGATCTGTCGTCTTGATCTTAGGAGGCTTGGATGCCTCTCCTATATACCTGTCATGGCCTCGATGACCCGAGACCTCCATAGGTTGCTTCCCTCTGTCGAGGTTAGCTGCATTCACCTGAGGCTCTGGCCTCGCTAGGTGATCATGGTATATAGCAGGTGCGGAAGCGCATTGCTCCCATGCTGTATATTGCTCTTGAGGGACGCAAAGGTTTTCCTCATAATCCCCTTCATATATATGAAAGGGGTGGGCGGAGTTAGCCTGCCCTGCCAGGAGAGGCTTGTGCTCTCGATTTGGCTTGGTGTTTTGAACAACTATAGGGGGAAGAGGAGGGATCTCGAAATGATAGGGCCTCTCTTTGTAGACCCCCTTTTGTTCAGGCGCCTCACTACGCGGTGACCACTCATAGCGAGCTTCTAAGGGAGGCTTCCTACGGATGTACCCTTCTTGGAAGGGTGTGTGCTGGGTGCTTATGGGATCTTTCCCATCTATAGTAAGTGCCACATGTATGGAATCTTCCCGAAAGGGGCTATGCTGTGTGGGTGTGCCCCTCAAAGGGGTGCCCCTATAGCCTCATTCTGTCAAGGCACAAAGTGGACTATTGTGTGTGTCTGGCCGCCAAGGTGGAATAACCAAATCCTTGGAGCTATACCGGAGGTGACCTGTCCCCCCCTGCACACTTTCTATAGCCTCTGCCCATGAGTGGGCAGGTTTCGCCCGTGAGTGGGCTTGACTATGAGTGAATACCATGGTGGTACCCCTCTACAAGATTTGCAAATTTTTGTCTTTTTATGATTTTTCTAATTTTTATGTTACACTAAGCAGAAAAGAATACACACACACAAGGCGATGATTATCTCGTTTAAGGATTAATGGTGTGTCCTAGACTGGTTTTAGTGTGTTTTTGATGATTTTTGTTTTGTTTTTGAAGGTTTTTGTAAAGAACGTTTAAATGCATAATGAAGGCTCATATGACTCCCATAGATGGTCACCCCTTCGATATACCATTGCCAGGCCGATATACCAACCTCTCTATATACCCGCCCTTACGAGAGGGAAACTATAGGTACGTGAGAGTAGATGGTACGTGGTACATAGGCGGTACGGAAGGGGGATTGTCCTGTTTATGACACCTACCATAGAAGACTTATCCTCGCATGTTGGGAATCACCCCAGTGACACTCGGTCAGCTTTCATCAGGATTTACATCGAGCAACAGTGACAATCGGGGTAATGGATGCAAAATCAAGCCAAGGTGGTGATGAAATCCACCGTTGGTCTTGATCAAGGGCTGGGGTTTTACGACCAGCTCCTTGGTTTAAAAATGCCACGTGATGTGTGTGTGGTTATTTTTATTTAGAAAAATGAAACATGCAGAAGCAACTACTTTCCCTAAGAAGGAAAAAATTGATAGAAAACAGAAATAGAAAAGCAAAAAATGACAGGAACAGTTTAGGACCCTTACCTCTTCTCTGCCTAGACCTGCTATTTTTGATCCTCGGCCCTGAAGCTGCACAGACAAAAATTCATCTCTGGGTGAGACGAATACCAGAATAGAATTCGTCCCGGTCTGAGATGAATTCGAATTCGTCTCTGGGTGAGACGAATTACAGTCCAGGATTCGCCATAGGCTGGAACGAACAGATGATAGTGTTCAAAAAATGGTACCTGTGAGCAAGAAAAAACAAGTTTTGATCAGTTTCTTGATCTCAAAAAGTAGGGGACAGGGTCCCACCATGATCGCCACTGAAAACATGAGATTCTGGAAGAAAAGAAATACTAAGATGCAATATAAATGAAACTAACTTGATGCTAAATCCTATAGAATGAGCATGCATGAAATAAGACGAACGTAATCGAATCAAAACCAAACATAAAGGAGAATGTAGGAGCACAACCCTTTTTATTAATGTGATTCCAAACTTGGTTACAATCCATCTCCTCCCATTTCAAGGGCTAGGAGCGTTAGCATGTTTTGGTTACAATCGTGATTAGTAGTCCTCCTTCCGCATGCCCACATGTAAAATGGGCGGGCCAAAGTGTTGTCGTCGCTGGTGTTGATGAATCCTTGATCCTTGCTGCTCCTCCTACATTCAAAGAAACAACAAATCATTTAGTAGCACCTGTGACAAAAATATAAGGCGTTTGATCCTAAAAACCAATGGAGGATGCATGCATAAGATTAGCTAAATCGATAAATAAAATGACTCCAAATAACCTGCAAATTTGATAGAAACCAGAGAACATTACCAGAGGGCCACTGCCATCAAAACAGTCGAGAAACCTACCATGAATTTTTGTTCATCCCGGGGTGAGCCAGATAAACCTGCAATTCATCCCGGGGTGAGCCAGATGAACCTGCAATTCGTCCCAGGGTGAGCCAGAAAAACCTGCAAGTAAACGGTTGATGGCACTACTCAAAATGTCCTATTTGAGGGACTCTAGGTGACCTACAAAGTTAGGTTTTAGGCAAATGGGGGCATTTTGGGAAGACCCAGAAGGTCGGATTCCTCCAATTTTTCCCCTATCACCCCGATTTCGATGGTACCACCTGTAGGTTAGTGAAAGCGAGAAATGATAACAAAATGGTCAAAAATGCTCCAAATGCGATGAAACTTGAAACATAGCCTATTTAAACAGCATAAAAACAAATGCAAAAATGACAGTATGCAAATATGCCATAGATCCGAATTCATCTCGGGGTGAGCTGAATAGACCTGCAACAATGCGGGGCGCACCCGTGGGCAAAGCGCCCACCGTTTGGGTCTCTGTTTTGGCACCAATCCACTTGGAATTGGTCCAAAACTTGTTATTGAGTGTTGTCGTCGAATTGGTTTGGCAATGTGGTCAAGTGTTGGGTTTTGGATCCGGATTCACACTTCCAATAACCACCCAATGACCTCCCTTGCGAAAGAGATCAAGGATGTGGAAGAGGTGAATCAAAGGGTAAGGCATGGTAGTAATTTGGCAGCACTTCATTGCTTAAAATGCTTCCAAACTATTTTTCTTTGGGTGAAAAAGCTCACCATTTTATAGACCCAAGGGGTCTCTTTGGATGGGCATGCATGGGCGCCATGTGGCAGTCATGCCTTCCCATGAGGGAGGAGAGTCCTCCCTGATTTGGGCTTCCATGACTGCCCTTGTAATAGTCCTTAATGCTCACCCTACTCACCTACACGCGCATGCAAGGCAGGAGGCATTAATGGACTGTCCTTAGCTGCCACTTGTCAAGATTTTTCTTTTTTCCCGTTGAACCTGGAATTCATCCTACCCAGAAACGAATTGGAATTCATCCCTAGGTTGGCATGAATTCCATTCTGAATTCATCCCGAGGTGGGACGGATTCGGAGCAGAGTTCCTGAAGGTGCCAAATTGCTTTTTGACCTTCCAAAATTGCAGTGTGAGTGGTTAGGACCACTGTTTAACCTCTGAGGGCTGCCTTGGGGGCTGTGTGTGTCAAAGCGATCAGTGTTTGCAATCACATAATCGGATTGGTGCTATTTTGGTGTCTACAATTATAGATTTGTTCAACTGCCTATTTCAAATTTGATGCTAGTCAATATGTTATCAAGTGGTAAGACTAGGTAGTTGGAACTTTGTCTTTCATGCCTAGCACTAGAACAATACCTCCTAAAAATTTTGGTGTTTAGTGGTGATATGATATATTGACACCATAAAAATTTCACTCTAAGTTTATGGGTGCCATTTATATTGACACAAAAGCAAGAGTGGTGCCATAGATGTGATGGTATTGGAAGTAATATTGTCACCATGAGTGAATATGATGCCACAACTTTTTATTACATTAACTTGTTTTATAAAAATTTCAAATGGGTGGTAATATCTAGTAGTTCATACCAATGAATTGAATGACCTCTACTTTACTCAAAATAATAATAATATCCAAATATCACTATGATATAATTTTATATTATTGTAATTCCTTCATCAACCAAACATACATAGCCAATTTAGGGAATTATTTCAAGATTTGTTATCAAGATCCAACATTGAGAAGATAATATCAGGCCAAATTCTAACATGAATATTTTGCCATGAGTGTAAGATATAATATAATGTTACTAATTGAGGTTGTATGACATCACTTTGAAATGTCAATTTTATAGAACATAAACACTTATACTTTCAAAACTTCAAGAAATTTATTTCGTGGATAAATTAGTATTAGATCTTTGCAAAAAGATGTTACTACTATCATAACAATAATTTATTATTGAATAAGTCCCATTTTAAGTGAGATATTGACATAAATAGTTAGGTGCTAAACACAAAAATGCATTTCTCATTATTATAAAATTTATGGAGTTTAGTTATTAGTATTGAACATTTTATTGATCTTAAATATTGTACTCAACTAAAACAAAAAAATGATGATAAGTTTTAACTAATTTTAGTGTTATGTAATAGTCAGTGGGTTTATAAGATAAAATTAAAAATAATATAAAAAAGTGATCAAAGATCAAATTAAAGATAATATGAAAAAGAGTGACAATAAAAGTGTTTGTTTATATATTGATATATAATCCTACCCTCATTTAAATTTAAATTTTTGACTTTTATTTAAAATCTTTAACATTAAATTCAATATAATTCTATTATAAACATACTAGAATGAATAAAATATATTAAATATAATGGAGTGAAGGATAAATCGATGTAAAGTATGCACGAAAAATATTACTTATTGGAAAAAAAACCTTCATTACGACCAAGTCTAATTCATTTAATACTCAAACAATGGTGTAAGCGGATACGTTTATCATGATACCATCTATGTGAGGCACATTCTATATGAATATATTGTTTTATTTTATAATAAGAACATATATTTCCCCTTTCCCTTAATGGGAAATGAAGGTGGAAGAAGTTAGACCATGAAAAGGATTGTCCCTATGCAGTCAGTGAGTGTAAACTATCATGCATTACTAATAATAACTATGGTGGAAAATAATTTGTTCATAGAATGGAAATCATATGGTCCATCACCAATGCCTTTTTCAATCTAAACACCAGCTTGGATGGCATACTAAATCATTTTTTCCACGTCGTCGATGTCACAAATTTTTTTTCAATCATTTATTCTAACTGGTTGGAAGTTCTTCCTATACTAATTTCAATTGATCTTCTAATAAGTTCATGAAAGCATCCCTTATGCATGTAGAAGATAAAGTGTTGTCCACATCTAGAAGGAAGATACTTTCTATTTTTATTTATATCCCATAGATAATTTTTCAACACTATTATAATAGTCCCTTGGATTGATAGTTGGCCATCTTCATCGGTGTTAGCCTCTTGACTATTGGAGCCTTTGAAGCATTATTGTGTATGGGTGTATATGTCATATTATAGAATTTTGGGGTCTAGAGGCTCTTTTTTGGGTATTCTATTTTCTTTTTACAAGTTTATCTAGCCCAATGTCAATCATGTATGTGGATGACTTGAGTATTTGGACATCATGTTTGAATTATTTGACATAAATGAAATAACTTTTAAAAAATATCTCTGGAAGACCCTTGATTCTGTTGGTTAGCTTCTCAAAATCTATATTATATTTAGGTATAGAACTTGTTTATCAAATCTTGATGAGGAATCCAATAAAATATTTAAACTCTTACGAGTTGATTTGAATGAGTTCACTCCTAAATTGTGTCCACCCAATGTTTGAAAGTTATTTTTATAACTATTAATACCAATGAAGAGTTTCAATGTCAAATTAAAGGTGGTCATAAAAATCAAATGATTGATAGATGTTTCATGTAGTTTATATCATTACTTGGATTTAATTAACCAACTTTTTTGTTTGGTCCCATTAGACATTAGAAAACTATTTTAGGAAGTCTAGGATTCATACCTCTATTTTTCCTTGACTACTGATAGTTATCCTGAGTAAAGACCCTAGAGAAATTTATATTGACTACTATCATAACAATAATTTATTATTGAATAAGTCCCATTTTAAGTGAGATATTAACATAAATTGTTAGGTGCTAAACAAACAAATGCATTTCTCATTATTATAAAATTTATAGAGTTTAGTTATTACTTGTTGGGAAAAGAACCTTCATTACCACCAAGTCTAATTCGTATAATTCTCAAACGACGGGGTAAGCGGATAAGTTTGTCAAGATACCATCTATGAGAGGCACATTCTATATGTATATATGTATATTTGTTTTATTTTATAATATGAGCAGATGTTAATGTTGATTCTAAGCATGGTTACTTCCTCTCTCCCTTAACGGGGAAAGGAAGGCGGAAGAAGTTAGACCACGGAAAGGATTGTCCCTATGCATGCGTGCTTTCAATTTCTGAAACAAACTTTTATGCTAAAAAATGCATTCCTTTGCTTTATCCCTCGACAACTTTAAACAACAATATGACTGTATTTATGATATACAACAATAGCGTTAAAAAAGAGAACTGGGGTGGAAAATCATTTGTTCACAGACTGAAAATCAGATGGTCCGTCGCCGATGCCTTTTCCGATCCAAACACCAGCTTGGATGGCGTACTGAATCGTTTTCTCCACGTCGTCAATGTCGCAGGAATTCCCTGGGAACTGGGGCTCCCCGGAATTTTGATACGCCGCCACGCAGTCGAGCAGATTCTGATTGCATGTGACGTTCAAGTAGTTAGAGTGGCCGATGCAATTGTCGTGAGCCATGCAGCAGCTGTCAAGCCCATCACATGGAGCTTCTCCGGGGCATCCCGTGTAAAACAGTCCACAATATTTCCCATACCTTAGAAGCGGTGCTTCTGCGAACATAGCCCATTAATAATAACGTGTATTAGTAAATATTGTGAGAATCGCTTTATTGTAACATAATTCATATGCAACGAATGGGAACATCACCTGAACAAAATTTGGATTTGCATGTAGTACTGCATCGTTCCTGCGCTCACGCAAGAAAACGCGTTAGTTGTGTCACTAGATATATAAAAGTTAATAATAATGAAAATGAGCCATATGATTGAAAGCATGCAGGTGCATTACCCATGTGAAAGCATGGCAATACTGAGAAAAGAAAGCAAAAGCAATTAGAAAGATGATCATTAGCCGTTGCAGAAATTGCAATTTCATCCCTAGCGTGGCCATTGATATGAGATGCGCACTCCAAGGCGTTTCCTGCTTGGATGTTTTGTTATTCTCGTTGGTGTGGGATGAGCGAATTGGCAATTAACGAAAATTATATATATATACGGAGCGCGAAGTCAAGCCTTGCCGTCACGAACGTAAACAAAGGAATTTTAGAGCCCATTGTTAATTTAATAGTCCTACGGAACTCTGAATGCTGCCATTAACACGGAATATCACAAGGGAATACTCCCGCGGAATGCAGACGCTAAGAGGAACCGTTTCCATTCATCGGTCAAAGAATTGTTGTCAACGAGATTTTATTATGTTGATTCCTTTTCAAGCGGCATTTCCAACCTTACAAGTCTATTTCAGAGCGTCTCGGAGAAACATGTCATGACAAATTTTGGCATTTCCAATATTTAAAAATAATAGTAATTAATTAAAATTATTATTTTTTATATTTAGGAAAACATAAAATATTATAAATTTATTAAAAAATCATTCAAAAGTATTATTTCTCTCTGTGATAGTAAAAATTTATCGCAAGCATTTTATAATCATATTAAATGCTTTTGGAGAGTGGGTTAGCCAATAAAAACTTGAAGGGAAAGAATTATATATATATATATCTGAGAAATGCATTATGATATGTTTTGCTTTTTTAATTACAAGGTTTTTTTCACTTGGTCGGTTTTGATTTTAATAAGTATTTATTTTTTGTGAGGGGACCTATAAACGTTTGGGATTGAAACCATTAACCTCAAACACTCAATATTATAATATGTTAAGATATAGATGTTAATATTATTTTTATTTGTAATTAAATATGAATTATACTTATTTTAAAGTTATTAGACTTGAGAAATATTTTATTCTTTCTTTTGTTTTTTTGTATCATAAATATAATATTATGTTATTATAATTATGTGTTTTATTTGGTGCATTAATTAAGATTATTGTTATGTTTAATTATAAGGATTTTTAATACGTGTTTAGGTATTGAATTAAAATTATTCAATTTTATATTATAATTTATGAAGTTTTTTATTATGCTAAAGGAATGGTAAGCATATTTCAATTGTTTTTTATATAATAGTTTATATTTTTAAAGGCTAATTTATTGGAAAAGTTTCATCTTAAATCCAAAGGTATAAAGTGTAAGGTAGTTGAAACTCTCGTGTTAGAGAGCCCCAGGTTCAAATATCTCCATTTCACATGTTTATGAATATGCTATGTAATAGTTTACTAGGGACCCTAACGGTGGTGTGTTTATCCACCCGCTTGATGTAATAATGAGCTTAATGAAATATCAACCAACATTTAAAAAAAAATTGATGCTTTTAGTTATCCAAGTTGTTTTAATTATCTAAATCATCCTTTTGCTTATTTAGAATATAATTCTAAACTATTATTAAAATTCATTTTCCTTTAAGGTATTTTTTTATCTTATTTTAAAATATTGAAGACTTTCTATAATGAATTTAAGACTTCTTTACCCCCACCATGCATGGGGAAGCATAATTTTCCACAACCAAGATAGTCATTGGGACACGAACGGTGAACACCGTTGAAGGATGTTGTCCATCAACATACCTAGAAACACCCAATAAATGTTAAACTAATTAAAAATAAACATAATACCTGCCATGTGAATGGGCAGTTGAAGAGTAGATGTTGCATGGATTTCCAGTATGATTTGCACAAATAGCATCTGTTCACCATAATGTGGTCCCTCTTTCAAATATTCTCCAAAGAAAGTATTTTTATTTTGTGCCACCATCCAAAAATAAATATTGTTCTTTGGGATTAGTCTCTTAATCCAAATAAGATTTGCTAGAAAAGGAGCCTCATCTTTCGAGAGAAGAAAAGGCTATCAATGACAACTTTTTACCTTGACATCCATGACAACTAAATGAGATCAAAATATCCAATAATATCCCCCTTTGTCATTGATGGCAGCCCAACTTCTTTTTACCAAAAACTTGACCTTTCATTTGTTATGCTCCCCCTGGCTCAATGCTCTCTCCTCTTTTCTAAAATACCAAATCTCTCCCCCTTACTCAAATATATCCCATTTGAAATCAATGGCAAAGGATCACTTTTGGGGCTCAAGGCTAAGAATAATCCTCTTAGCTTAGCCCCTCCCCCACCTCCTCTTGATGTGGTTAATTCTGAGGTGGGAGTATTTCTACTCCTAGAAAGCATTGTTATTTACATTTATCTTCTTTCCTTCTTATTTGATCCTTCTGGTTCCTCTGACTATTTCTTTCTATGTCCATGTTACTATCCATGTCTACATTCCTATCCCTATTCATGTTCATATCTAAGTTCTTATTCCTATTCCTATTTATATTCATGTTCATGTTGCTATCCATGTCTACATTCCTATCCCTATTCATGTTCATATCCAAGTTCTTATTCTTATTCCTATTTATATTCATGTTCATGTTCCTATTCTTTTTCATGCTTGATTTTGGAATGTCTACTCTACACCACTTTATTGTGTGACCATCATTATTGCACTTGTAAAACTTAATGTTATTATTCTTTGGAGGTGCAAATGTCTTAGGATTTCTCCTAGTGAAGCCATACCTTATTTTGTCATGAACCCTGCAATTCATTGCCTTTTGACCAAACTGATTACATGAGTAGCAATACCCATGGAAAAGTTGTTTGTTCCCATGTGTCCTACACTGTGAAGCCATGTTCCCAAACCTATGACATGAAAAACATCTTCCATTGAATCCTCCTTGACTTGACCTCATTGGTGTCCTAATCTCTCTTGAACTATTCTTATTTTTGTTCCATCTATATCTTCTTTGTGCATTGTTCATGTTCTTGTTGACCTCTCTATTGTCCAACTCATCCTCAGATGTCTCACTTTATTTTACACTTTCTTATTCTGAAGTATCTTCATCTAAAGTTTCTTCTCCTCCAAAACTTGAGGTTGACTCTCCTTTCCATTCCTTTTGATCTTGTCCAAATCCAAGATCTGTTTTGCTTGATGAAATTATCTAAGTTCTTTGAGTTGTTTTTGAACCCTTTTAGCTTGACTTTGGATTCTTATAAATATTCTCTTAGTAGTGCCACTTCTTATTTTAAATTTTTACATTCTAAGATCTTTTCTTCTAAATTATCCTTGAACCTTTTTGCCTTAGCCTTTGATTTTTCTAAATCCTCTATAAGAAATCTCTCTTCATCACATTGTTGAAACTGAATTTTAAGTTTGGAGTGTTGTTTTCTTACCTTATTTACCATTTCAAGGGCATAAATAAGTTCAAATTTGAGATCATATCCATCCTTTTATTAATGTTTCTCTATTTGTTTCACTTTGTCCACATCTTTATTTTATGTTGTCTTGTTTTCTATATGATCACCTACTTCTTCTTCTAATTCCATTAGAAGGTTTTCATCTATTCCTTAAAATGCATCATCATATTCATCATCACTGAAACTATAGCCATACCTTGTACAATCATCTTCAAGATGTCCAAAGTTACCACATCTAAAATATTTAAGAATTATTGGAGTCCTTTTCTTAACTTGTTCTTTTTCTTCAATCATAAATAGGACTTCATATCTATCATTATCTAAAAAAATAGCATCATTATCACTTGAGTACTTACTTGAATCATCCACATAGTAGCTCCTCTTTTGTCTTTGGAAGAACTTCTTTCCTTGTCTGTTTTATCCATCCTTGCTTTTTTTTGTGCCTATGTCTTTCTAATTCCCTGTTCTTGTGATCATGTTTCTCTTCATCATTGTTATTCTTAGCTTCTTGAAAACCAGTTGTATAATGACCATACTTTCCACAATTGAAATATTTAACAGATATTGTATCTCTAGATCTTCTTAAATCCTTATTCCTCCTATCATGATTTGCTTCTTCATCACTAGATGAATCATGTCTTGATTCTGACTTCTAACCCTTAGTCTTCTTGATTTCTTTGAATGCTACTTCCTTATAGGAATAAGATCTTTTGTTATTTTCTCATGTGTTGTAAGAATACCAAGAAACATATCTCTTGTCAAAGTATCACCATTTATTGACACTTCTATAGCAGAAACCTTTTCACTGAATCTGTTTGGAAGAGTTCTCAAAACTTTATCACAAACATTTGATTCATCAATATTCATTCCAAGTCCTTGCATAGCATTAACAACCTCATAAATTTGAAGTAGATAAGTACTAATGTTTTACTCATCCTTCATTCTTAAATCTTCAAATTGTCCTTTGAGATTTTACATCTTTGCTTTCTTGACACATTTATCTCCTTCATATATATTTTGTAATTTATCCCATATGTATTTAGCAGTTTGACAATGCATAACTTTCATAGACTTTGTTCTATGCAAACCTCTCAAAACTGCATTCATTGCTTTTGAATTGTAATGTTGTAGGAGCTTACCTTCCTTATCTGCATGAGGATTAATTAAGGGATCATATCCAAATTCAACTGCTTCTCAAATTTCATTGTCAAGTGCCATAAGGTAGATCTTCATTCTCATACTCCAATACATATAGTCACTTTCATCAAATACTGGTGCTAAATTATCTGAGGACACATTCTTAGAATCCATTGTATTCTTGTTAGATTTTCCTTCAAGCTGTTAAAATCTTCTAAAGCAACCCACTTTGATACCAATTGAAGAACACAAGCTTATACTGAGAGGGGGGGTAAATAGTATAAGATCACTTTTTACTTTTTATTTTCCAATCAATATTATGTAATGTAAAGATAGCAATATAAATAGCAGTAATCAAAGCAATGCAAAAATAACCACACACAATATACACACCATAATTTAGGTGGTTCACCCAATGTGGGCTACTCCACGGAGAAAATATTTCACTAAAATTTTCTCAATCGTTCTCTTGCGAATCCTTTTCTTATTACAATTTTTATGGACCTCTGTCCAAAGGAGACACCAATCTCCTAAATCAAGTTCATGGATCTCTATCCATAGGAGAAATACTTCTCCTTTTCTCTAGCTATTGATCCTCTAGAAGACTACTACCTCCCCTATACGAGCTTATGGATCTCTCTCCACTTAAGACTCTTGTACCCACTTAGAAGACCTATTCCCTCTACCATGGCTAATTGATCTCTATCCACTAGATACTATTGTTCTCTCTGCTCTATCACCTCCAAATATCTATCTCAAATATATACTAAACAAAGTCCTTTGATATAGCACAAATCTACTCAATATTTGTCTATGGTCTGACATAAACTTATTCTCAAATCTGCACCAAACTCTACTCTCAAATCTACACTAAACATAGTCCTTCAGTCTAGCAAAAATTTGTCCTCGATCTTTGTCCTCAAGCCTCAACTCAAGGTTTGTCTCAACTCTACTAGATCTGCCTCAAACCTTAACTCAAGGTTTTAACAAATCAATAAACTTTGGTCTCAAGTCTTCTTAAAGACTCATCTCAAATTTTTCTTGTAAGATTCCACAAAAGCTCATGGTAATTTATCCATAAGTCCTCTATATAACTTGTTCAAATCTACTCAACAAGTCCACACAAAACTTGCTTAAATATTATCAACAAGTCCACATAGAACTTGCTCAAATATGCTCAACAAGTCCAAATAAAACTTGCTTAAATATACTCAACAAGTCCACACAGAACTTTCTCAAATCTGCTCAATAAGTCCACACAGAACTTGATCACATTTGTTCAACAAGTCCACACAGAACTTGCTCAAACCTTATCAACAAGTCCACACATAACTTGATCAAATATGCTCAACAATTCCACACAGAACTCATCCAATTTGCTCAACGAGTCCACACAAAACTTATCCAATTTTCTCAACAAGTCCACACAGAACTTGTCCAATATTTTTCTTAATTGGAAGATGGTCTTTAAAATTACCTTTAGAGAATACCTTCTTCTTTGTCAAGTGCCAAGGGTTAGATAACAAGTATTATACTTCACAAAATACAATAATAGCTCAGTTTAATGATACACATTATATATCCTTCTCAATAACAATATTTGACAATAATATCTTCACAAAATTTTCCTTTTCAAAACACACCTTCAATTTCTCAATTTCACAAAATTGATATTCCAACTTAATTTCTATCTCATAAGGTAAAATAATATTTACCTTAATAAAGCACATATTTACCACTTAGGTAAATAAATTAATATCACCTTATAAATCCCTAACCTTTGCACAATTAATCAAATTTCACAAACACCCTTAAAACCTTAGCATAATGATCAAATATCACAAATATTCTCTTATGCCTCCTAAATCTTAGTATTACGCAAAAATTAAATTTAAATCATAAAAACATTTGATGAAACCCCATTCCACATTTTTTGGAGTTTCGACCCTCCACCTTGTTCCTCGGTTGATGCCTTAGCTGTGAATAGCTAGTCATGTGAGGTAAGCACTCCACATTATTATATTAAGCCCAAAGGTGGCTTAAGCCTTTTTACAAAGTCTTCAAAGCCTTTGGCCTTCTCCTACATCTAGCATCAAGATAGACCATGATCGCTACTCCCTCTACCTTGTTCCTCTCTTGAACACGGTGCGCTACCTTGAACACGATGTGTTTCCTATCTTCTGCAATATTTCACTTTCAAAATTTTTGAAGGCTCCAAATTTTTTGTTGTGTTCAAAATCAAATTTCCATCTTCCCTAAAGATTGTCTTAGTGTTTAAATACCTTTCATTTGCTTTACATACAACATTGGTGGATGATTCGACATGATGACATCGACTTGTATGAATTATAATTTATAATTAATTTAAATTCAAAGAATTTAAATATTATAAATTTAATTTATAAACTTTAGACTTTAATAAAAAACTAAAGCCCTCTTTGAGTTAATATGAAATTATCATTTGCACTTCACTAGGTTGATGAAAAATAATTCTGCCATCTTGGTTATAATAAAAACCTTAATTTTGCCATCACAATGTTAGAAACTATCATTATGGTTTTAATAGAAAACATTTTAATTTTCCACCATGGTTTTAACAAAAACCCTTATAAAAACATATTTGGACAACTTTTATCCATCTCTGTGCATTGCTTCCTTATGTTAATGATGATGTACTTTTAGCTTCATGTATTCAATTTGGCATCAACGGTAAATTTTTACCTTGACATCAATGACAACTAAATGAGCTCAAAATGTCCAACACCAAATATTTGATCTACAATATAGGGATAACCTAAGGAGAAAAAGTGAGCATACTTGGTGTAAATATAAAAAATATTGATCTTTATCTATTTTTATCTAAGCATAACTAATTGTAAATTTTAAAAACCTAAACGATGAGCCCTATACTATGTTTAAATCGAATTATGTACATGAACTAGAAAACATCAAAGTATAACTCCTTTGAATCATATAATGTAGTTCATCATACCTTGGAAAGTTGATGGTGCATTAGAGAAACCAATAGGTATAACCAAGAACTCATAATGTTTGTCATGAGTCCAAAAATTCTTTTTGTTTATGTCTTCCTTCTAATATAAATATGATTATTCCGTCACCTTCGATCCAATTTAGTGAAATATTAAGCACCATGCATCTTGTACAAAAGTTGAAAATCACTAGAATTGAGAACATATCCTTGATGATGATATTGTTGAGTTATTAAAAGTCCACATATATTCTCTATGATCCATCCTTTTTTGAACCAATAGGACAAGAGTTGAAAAAGATATTGCATTCAAGAAAGTTAGTCCTACATCCAATAATTCCTTCACCATTCCTTCACCATCTTCTTAATCTTATTATTATGATTATAGGGGTATTTATATGGTTGTATGTAACTCTTTGATACTTAGTTTATACTATGGTTCTTTCGTTGATTAGGAAGTAGCTATTTAGGATAGTTGAAAATATTTATATTCCTAAAATAGAATACCTAGCAAATTTGAAGGTATCTTTTCATACTATATAGCACATAGTTGCTTCTAGAAAAATCTACTAACTACTACTGTACCCTTCTTAATTAGTCATTGCATTGACAAGATATTTTGACCTTTGATTTTACCTAATTTAAACCTCAAATGGTGTGTATTTTATTTCTAATTTTGAACTACAACCATAGCTTCATGAAATTCCATGGTTTTGATCCTAAAATTATTAGTCAATGACAACACAATATAATGCCCATACCTCCCAATGGAACTACATAAATATTAGTTTGAAATGGGTAGTCACCAATGGCTAAGTGAGCATTTATATAGCACCCATTATAATTCATGATATCCGTATTATAATTTTTAAAATTGATTTTATCATGAGTATAAATAAAACAATCTACTCTTTTGGCTACACTAGTGTCAATAAAGATATCTATGCTATCAAAGTCTTATAGTATTAGCACCTTGTTCCCTTTGAGAAAATCATATAAAATCAAGCATTGGGGTGTCAATATTCTTGCAATGGCATTCAAATATAGTGTATTAGTTTATTCTAACTGGTTGGAAGTTCTTCCTCTACTAATTTAAATTGCTCTTCTAATAAGTTCATGAAATCATCCCTTATGCATGTAGAAGAGAAAGTGTTGTCCACATCTGGAAGGAAGATACTTCCTATTTTTATTTATATCCCATAGATAATTTTTCAACACTATTATAATAGTCCCTTGGATTGATAGTTGGCCATCTTCATCGGTGTTAGCCTCTTGACTATTGGAGACTTTGAATGATTATTGTGTATGGGTGTATATGTCATATTATAGAATGTTGGTGTCTAGAGGCTCTTTTTTGGGTATTATATTTTATTTTTATAAGTTTAGCTTGCCCAATGTCAATCATGTATGTGGATGACTTGAGTATTTCAACATCATGTTTGAATTCTTATTTAATGACATATATGAAATAACTTTTAAAAAAATATTTGGAAGACCCTTTATTCTATTGGTTAGCTTCTCAAATTCTAAAATATATTTAGGTATAGAACCTTTTTATCAAATATTGGTGAGGAATCGAATAAAATATTTCAACTTTTATGAGTTGATTTGAATGAGTTCACTCCTAAATTGTGTCCACCCAATGTTTGAAAGTTATTTTTATAGCTATTAATACCAATGGAAAGTTTTAATATCAAATTAAAGGTGGCCAACAAAATCAATTGATTGATATATGTTTCATGTAGTTTATATCATTACTTGGATTTAATTAACCAACTTTTGTGTTTTTTCCCATGAGACCATAGAAAACTATTTTAAGAAGTCTATGATTCATACCTCTATTGTTCCTTGAATACTGATAGTTATCCTGAGTAAATACCATAGAGGAATTTATCTTGTTAAAATATTTTTATCTCTTACCTTATGGGCTATTTTTAGCACACCTATCAAAATTTAGATTTTTAATCTTAAGCACTTCAATGTCCTATCTCATTACATATTGCACATATTTGAATTAAATGACCAAGCTAGTTATATAAGATAATTGACCCTTTAGTTTAGTTATGAAACCAACATGACAATTTACTCCTCTATCTAATGCATTCTAGCCTTCATTACTGAAGTTTATATCTTTGATGGAATTTAGACCACTAATATATTATATAAATGATTGATAATGATCATACCAATATATTACACCACTAGCTAAGAATGATTTATTTTGTACCTTTTTATGCACTACTCACAATATTGAAGCATAATATTCTTAAATTTTATGCTTGATACACTTTGGATAATTACAATATTGAATGGATGTATATATCAAAATATTTGATGCAAGGCCTCTAAAAAGGGTCTTCTAATATACACAAGGTATTTGGGAGATCAAATTAATATAGTGTTATATTTTGAAGCCTTGGTATTATAGTATGATCACCCCTCACTTCACTAGATGCTTTATGGGTAATCTAGAAAAGCCAAAAATGATAACTCCATTATAAAATTTAAAAACAACCAAAATACCATTTCTAGCCTATAGACCTAGGCTTTAAAAAATATTACTTAAAATAGAAGCTTACTACACTTTGGAAAGAACTTTTATTCCACTTGTAATGAACCTCTTATTATACAAATATTTCACCTCATGGTATAATAAAGGTGAAAGCATTGTAAGATAAACATAGATACCATATGATTAGCATTATGAATCATATGATTTAGTGACATAGAGGGTAAATCCTTAAACTAGTTGATGCTAAGCAATAAGTTAAAAGTTTTAGTTATGTGGTAGGACAAGGAAAAATAGATTTTTTTTTTGGAAAAAAAATGAAAAATATGTTATATTTATAGAAGCTGTATTACAAGGTAAAATGAACTGGACAGGCATCAAGGGAGACAGAAAATCCTCCTCCAATCCCTCCTAGCTCAAAAATTACCCATAAAACATTACCTTACATAATATAGATATCCATACCCTCAGCACTACCATAGCTGAATTTTAGTTTATCCAATTTATCTGAATTCCATAAACTATCCATTTATCTTCATGTTGTGTTGCTCTGTGGCCTAACTATGATAAATTCATTAGAATCACTGTCTACTCTTCTTGTTCTACTATCTTCTTTTATCACCTCCTGCATCCCTTGGATTCTTTGGCACAAGCTTATCTGATTTTCCATCTGAGAGTCCACATATTGCCCTTTCTCCAGATATTTTCCCCATTTTGCTAAATAGTATGCCACCCTATTTCCCTCTCACTTTATATGTGTAATAAAAACATCTTTAAAAACTTGCCAGATCTTCTGGACTGCTTCCACCTTCCTTCTCTCTCCAATTCCTATCACCTGAAAGGGCCTTATCGGATCTAATATTCCAGCCCATACCTGAGAGTCTGTCTCTATCCACAACTTATGTAATTGTAGATTTGCAGCTATCACTGATGTTGACAAGATCACCTGTCCTTCCGCTTCATTATTAGTTGCCTCCCCCATGCCTTCTGCTCTCCAATACACCTATTCTCCTTTCCAATTTTGCATGATAATACCAAAACCAGCTTTCCCAGGATTTTTAGTAGAAGCCCCATCTGTGTTTGCCTTCACCCACTCTTTAGGAGGTGGCCTCCACTCTATGTTATTCAAGGGGATCACACCGTGTACCCATCCTTAAGTTGTTTCTCTATTACAGTTATTCCAAGGCTCCGTAGAATAATCACTTCCTCCATTTTTATATTTGTTTCTTCCTGTAATCTGATAAATAGTGTTTTTGTTACCTTGCTCATAATACTCTCCCATACTTGCTCCCTTGTTCTGTGCTCTGATCTAAATATGCGTGCATTTCGTTCTAGCCATAACTGCCACCATATGAAGCTAGGTCCTAGTTTCCATGCAATTTTCATTGTTTTAGTCTTAAAGCTGCACTGTTTCCATTTCTCATAAAAGCTTTCCTGGCTCTCAAAAACTTCCCAATGTTGTCTCATTTGTCTCCACCAATTGATCCATATGTCTTTAGCAAAAGAACACCAAAAAAAGAGGTGATTCAAGGTCTCCTCTTCCTTTCCACACAAAACACATTTAGAGGGCCCAAAGAAACCTCTTTTTATCAAATTATCAAAAGTCAAGCACTTTTTGTGGTTAATCAACCATGAGAAAATGTTAATTTTTGGCCATCCTTCCTTTTTCCAGACAAATGTCCATGGAAAGGGTTATGGGGTAATCTTGTATGCACAAACTACCTTGTATCCCTCCTTTGCCTTATAAATTCCCAACTTACTTCCTCCCCATCCAAGTATATCCCTCTTAGAACCATCCTGAATTGGGTGTCTTTGAAGATATCTCCACAGTTTTTCCATTAGTTCCTCTGTACCCCTCACTGGCCATTCTTGGGGATGTTTCCACTGTAATAAATCTGGCACATGTTGATTCCATGATTTCATATAGTAAGAGGCTTTCCACCACCCTGCTTTTTGGAGCTCTGATTTCTAGCTCTCCATCTCTGGGAATGTCTGAATAATTGGTTGTGATTGATTCCATGAATCCTCCCAAAATAAAGCATCCTTTCCATCCCCTAACTGCCAATATAGGTATGGCTTTATTAACTCTTGGCCTACTAACATTGTCCTCCATATGGTAGATCCCTCTCCTTCCACTTTGTATCTTGGAATGTTTTTCTCATCCACTCCCGGGTAATATTTAGCTTGTAAGAGTCTACTCCATAAACCCCCAGTAGCTGTAATCCATCTCCAATATAGCTTCCTAGCTAGTACCTTGCTGCTCTGGAATGCTGATCTTATCCCCAATCCTCCTTGTTTTTTTGGTTGGCATATCTTCTTCCAACCCACTAGTGCTATTTTTTGTTCTTCCCTTACACCTAACCACAAAAACTTTCTTGTGTGTTTGTCAATATCTTTTAGAATTCTCTTTGGAGCCTGAAGTACAAAAAAATTATAAACTGGAAGAGCTTGTAGCACAGCTTTAATCATTGTCAGCCTTCCTCCTAAGCTTAGCCATTTATGAGTCCAGTTGCTCAACTTAGCTTGAAGTCTATCCATCAACCCTTTCCACTCTTTACTTTTTGTTTTATTTGCAGATAAAGGTACTCCTAAATACTGTATGGGTAAAGGAGTTTCCATGAATATCAACAATTGTATAATTTTATCTCTCACCCTCTTCATTGTATTAAAAAAAACAATTTGAGATTTTTTTCATTAAAAGTTTGCCCGATGAGCTTGAGTATACCCATATAAAACTTCTTTTATGTTTCTTGCTACTATGATATTGGCTTGACTAATAAGAGCAATATCATCCACAAACTGGAGGTGATTTATCTCAATTTGAGAACTTATTTTCAAGCCCTTTAACCTCCCCTCTTGTCTCCCTTTTTTTAACAGTCTCCCGAGACCCTCTGCATAAAGGATAAAAAGGTAAGGGGAGAGAGGGTCCCCTTGCCTCAGCCCCCTTCCCGCTCGTGAACATGGGAGAGGGACCGCCATTTACCGTAACCGAGAATGATGTAGTTTGTGTACAGGGTCTTACCCAATCTCTCCACCCCTCTCGCAAAGCCCATTTTTTCTAAAATCTTTTGCATAAAGGACCAGTCTACTCTATCATAGGCTTTAGAAAGATCTAATTTAATAAACATACCTGGGTCCTTTTGTTTTTTCATTGTGTGTATCACCTCCTGGGCCACTACTATTCCATCTAGAATTTGTCTGCCTTCAACAAAACCACCTTGCTCACTTGAAATTAGATTTGGTAAAAACTGTTTCAACCTTTCTGCCATAAGCTTTGTTAATATATTGTATACTACATTACATAGTGAAATAGGCCTATAATTATCAATTATCTCACTAGATGGGCCCTTAGGAACCAAAGTGATAAAAGTATGATTCAAGGCTTTTAACATTTGCTTACTCTGTCTGATTTCCTCCAGTGCCTCCACCACTGCTTGGCCCACAATTTCCCAAAAATTTTGATAAAATTCAATGGGGAATCCGTCTGGTCCTGGAGTCTTTCCTGTTTGCATTTTTTGTATGATCTGCGAGGTTTCTTCCAAAGAAATTTCCTCCATTAATAATTTATTGTGTTCAGGTTTAACTAATTGTGGAATTGCCTCTAGTATCTTCTCCTACCATATTGCATTCAAATTTTCATTACTGCTAAAAAGTGTATGGAAGTACTGATTTGCTATACTTTTCATTTCACTTCCACTGGTTTTTACCTGACCCATCATATCTGTAAGACCCATAATTCTATTTTGTTGTCTCCTGGCTATTGCTGTATTATGGAAGAAAGCTGTATTTTGGTCCCCCTCCTTTAACCATGTGATTCTGGCTCTTTGCCTCCAATAGATTTCTTCTTGTTCCTCCAAAGCTTCCTCTTTTCTAATAATTTTTGCCTCACGTTGTAATAGTTCTTCTGTGATAGTTCTTTGTCTTATCTCTTGAGCAATATTCTCCTTTTGATCCTTGATTTCATTCTTTTGGATTCTAGTTATTTCCTTCTTCTGTTTACTCCACTCCTTTAGTTGGGTCCTTACATATTTTAGTTGTTTGTGGAGTTTGAATTGGGCTGTCCCAAATCTTGGTTTCCCTGATTTCCACCATTCCTTTATACGGTCCCCTAGCTCCTCATCTTTCAGCCACCATAGCTCAAATTTAAAAGTTCCCACAACTTTATGATTATCTTCTTCTATGGTTAAACTTACTGGAAAATGATCTGAAGAAAGCCTATCCATGACCCTTGCTTGATGCTTGGTATGCAAATATAATTCCTCCCCCATGAAGAAACGATCCAAGCAAGATTTGACCATCTCACCTTCCTTTCTTCTGTTAGTCCAAGTCATGGAGCTATCCATAGTTGGGATATCTATTAGATTCATTTGACATGTTATTGATGAAAAAAACCTGTCCTTTTCCTCAAGCATGGCTCTGCCTCCTTGTTTTTCCTCTATTCTAAGATTTGCATTGAAGTCTCCTCCCACAATCCATTGGTCCTCCGGTAGTTTTCTCTGAAAGTCTGGATGGCTACCCATTGATCCCTCTGTAATCTAACTGTTTGTGCTCCATAAAAATTCACTATAGTACAAATTTTTCCAGTTTCCCTATTTTGTAACCGAACCATCAACACCCCTCTCGTAGAGGCCCCCCTATCTCTAGGAACAGTTGGTGATTCCACATAGTGGCCAATCCACCTGATTTCCCTTGTGTCGATTGAGTAAGGATCTCTCCTTTTTGCCATATTCTCCTATTTATTTTTTGTAAGTCTTCTCCTTGCATTTTGGTTTCTTGTAACAAAACTATATCTCGACTCATATCTATGATAATGTTTTTGTCTGCTTTTTGTCTGGGGCAACTGCCTAAACCCCTCACATTCCAAGTGATTAATATCATTGAGAATTAGGAGAGAAAAAATCAGCCATCGATTTTACCTTTCCGTTCTGGCTCAAATCTCTTCCCTGTTCCTCCATATTTTCCTTGTTTGACTTCCTCCCTGCAGATTGGTTTGGTTTTTGTTTCTTCTCCACTTGATGAATTCCAAGAGTAGGGATTTCTTTGTTCTTATTTCCTTCTATCATCTCTATTTCCTGTGTCAAAACCATCCTCTGCTCTATTTCCCCTCCTATGGTCTCTCTTGTGGGTTGAATCTCCTCTTCCATGAGAGAGGTTGTGTCTGGTCTTGCTCCTTGCTTGTTCCCTAACACTAGATTGGAATATTGTTCCTGATCAACTATTGTGACTTGTTGAGTATCCTCCTCTAACCCTTCCATTTGAAAATCTCCTTCGGTTTCCAAGTTTCCCAGTTGTTTGAATATCTCATATCTATTGGTTGTTCTTACAACTCTTTCTCCTTGTCTCTGGTTACTGTGCTAATTTTTTTTGTTTGGCCTTCTCATTACTTTTTGAAAACCCTCAGAATCTATTGGGCCTTTCCCTTCCTTTTGATTTCCCTTTTGCTGAAGAGATTGACCTGCCATGTTAAAATTTTCTTTTTTCCCCTCTTGTTCAGATTGATGATCCTTAACTGTTGGACACATTCTAGTTAGATGTCCAGGAGTGTGGCACACCCGACATCTAAATGGAATAGCCTCATAATCCAGTTGTTGGCGCCAGACAAAATCCCCTATTTTTAGGTCTATCTCTGTTGGAAGAGGTTTGTTGAGGTCCATTTCTACACAAACCCTAGCAAACATTGTCGATCCTCCTAAAACTATTTCTCTTGATCTACCTTGATAATGCCCTAATAAGTTGCCTATTGCCTCAAGTATCTCCTCTTTCCAAAATTCAAGGGGAAGGGCAAATAATCTTACCCATATTGGTACTGCTTTCGGTTCCACCCTCGGGTCAAATCCCATCTTCCATGGCTGCAAGAATAGTCCCGTTGGTCCATGATGATATGGTCCTCCCTCAAATACTTTTTGTCGATCTGCCACCGATGTGAACTCCATAGAAAAATACCCATTTGCGAGAGTTAGAATTTCGTATTCTCCTTCCAGATGCCATTGTTTCCTTATCCATGTGTGGAGGAAGTGCACAAATGGTTTGAAACCCACAAATTTACCTATCAGGTTGTGTTTTGACTTATAAACAATATCCTCAGCTACCCAGTCCTCAGCTATTTCCAACATCGGTATTTCTTTTGCTTGTGGTAGACATCCATTCACCCTCCCAGGCAGAGAATCCTCCTTTTGTCGCTTCCCCATGGTGTTTATGATTTTCTTTGCTTGTGTTTGACAGTCGTTGAAACTATCTTGGGTTCCACATAGCTTATCCCGAAATGAAATTCCTTCGTTTGGAGGATTTGGTACCGAAGTACCTATGTCCCTCATTCTTGGTTGTGATCCTTACTATTGACAGCCCTCTACCTCAGCTTCTGAAACCCCAGTTTGATTCCTTAGATCTCCTCTGAAGCACCTCCAAACTTCTGAAACCCTAGCTCTCCTAAGGAAAAATAGATTTCACTCTTATACAATAATAGAATATTATTTACATATAGCACACATTTAAATATGCTATAGAATATGAAGCTCATATAGTAATATTAAAATTTGAGAAAATTATTACTATGTTGGGTGTGTTGCACATGGGGTACATGTACACTCAATTCTTGTGTAGTGAAAGAAGTAATAAAATAAAAATTTAAAGACTCTAGAGAAAATGAGAAACTCTAGAGAGGAGTGATACAATGAATAAATAATAGAATAACCATAGAAATAAGTGATCTACTACATTCCTAAGCTATCTATATACATGATGCACAATAGTTATAAAATTTTTTGGAGACGAAATAGTTTAGCTCCTAATGGATCAAAAAATAGTTTTATGGATAATTGTAGAGTTTTTCAACTACCTATTTTAAATTTGATGCTAGTCAATATGTTATCAAGTGGTAAGACTAGGTAGTTGGAACTTTGTCTTTCATGCCTAGCACTAGAACAATACCTCCTGCAAATTTTGGTGTTTAGTGGTGATATGATATATTGAAACCATAAAAATTTCACTCTAAGTTTATGGGTGCCATTTATATTGACACAAAAGCAAGAGTGGTGTCATAGATGTGATGGTATTGGAAGTAATATTGTCACCATGAGTGAATATGATGCCACAATTTTTTATTACATTAACTTGTTTTATAAAAATTTCAAATGGGTGGTAATATCTAGTAGTTCATAACAATGAATTGAATGACCCCCACTTTACTCAAAATAATAATAATATCCAAATATCACTATGATATAATTTTATATGATTGTAATTCCTTCATCAACCAAACATACATAGCCAATTTAGGGAATTATTTCAAGATTTGATATCAAGATCCAACATTGAGAAGATAATATCAGGTCAAATTCTAACATGAATTTTTTGGTATGAGTGTAAGATCTAATATGATGTTACTAATTGAGGTTGTATGACATCACTTTGAAATATCAGTTTTATAGAAGATAAACACTTATAATTTCAAACCTTCAAATAAATTTATTTCGTGGATAAATTAGTATTAGATCTTTGTAAAAAGATGTTACTACTATCATAACAATAATTTATTATTGAATAAGTCCCATTTTAAGTGAGATATTGACAAAATTAGTTAGGTGCTAAACAAACAAATGCATTTCTCATTATTATAAAATTTATAAAGTTTAGATATAGTATTGAACATTTTATTGATCTTAAACATTATACTCAACTAAAAAAAAAAAAAAATATGATAAGTTTTAACTAATATTCGTGTTATGTAATAGTCAGTGGTTATAAGATAAAATTAAAAATAATATGAAAAAGTGATCAAAGATCACATTAAAGATAATGTGAAAAAAAGTGACTATCCAAATGTTTGTTTATATATTGATATATAATCCTACCCTCATTTAAATTTAAATTTAAATTTTTGACTTTTATTTAAAATCTTTAACATTAAATTCAATATAATTCTATTATAAACATACTAGAACGAATAAAATATATTAAATATAACGGAACAAAGGATAAAGCGATGTAAAGTATGCACGGAAACTATTACTTGTTGGAAAAAGAACCTTCATTACCACCAAGTCTAATTCATATAATACTCAAACGATGGTGTAAGCGGATAATACTCAAATTATAAATATATATATATATATATATATATACAGAGCGCGAAGTCAAGCCTTGCCGTCACGAACGTAAATAAAGGAATTTTAGAGCCCATTGTTAATTTAATAGTCCTACGGAACTCTGAATGCTGCCATTAACATGGAATATCACAAGGAATACTCCCGCGGAATGCAGACGCTAAGAGGAACCGTTTCCATTCATCGGTCAAAGAATTGTTGTCAACGAGATTTTGTAATGTTGCTTCCTTTTCAAGCTGCTTTTCCAACCTTACGAGTCACAGCGTCTTGGAGAAACAAGTCATGACAAATTTTGGCATTTCGAATATTTAAAAATAATAGTAATTAATTAAAAATAATTTCTTTTACCTTGAAGAAAAAATAAAATGTTATAAATTTATTAAAAAGTCATTCAAAAGTATTATTTCTCTTTTTGCTATCCCAAGCATTTTATAATCATATTAAACGCTTTTGGAGAGTGGGTTACCCAATAAAAACTTGAAGGGAAAGAATATTATATATATATATATATATATATATATATATATATATATATATATATATAGACATGGAGAAATTTATTATAATATGTTTTCCTTTTTTCAAATACAAGGTTTTTCTTTACTTGGCTTGTTTTTATTTTAGTAACTATTTACTTTTGTGAGGGGACCTAGAGGGGCTTGGGATTGAAACCATCCACCTCAAACACTCATCATTATAATATGTTAAGATATAAATGTTAAGATTATTAGACTTGAGTAATATTTTATTCTTTATTTTCTTTTTTTTAATGTATCATAAATAGCATATTATGCTATTATAAATAGTTGTTTTATTTTGTGCATTAAGATTATTGTTATATATAATTACAAGGATTTTAATATGTGTTTAGATATTGAATTAAAATTATTCAATTTTATATTATAATTTACGAAGTTTTTTACTATGCTAAAGGATGGTAAGCATATTTCAATTGTTTTTATATAATAGTTTATCTTTTTGAAGGCTAATTTAATGAAAAAGTTTCATCTTAAATCCGAAGGTATAAAGTGCAAGGTAAGTTTGGATAATGCATTTTAGCAAATTTGATGATTTTAGTTATCCAAGTTGTTTTAATTATCTAAATCATCCTTTTACTTATTTAGGATATATTTCTAAACTATTTTTGAAATTTATTTTGCTTTAAGGTATTGTTTTATCTTGTTTTTAAAAAATTTAAGACTTTCTATAATTAATTTAAGACTTCTTTAGAAAGAATTATTAAAAAATATTGTGAATACAATATTCCCCGGCTTTCATATTAATAATATCAAAATTAAAATTTTAAGAGATAATTTAAATAAACACTAAATCTATTGTGTTGAAATTGATAATTATAAAGAGAACTTCAAGTACTTTTATTTTCTAAATGTAATATTGAACTAGCTTGGAAATGAACCTCTTCTTCTTATGTGAATATTTTACCTTGAAATTTTTAGTTCTTATCCATATTGAGATAAGGAATTTAGTGCTAAAGGTAATTCTAACTACTATTACAAGGATTGTTGACAAAGACATAAGTAGTATCACATATTCTAAAGTAGAAACATAAATTAAATGAAATACATAAATTTAGAATAACATTATAAATAAAACTCTAGGATAAGAAATATTACTATCATTGCACTCTTTAATGGGGCAACCTCCTCAAATAATATTTCTAAGATTCTCTAGTCCCATGTATGTCAAGATTATATGACAATATTCTTGACTACATATTCTATAAGAATTATATGCATGATTGCAAAGAAAATATATATATGATTCTATGACACTCCTTTCTACATTTCTCTAACTTACACGTGGTCATTTTACCTATCATATGTCAATATGTGTTTGAGGAATATGAAACATGAAACCCCCTTAGAGAAGCTTTATCCTTAAAGCTAAAAGTTTGGAAACTAATGTTGAAGCTCCTACAATTGCTCCCACATGACATATTCTCATTGTAGCCCCTCTAATTATACAACCACTTCAATTATGTTACAAGAGCAAATATATTGAGTCCTTCGATCTAGGATGATTGATGGTTGAAAAAAAAAATATATTTCTTCATCTAACTCCAGAAGGACTACCTACACCTAGGTATGTGTCATCGTAACATTTTTTAGGCAATAAGTTTAAAATATTAGGTGGATCTTAGGTGTTATTGTTAGCTTCAATTTTCAAGTAACTTATCCTCCCCATTAGAGTACCTTATAGGGTCCATACAACTTCGAAAATAGATTTTATCAACCCTTTTTTTTAGATATATTTTCTTGTAGGGTTGAAGATAGAGAAAAACCATATCCCTACTTCAAACTCACTCACAATATTGTGTTTATTTGCCTATTATTTCATCTAAATTTTAGTGATAGTTAAATTCTTTTTCAACACAACTAATACCTCCTCCTTTTAAGTGAGAGTTGTAACAACTACTTTGACCTTTAACTTGCCTAGCAAATAAAGGGTAAGTGTTGAAGGTGATTAGCCATATCCTACCTTATACAAAGTCATATTTGTGGTAGTATAAAAATTTTAGAATAAGATAATATTCTCTTAAGTTCCACTAGGATAGACACTTGAGTTTCCACTCCTCCATGTATCAAGAGAAATATTAGTGGTGTCTTCATCAGGTCTAATGAGTCATTGTAATCCAATGACTCTTAATGACCAACTTTGCTATTTATACAAAGTTGATCCTTGGAATAAATTAATCAGTTCCAATCTTCTCTTCATCTTTTGTGTAATGCTTTGCATATCTATTATTGTGAAATTCTAACATGGTACTAGAGTAGGATAGATTTTGCTAGAATTCACTCTTGAAAGTTCTAGGATCTGGTTATTTTTTTGCTTTGGATTTTTTTTTACTATCTTAATTTATACATGTTGTAGTCAGTTTATCCATATTATTTTCAGTTTTGTAATATATGTATTATTTTTTTTAAATCTAATTTAGAACTCGAGATTTTTATTTTTTGAATTTTTTTTAGCTTTTCCTTTATTCTTTACAGAGATTTCATTCTGCAATTTCTAGACGAAGATCTTTTTTTTTATTTTTTTTTTCAAAATCTCAATCCTCATTTTTTAAATGAAATCAATCAATGCTTAGATATATCATTGTGTAATTTTTTGGCCCAAATCGTTTTTGTAACGACATATTTTTCGTGGATTCAAACCATTTCACGTTAGGCCTTAATATGTGGCTTCCCTTATATCTAAGCTTGGTGTATATATTTTAAAATAATTTTTTTTTTTTTTATATAGAAGAAATAAAAATAAAATCAACTATTTTTAGTATAAACCAAAGATAGTGGGGTTCAATCTATCCTAGGCTCCCAAGAATTCCACCATCTTGATACATGGTAACCCGACATGATTAGGGGGCCGTCCCTGGACTCACAGGTTGCACCAGTCGTCACCAACGCGGCGCACCACTCAGGGGGAATCATATCTTCGCTACTATTCCTGCGCATGGGTGAAGGCTGGGGAATTGGAATCTAGGTATCCCTATCGGTAAGTGCCCCAACTTACCAATCCACCTAGACCCACAAACTAAAATAATTATTTATTGCTAACCTTTTCTTCGAATAATTTTTTATCTCTAAAAAAATTTGAAGATTTTAAAACAGCATCAAGTGCATTCCTAAAACATAAAAGCTTGGTGTGCCACCCATAACATGGCTCTCAGATACCTCCACATACCTATTAGCATTGTTGCATCGTATCTTCCCACTGGGTGAAAGCATATCTGGCGTTGGTATCTTATCTATTTATACTTTTCACCGCAAAGAAGATCCACACTTGTTCTACTATTTTCTTCATCTCTGGTTTGAGTATCTAATTTCATGATTCATCTAAGGTTAAGCATTATTTTTTCTGATGTATTATGTAGGAGATTTTTTTTAGAGGCATCTAACATGTTTTGTAGGAGAGTTTGTTTTTTGAGGCAGCTTCTTTTTTTCTACAAGATAATTTTTAGAGGCATATAATGTGTTTTGCAAGAGGTTTTTAGAGGTAGTACTCTCCTATATCACTCCCCTCTATGGACCTTTCGATATCTCGCCTAGGGCACCAGAGATATAAAAAAATCATTATTTTGGTAATTGTTTTTATATTTTTATTCCTTGTATCTTTAAACCATTTCTACATAGGTGGCATCTCACAACATCCTCAGAATATCCCTCATGTTATTTGCCTCCAGTGGTGGTCATCTTCCTCTTCCACACAGTCAATATCTACATAGAGATAAAATTTATTATTTTAAAGCTCTAGTTTATTTAATATTTTCTGTGAAGGTGGCCTCATCGGTTACTTGACATATTTAGATCATCCTTTGAAAAATTAAGACCTCATTTTTGCTATTTTTCTCTGCCTAGTTTGACCCAGCCATGCATTAAGGAAAGGAGCTCTCAATTTTTGGTTTGTTTTGGATGCATTATTTTCTCAGATTTGTGGGGATTTTTTTAAATCCTCATTCTTTTATTTTGTAAAGGTGAAATACACTTTGATTTCAAAGTATAAATTTGACTCCTATTTTTTTAAATAGGGGCCCTTTGATAAGTCGTAGTCATATTATAACCATAATATCAAAGACTTTTTTTGGGAGACGGTTTATGTGCAAAATAATGCACATTTGTGTCTCTATATTTTCCTCAAGGTTTTTTTCCTTTTAGGTATTTAATTTAATAGAGGTGTAATTATTGCAATTTTTAAATTTTTATTTTCTATACTTACACTCTCTAATTAATAATTTACACCTATGTTGTTTATCATTATTTGAGGAAAATATAACTTCTATTTATCTTCTTATAATATTGTTATTTCTTAATTAACAATTTTCCAAAGGAGTTCTAGTTATTTTTTGAATTTCACATATATTATTTCTTCTCCTTTAATATTATTAATTTATTCAAATTAATATTTAAAAAATGGATTATATCACCTTTTCTTCATCTCTAAATGTGTTAAAAAAATCTATTATAGAATTCTGATCATAATTAAACATTAATGTTTTAATCTCTTCACTTTAAAAAAAATATTTTTTCTAAATATTTCCTAAACATGAAAGTTTAAGTCTTTTTCCTCAAAATATATTTGCCTACGTTCCATGTATCATTACCACTAAAAATTATTGTCCTTTGAGATTTTACATCTTTGCTTTCTTGACACATTTATCTCCTTCATATATATTTTGTAATTTATCCCATATGTATTTAGCAGTTTGACAATGCATAACTTTCATAGACTTTGTTCTATGCAAACCTCTCAAAACTGCATTCATTGCTTTTGAATCGTAATGTTGTAGGAGCTTACCTTCCTTATCTGTATGAGGATTAATTAAGGGATCATATCCAAATTCAACTGCTTCTCAAATTTTATTGCCAAGTGCCATAAGGTAGATCTTCATTCTCATACTCCAATACATATAGTCACTTTCATCAAATACTGGTGCTAAATTATCTGAGGACACATTCTTAGAATCCATTGTATTCTTGTTAGATTTTACTTCAAGCTATTAAAATATTCTAAAGGAACCCGCTTTGATACCAATTGAAGAACACAAGCTTATACTAAGAGGGGGGTGAACAGTATAAGACCACTTTTTACTTTTTATTTTCCAATCAATATTATGTAATGTAAAGATAGCAATATAAATAGCAATAATCAAAGCAATGCACAAATCACCACACACAATATAGACACCATAATTTAGATGGTTCACCCAATGTGGGCTACTCCACAGAGAAAATATTTCACTAAAATTTTCTCAATCATTCTCTTGGGAATCCTTTTCTTATTACAATTTTTATGGACCTCTGTCCAAAAGAGACACCAATATCCTAAATCAAGTTCATGGATCTCTATCCATAGGAGAAATACTTCTCCTTTGCTCTAGCTAGTGATCCTCTAGAAGACTACTGCTTTCACTACACGAGCTTGTGGATCTCTCTCCACTTAAGACTCTTGTACCCACTTAGAAGACCTATTCCCACTACCCTGGCTAATTGATCTCTATCCACTAGATACTATTGTTCTCTCTGTAGTATCACCTCCAAATATCTATCTCAAATATATACTAAACAAAGTCCTTCGATCTAGCACAAATCTACTCAATATTTGTCTATGGTCTGGCATAAACTTATTCTCAAATCCACACCAAACTCTACTCTCAAATATACACTAAACATAGTCCTTCAGTCTAGCAAAATTTTTTCCTCGATCTTTGTCCTCAAGCCTCAACTCAAGGTTTCTCTCAACTCTACTAGATCTGCCTCAAACCTTAACTCAAGGTTTTAACAAATCAATAAACTTTGGTCTCAAGTCTTCTTAAATACTCATCTCAAACTTGTCTTGTAATATTCCACAAAAGCTCATGGTAATTTATCCATAAGTCCTCTATATAACTTGTTCAAATCTACTCAACAAGTCCACACAGAACTTGCTTAAATATTCTCAATAGGTCCACATAGAACTTGCTCAAATATGCTCAACAAGTCCACATAGAACTTGCTCAAATATACTCAACAAGTCCACATAGAACTTGCTCAAATATGCTCAACAAGTCCACATAGAACTTTCTCAAATCTGCTCAACAAGTCCACACAGAACTTGCTCAAATCTTATCAACAAGTCCACACATAACTTGATCAAATATGCTCAACAAGTCCACATAGAACTCGTCCAATTTGCTCAACAAGTCCACACAAAACTTATCCAATTTTCTCAACAAGTCCACACAGAATTGTCCAATCTTTTTCTTAGTTGGAAGATGATCTTTAAAATTACCTTTAGAGAATACCTTCTTATTTGTCAAGTGCCAAGGGTTAGATAACAAGTATTATACTTAACAAAATACAATAATAGCTCAATTTAATGATACACATTATATATCCTTCTCAATAACAATATTTGACAATAATATATTCACAAAATTTTCCTTTTCAAAACACACCTTCAATTTCTCAATTTCACAAAATTGATATTCAAACTTAATTTCTATCTTGTAAGGTAAAATAATATTTACCTTAATAAAGCACATATTTACCACTTAGGTAAATAAATTAATATCACCTTATAAATCCCTAACCTTTGCACAATTAATCAAATTTCACAAACACCCTTAAAACCTTAGCACAATGATCAAATATCACAAATATTCTCTTATGCCTCCTAAATATTAGTATTACGCAAAAATTAAATTTAAATCATAAAAACCTTTGATGAAACCCCCTTCCACATTTTTTGGAGTTTCGACCCTCCACTTGTTCCTCGGTTGATGCCTTAGCTGCGGATAGCTAGTCATGTGAGGTAAGCACTCCACATTCTTAGATTAAGCCCTAAGGTGGCTTAAGCCTTTTTACAAAGTCTTCAAAGCCTTTGGCCTTCTCCTATGTTTACCATCAAGATAGACCATGATCGCTACTCCCTCTACCTTGTTCCTCTCTTGAACATGATGCACTACCTTGTACACGATGTGTTTCCTATCTTCTGCAATATTTCATTTTCAAAATTTTTGGAGGCTCCAAATTTTTTGTTGTGTTCAAAATCAAATTTCCATCTTCCCTAAAGTTTGTCTTAGGGTTTAAATACCTTTCATTTGCTTTACATACAACATCGGTGGATGATTCGACTTGATGACATCGACTTGTATGAATTATAATTTATAATTAATTTAAATTCAAAGAATTTAAATATTATAAATTTAATTTATAAACTTTACAATTTAATAAAAAACTAAAGCCCTCTTTGAGTTAATATGAAATTATCATTTGCACTTCACTGGGTTGATGAAAAATAATTCTGCCATCTTGGTTTTAATAAAAACCTTAATTTTTCCATCACAATGTTAGAAACTATCATTATGGTTTTAATAAAAAACCTTTTAATTTTCCACCATGGTTTTAACAAAAACCCTTATAAAAACATATTTGGACAACTTTTATCCATCTCTGTGCATTGCTTCCTCATGTTAATGATGATGTACTTTTATCTTCATGTAATCACTTTGGCATCAACAACAACTTTTTACCTTGACATAAATGACAACTAAATGAGCTCAAAATGTCCAACACCAAATATTTGATCTACAATATAGGGATAACCTAAGGAGAAAAGGTGAGCATACTTGGTGTAAATATAAAAAATTATTGATCTTTGTCTATTTTTATCTAAGCATAACTAATTGTAAATTTTAAAAACCTAAACAATGAGCCCTATACTATGTTTAAATCGAATTATGTACATGAACTAGAAAACATCAAAGTATAACTCCTTTGAATCATATAATGTAGTTCATCATACCTTGGAAAGTTGATGGTGCATTAGAGAAACCAATAGGTATAACCAAGAACTCATAATGTTTGTCATGAGTCTAAAAATTCTTTTTGTTTATGTCTTCCTTCTAATATAAATATGATTATTTCGTCACCTTAGATCAAATTTAGTGAAATATTAAGCACCATGAATCTTGTACAAAAGTTGAAAATCACTAGAATTGATAACATATCCTTGATGATGATATTGTTGAGTTATTAAAAGTCCACATATATTCTCTATGATCCATCCTTTTTTGAACCAATAGGACAAGAGTTGAAAAAGATATTGCATTCAAGAAAGTTAGTTCTACATCCAATAATTCCTTCACCATTCCTTCACCATCTTCTTAATCTTATTCTTATGATGATAGGGGTATTTATATGGTTGTATGTAACTCTTTGATACTTAGTTTATACTATGGTTCTTTCATTGATTAGGAGGTAGCTATTTAGGATAGTTGAAAATATTTATATTCCTAAAATAGAATACCTAGCAAATTTGAAGGTATCTTTTCATACTATATAGCACATAGTTGCTTCTAGGAAAATCTACTAACTACTACCGTACCCTTCTTAATTAGTCATTGCATTGACAAGATATTTTGACCTTTGATTTTACCTAATTTAAACCTCAAATGGTGTGTATTTTATTTCTAATTTTGAACTACAACCATAGCTTCATGAAATTCCATGGTTTTGATCCTAAAATTATTAGTCAATGACAACACAATATAATGCCCATACCTCCCAATGGAACTACATAAATATTAGTTTCAAATGGGTAGTCACCAATGGCTAAGTGAGCATTTAGATAGCACCCATTATAATTCATGATATCCCTATTATAATTTTTAAAATTGATTTTATCATGAGTATTAATAAAACAATCTACTCTTTTGGCTACACTAGTGTCAATAAAGATATCTATGCTATCAAAGTCTTATAGTATTAGCACCTTGTTCCCTTTGAGAAAACCTTATAAAATCAAGCATTGGGGTGTCAATATTCTTGCAATGGCATTCAAATATAGTGTATTAGTTTATTCTAACTGGTTGGAAGTTCTTCCTCTACTAATTTAAATTGCTCTTCTAATAAGTTCATGAAATAATCCCTTATGCATGTAGAAGAAAAAGTGTTGTCCACATCTGGAAGGAAGATACTTTCTATTTTTATTTATATCCCATAGATAATTTTTCAACACTATTATAATAGTCCCTTGGATTGATAGTTGGCCATCTTCATCGGTGTTAGCCTCTTGACTATTGGAGCCATTGAATGATTATTGTGTATGGGTGTATATGTCATATTATAGAATGTTGGTGTCTAGAGGCTCTTTTTTGGGTATTGTATTTTCTTTTTATAAGTTTAACTTTCCAAATGTCAATCATGTATGTGGATGACTTGAGTATTTCAACATCATGTTTGAATTCTTATTTAATGACATATATGAAATAAATTTTAAAAAAATATTTGGAAGACCCTTGATTCTATTGGTTAGCGTCTCAAATTCTAAAATATATTTAGGTATAGAACCTGTTTATCAAATATTGGTGAGGAATCGAATAAAATATTTAAACTTTTATGAGTTGATTTGAATGAGTTCACTCCTAAATTGTGTCCACCCAATGTTTGAAAGTTATTTTTATAGCTATTAATACCAATGGAAAGTTTTAATATCAAATTAAAGGTGGCCAACAAAATCAATTGATTGATATATGTTTCATGTAGTTTATATCATTACTTGGATTTAATTAACCAACTTTTTTGTTTGGTCCCATGAGACCATAGAAAACTATTTTAAGAAGTCTACGATTCATACCTCTATTGTTACTTGAATACTGATAGTTATCCTGAGTAAATACTGTAGAGGAATTTATCTTGTTAAGATATTTTTATCTCTTACCTTATGGGCTATTTTTAGCACACCTATCAAAATTTAGATTTTTAAGCTTAAGCACTTCAATGTACTATCTCATTACATATTGCACATATTTTAATTATATGACCAAGCTAGTTATATAAGATAATTGACCCTTTAGTTTAGTTATGAAACCAACATGACAATTTACTCCTCTATCTAATGCATTCGAGCCTTCATTACTGGATTTTATATCTTTGATGGAATTTAGACCACTAATATATTATAGAAATGATTGATAATGATCATACCAATATATTATACCACTAGATAAGAAGGATTTATCTTGTACCTTTTAATGCACTACTCACCTCTTTGATCAATATTGAAGCATAATATTCTTAAATTTTATGCTTGATACACTCTGGATAATTACAATATTGAATGGATGTATATATCAAAATATTTGATGCAAGGCCTCTAAAAAGGGTCTTCTAATATACACAAGGTATTTGGGAGCTCAAATTAATATATGGTTATATTTTGAAGCCTTGGTATTATAGTATGATCACCCCTCACTTCACTAGATGCTTTATGGGTAATCTAGAAAAGCCAAAAATGATAACTCTGTTATAAAATTTAAAAACAAAAAAAATACAATTTCTAGCCTATAGACCTAGGCTTTAAAAAATATTACTTAAAATAGAAGCTTACTACACCTTGGAAAGAACATTTATTCCACTTGTAATGAACCTCTTATTATACAAATATTTCACCTCATGGTATAATAAAGGTGAAAGCATTGTAAGATAAACTTAGATACCATATGATTAGCATTATGAGTCCTATGATGTAGTGACATAGAGGGTAAATCCCTAAACTAGTTGATGCTAAGCAATAAGTTAAAAGTTTTAGTTATGTGGTAGGAAAAGGAAAAATAGATTTCACTCTCATACAATAATAGAATATTATTTACATATAGAACACATTTAAATATGCTATAGAATATGAAGTTCATATAGTAATATTAAAATTTGAGAAAATCATTACTATGTTGGGTGTGTTGCACATGGGGTACATGTACACTCAATTCTTGTGTAGTGAAAGAAGTAATAAAATTAAAATTTAAAGACTCTAGAGAAAATGAGAAACTCTAGAGAGGAGGGATACAAAGAATAAATAATAGAAGAACCATAGAAAGAAGTGATCTACTACATTCCTAAGCTATCTATATACATGATGCACAATAGTTATAAAATAGTTTGGAGACGAAATAGTTTAGCTCCTAATGGATCAAAAAATAGTTTTATGGTTAATTGTAGAGTTTTTCAACTACCTATTTTGAATTTGATACTAGTCAATATGTTATCAAGTGGTAAGACTAGGTAGTTGGAACTTTGTCTTTCATGCCTAGAACTAGAACAATACGTCCTACAAATTTTGGTGTTTAGTGGTGATATGATATATTGACACCATAAAAAATTCACTCTAAGTTTATGGGTGCCATTTATATTGACACAAAAGTAAGAGTGGTGTCATAGATGTGATGGTATTGGAAGTAATATTGTCACCATGAGTGAATATGATGCCACAACTTTTTATTACATTAACTTGTTTTATAAAAATTTCAAATGGGTGGTAATATCTAGTAGTTCATACCAATGAATTGAATGACCCCTACTTTACTCAAAATAATAATAATATCCAAATATCACTATGATATAATTTTATATGATTGTAATTCCTTCATCAACCAAACATACATAGCCAATTTAGGGAATTATTTCAAGATTTGATATCAAGATCCAACATTGAGAAGATAATATCAGGTCAAATTCTAACATGAATCTTTTGGCATGAGTGTAAGATCTAATATGATGTTACTAATTGATGTTGTATGACATCACTTTGAAATATCAGTTTTATAGAAGATAAACACTTATAATTTCAAACCTTCAAATAAATTTATTTTGTGGATAAATTAGTATTAGATATTTGTAAAAAGATGTTACCCCGGGGGCGGGGGCCCTGGCCCCCCAACCCCCAGGGGGGGGGGGTCAACCCCCGCCCGCCGGGGGCCGTCCCCCCCCCCCTGCGCGGTTGTTAGGGGGGGGGGGGGGGGGGGGGGGGGGGAGTGGGGGGGCGCCCCGCCGCCCAGCCGGCGCCCGCCCGGCCGGGGGGCGGCCCAAATATGTTACTACTATCATAACAATAATTTATTATTGAATAAGTCCCATTTTAAGTGAGATATTGACAAAATTAGTTAGGTGCTAAACAAACAAATGCATTTCTCATTATTATAAAATTTATAGAGTTTAGCTATAGTATTAAACATTTTATTGATCTTAAACATTGTACTCAACTAAAACAAAAAAAATATGATAAGTTTTAACTAATGTTAGTGTTATGTAATAGTCATTGGGTTTATAAGATAAAATTAAAAATAATATGAAAAAGTGATCAAAGATCACATTAAAAATAATGTGAAAAAAAGTGACCATCCAAATGTTTGTTTATATATTGATATATAATCCTACCCTCATTTAAATTTAAATTTAAATTTAAATTTTTTACTTTTATTTAAAATCTTTAACATTAAATTCAATATAATTCTATTATAAACATACTAGAACGAATAAAATATATTAAATATAACGGAACAAAGGATAAAGCGATGTAAAGTATGCACGGAAACTATTACTTGTTGGAAAAAGAACCTTCATTACCACCAAGTCTAATTCATATAATACTCAAACGATGGTGTAAGCGGATACGAACGTAAATAAAGGAATTTTAGAGCCCATTGTTAATTTAATAGTCCTACGGAACACTGAATGCTGCCATTAACACGGAATATCACAAGGATTACTCCCGCGGAATGCAGACGCTAAGAGGAACCGTTTCCATTCATCGGTCAAAGAATTGTTGTCAACGAGATTTTGTAATGTTGCTTCCTTTTCAAGCCGCTTTTCCAACCTTACGAGTCAATTTCACAGCGTCTTGGAGAAACAAGTCATGACAAATTTTAGCATTTCGAATATTTAAAAATAATAGTAATTAATTAAAAATAATTTCTTTTATCTTGAAGAAAAAATAAAATATTATAAATTTATTAAAAAGTCATTCAAAAGTATTATTTCTCTTTGTGCTATCCCAAGCATTTTATAATCATATTAAATGCTTTTGGAGAGTGGGTTACCCAATAAAAACTTGAAGGGAAAGAATATTATATATATATATATATATAGACATGGAGAAATTTATTATAATATGTTTTCTTTTTTCAAATACAAGGTTTTTCTTTACTTAGCTTGTTTTTATTTTAGTAACTATTTACTTTTGTGAGGGGACCTAGAGGGGCTTGGGATTGAAACTATCCACCTCAAACACTCAACATTATAAAATGTTAAGATATAAATGTTAAGATTATTAGACTTGAGTAATGTTTTATTCTTTATTTTCTTTTTTTAGTGTATCATAAATAGCATATTATGCTATTATAAATCTTTGTTTTATTTTGTGCATTAATATTATTGTTATATATAATTACAAGGATTTTAATATGTGTTTAGATATTGAATTAAAATTATTCAATTTTATATTATAATTTATGAAGTTTTTTACTATGGTAAAGGATGGTAAGCATATTTCAATTGTTTTTATATAATAGTTTATCTTTTTGAAGGCTAATTTATTGAAAAAGTTTCATCTTAAATCCAAAGGTATAAAGTGCAAGGTCAGTTTGGATAATGCATTTTAGCAAATTTGATGCTTTTAGTTATCCAAGTTGTTTAATTATCTAAATATCCTTTTACTTATTTAGGATATATTTCTAACTATTTTTGAAATTTATTTTGCTTTAAGGTATTGTTTTATCTTTTTTTTAAAATATTGAAGACTTTCTATAATTAATTTAAGACTTCTTTAGAATGAATTATTAAAAAAAACTGTGAATGCAATATTCTCCGACTTTCATATTAAGAATATCAAAATTAAAATTTTAAGAGATAATTTAAATAAACACTAAATCTATTGTGTTGAAATTGATAATTATAAAGAGAACTTCAAGTACTTTTATTTTCTAAATGTAATATTGAACTAGCTTGGAAATGAACATCTTCTTCTTATGTGAATATTTTACCTTGAAATTTTTAGTTCTTAGCCATATTGAGATAAGGAATTTAGTGCTAAAGGTAATTCTAACTACTATTACAAGGATTGTTGACAAAGGCATGAGTAATATCACATATTCAATAGTAGAAACATTAATTAAATGAAACACATAAATTTAGAATAACATTATAAATAAAACTCTAGGATAAGAAATATTACTATCATTGCACTCTTCAATGGGGCAACCTCCTTAAAAAATATTTCTAAGCTTCTCTAGTCCCATGCATGTCAAGATTATATGACAATATTCTTGACTACATATTCTATAAGAATTATATGCATGATTGCAAAGAAAATATATACATGATTCTATGATACACCTTTCTACCTAACTCTAACTTAACACGTGGTCATTTTACCTATCATATGTCAATATGTGTTTGAGGAATATGAAACATGAAACCCCCTTAGAGAAGATTTATCCTTAAAGCTAAAAGTTTGGAAACTAATGTTGAAGCTCCTAAAATTGCTCCCACATGACATATTCTCATTGTAGCCCCTCTAATTATACAACCACTTCAATTATGTTACAAGAGAAAATATATTGAGTCCTTCGATCTAGGATGATTGATGGTTGAAAAAATATATATATTTCTTCATCTAACTCAAGAAGGACTACCTACACCTAGGTATGTGTCACCGTAACCTTTTTTAGGCAAGAAATTTAAAATATTAAGTGGATCTTAGGTGTTATTGTTATCTTCAATTTTCAAGTAACTTATCCTCCCCATTAGAGTACCTTATAGGGTCCATACAACTTCGGAAATAGATTTTATCAACCCTTTTTTTTTAGAGATATTTTCTTGTAGGGTTGAAGATAGAGAAAAACCATATCCCTACTTCAAACTCACTCACAATATTGTGTTTATTTGCCTATTATTTCATCTAAATTTCGGTGATAGTTAAATTCTTTTTCAAGACAACTAATACCTCCTACTTTTAAGTGAGAGTTGTAACAACTACTTTGACCTTTAACTTGCCTAGGAAGTAAAGGGTAAGTGTTGAAGGTGATTAGCCATATCCTACCTTATACAAAGTCATCTTTGTGGTAGTATAAAAATTTTAGAATAAGATAATATTATCTCAAGTTCCACTAGGATAGACACTTGAGTTTCCACTCCTCCATGTATCAGGAGAAATATCAGTGGTGTCTTCATCAGGTCTGATGAGTTGTAATCCAACGACTCTCAATGACCAAATCTACTATTTATACAGAGTTGATCCTTGGAATAAATTAATCAGTTCCACTCTTCTCTTCATCTTTTGTGTAATGCTTTGCATATCTATTATTGTGAAATTCTAACATGGTACTAGATCAGGATAGATTTTGCTAGAATTCACTCTTTAAAGTTCTACGATCTGGTTATTTTTTTTTACTATCTTACTTCATACATGCTGTAGTTAGTTTATCCATATTATTTTCAGTTTTATAATATATGTATTGTTTTTTTTAAAGCTTATTTAGAACTCGAGGTTTTTATTTTTTGAAATTTTTTTAGCTCTTCCTTTACTCTTTACAGAGATTTCATTCTGTAATTTCTAGAGGAAGATCCTTTTTTTTTTTTTTTTCAAAATCTCAATCCTCATTTTTTAAATGAAAGCAATCAATGCTTAGATATATCGTTGTGTAATTTTTTGGCCCAAATCATTTTTGTAACTGCATATTTTTTGTGGCTCCAAAAATTTCACGTTGGCCCTTAATATGTGGCTTCCCTTAAATCTAAGCTTGGTGTATATATTTTAAAATAATTATTTATTGCTAACCTTTTCTTTGAATCATTTTTTATCTCTAACAAAATTCGAAGATTTTAAAACAGCATCAAGTGCATTCCTAAAACATAAAAGATTGGCGCACCACCCGCAACATGGCTCTCAGAGACCTCCATGTCTCTATTAGCGTTGTTGCATCGTATCTTCTCACCAGGTGAAAGCATATCTGGCATTGGTATCTTATCTATTTATACTTTTCACCGCAAAGAAGATCCAAACTTGTTCTACTATTTTCTTCATCTCTCTTTTGAGTATCTAATTTTGTGATTCATCTAAGGTTAAGCATTATTTTTTCTGATGTATTATGTAGGATATTTTTTTTAGAGGCTTCTAACATGTTTTGTAGGAGAGTTTGTTTTCTGAGGCAGCTTCTATTTTTTTTGCAAGATAATTTTTAGAGACATATGATGTGTTTTGCAAGAGGTTTTTTAGAGGTAGTACTCTCCTATATCACTCCCCTCTGTTGCCCTTACGAGATCTCGCCTAGGGCACTAGAGATATAAAAAAATCATTATTTTGGTAACTTTTTTATATTTTTATTCATTGTATCTTTAAAACCCTTCTACGTAGGTGGCATCTCACAGCATCCTCAGAATATCCCTCATGTTATTTGCCTCCAGTGATGGTCATATTCCTCTTCCACACAGTCAATATCTACATAGAGATAAAATTTATTATTTTTAAGCTCTCTAGTTTATTTAATATTTTCTATGAAGGTAGCCTCATCGGTTACTCGACATCCTTAGATCATCCTTTGAAAAACTAAGACCTCATTTTTGCTATTTTTCTCTATCTGGTTTGAACCAGTGACACGTTAAGGAAAGGAGCTCTCAGTTTTTGGTTTGTTTTGGATGCATTATTTTCTCAGAGTTGTGGGGATTTTTTTAAATCCTCATTCTTTTATTTTGTAAATGTGAAATACACTTTGATTTCAAAGTATAAATTTGACTCCTACTTTTTTTAAATAGGGGCCCTTTGATAAGTCATAGTCATATTGTAACCATAATATAAAAGACTTTTTTTGGGGGGCGGTTTATGTGCAAAATAATGCACATTTGTGTCTCTTGAAGGGGGGTGCATATTTTTATCTATATTTTCCTCAAGGTTTTTTTCCTTTTAGGTATTTAATTTAATAGAGGTGTAATTATTGCAATTTTTAAATTTTTATTTTCTATACTTACACTCTCTAATTAATAATTTACACCTATGTTGTTTATCATTATTTGAGGAAAAGATAACTTCTATTTATATTCTTATAATATTTTTTTTGACAATTTTGAAAAAAACTTGTATTAAGACATAGATCAATTACAATGTGGGAAGAGCCTCTTCCCAGCCGAAGTCCGAGAGGACACAGTCATACAATAGTAAAGGAAGAACTGCACCGGAGCCAATTTTCGTGAACCAAAAACTAGCTGCCATGGGGTCCCCCATCGTACTCTATTTTTTTGAAGGTCATTAGCTCAAGGACCTTTCAAGACCCTGTCTAATCACCTCATCCTCAATATCCATGTCACTGTGCAACTGAACTCCAACCTCCTTTTCCGCACCCATCTTAGCCAAAAAGTCAGCCGCTTTGTTCAAATCTCTACTCGCATAAACTGGGATCACGTCCTCCAATTCCTTCCATAATTCTTTAATTTGGGTAACAAGAGCCCTCAACCTCCAAGCTTTCAGATCAAAGTTCCTCATGCAGCCTAGAGCTCCAACCATTATTTGCGAGTCTGATTCAAGAATAATCCTGCGGTGGCCATGTTTCACTACCCAAATAGAAGCAGACTTGATGGCAATGGCTTCGGCTTCATTGTTAGTGGTTCTTCCTAGGCCTTGCAATTCCCAATAGAGCACAGTCCCAGCATGGTTTCGGCACACCACTCCAATTTTGGCTCTACCCGGATTGCCTTTTGCAGCTCCATCAGTATTGATTTTAATCCAACCTTCAGGGGGAGGTTTCCAACAATTTTTGTCCTGTCCCTCTTGTAGTTCAACGCGTTCTTCCATAGCTCCAATGTCAATTTGAGCTTCCTCCTCAGCATGAACAGCCACAGTTTCGGTAACCTTGCTCCAAATGGTCTGCCAAACCCCGTCTAGAGCAGTAAAAGTTTCTCTAAAAATTTTGGCATTTCTTTCCAGCCATACTTGCCACCAGATAAAGCTTAAACCGAGCTCCCAACCAATACGAAGAGCTTTAGATTTGAATCTACCTTTCTACCATTTTGCCCAGATATTCATCCGGTTTAGGTCACCACTTACTTGAATTTTAAAGTATGCAAACCAACGCAGCCAAATCTGTCGGGTGAAAGGGCAACCAAACAACAAATGGTCAGTAGTTTCCTCGCTCTTGTAGCATAGTACACATTGAGAAGGGCCGATGATACCTTTTGATCTGAGATTATCAAAAGTGAGGATTCCATTGTGCATGCACTGCCAGGCAAAAAAGTTAACTTTCGGCCAGCCTTTAGAGTGCCAGATTTTCCTCCAGTCCTCAACCTAAAAAGTATGAGGGGGGGCTCTGGGAGAATGCTGTCATATCCATCCTTTACTGTATAGATGCCAAGACTCCCAAAGCCCCAAGCTAATTCATCCTCCACGTCTCCCCCTGTAAGAAATATTTCTGTCAAAATTTTAGTCATGATGGGAGTCAAATCCGGAGGGATTGAAATGGGCCACTCATCCAACTTCTTGAACTGCTTAAACTTACACTCCCCCAACTGAGTAGTTGTGAAATAACTTTCAATACGGATCCATCCCTTGGCTTCAATGGCTGCTTTTATTGGCTGTAATTCTAGAAATTCAGCAATGATGGGTGGGAACTGATCCCAAGAATCTATCCAAAAACGAGCCTTCTCCCCTCTTCCCACTTTCCAAAATAAGCGGTCTTTAACAACCTGAGACCCTAACTTGAGAGCCTGCCAAACTAGGGACCCAATACCATCCAAGGGGATGCGAGCTACATCATTTGGGTTGGCCTGTCCCAGGTATTTGCTAGTTAGGATTCTACTGAAAAGGGAGGTGGGTTGGGAGATCCATCTCCAGTATAGCTTTCCAACCAAAGCTTTATTATTCAGCTTAGATTTTCTCAAACCCAGACCTCCTTTAACCTTGGGCTGGGTAACTTTGTCCCAGCCCACTAAGGCCCACTTTCTCTCTCCCTTTGCTCCTTCCCATAAAAACTTTCTAGCCATCCTGTCCAACTCTTTCCATATTGTAATCGGGGCAGCCAGGATAGAGAATTTGTAAATTGGCATGGCTTGAATGACTGACTGTAAGAACGTTAATCTGCCACCATAACTTAACCACTTGTGAGACCAATGATTAATTTTGTCCTTGATACACTCCAATAGATTCCTCCATGTGTCTAATTTTAGCTTCTTAAAGTGCAAGGGGACCCCCAAGTAAACCACTGGGAGAGAAGTCCTTGTGAATCCCAGGATTTCTAAAATTCTGTTCTGAAGCCTTTGCTCCAGATTAAAAAAAACCACTTTGGATTTCTTGTCATTAATGACCTGTTGAGTAGCCCTGAGATAGACATTAAGAGTATCCCTAATCATTCTTGCTTCCCTGAAGCTGGCCACTCCCACCAAACCAGTGTCATCCACAAACTGTAGGTGCGTTAAAACTTCGTCACCCACCCTGATACCCAATAATCTACCTTGTTGTCTTCTCCTCAAGAAAAGTCTGCCAAGACCTTCAGCCAAAATGAGAAAAAGATAAGGAGAACATGGATCCCCCTGGCGTAGTCCCCGAGTAGCTCCAAATGGTTGCGAAGGAAGGCCCTTGATAAGCATAGAGTAAGTTGGGGTAGAGACACAACTCATGACCCACTCTATCCAGTCCTGAGAGAAACCAAAGGCTGCCATCATTTTAGCCAGGAAACTCCATTCAACCCTGTCATAAGCCTTTGACATGTCCAATTTTATGAACATCCCTTTATTACCAGAAGTGTGCATTGAATGGATTGCTTCCTGGGCCACAACCACCCCATCCATAATCTGTCGTCCCTCAACAAAACCCCCTTGCTCAGAGGAGACAATGTTGTGAAGAAGAGGTTTTAGGCGCTCAGCCATTACCTTTGTGATTATTTTGTACAACACATTACATAAGGCAATAGGCCTATAATCTGAAATATGAACCCCCTCCTCCCCTTTTGGAATTAAGGTAATGAAAGTGTGGTTTATAGCTTTAAGCATTCTCTTATTTTCTCTGGACTCTTCTACAACAACCATTACATCTTCCTCTAAGTAGTCCCAGAAAGCCTGAAAAAACTCAATTGGGAAGCCGTCTGGACCTGGAGTTTTACCAGTGCTCATTCCAAAGACCACAGTTTTCAATTCATCTCTATCAATGGGTTTGAGGAGGGCCTGATTTTCATCCTCAAAAATAACAACAGGTATGACAGAAATAACTTCATTTTGGGCCTCTACATCTTGAACCACACTTTCCTTAAAAAGCTTAGAAAAATAATCCATAGCATGGGAATGCATACCTGGAAGTGTATCAAAGGAATGACCATTCTCATCTTGAAGGGCCTCCATCTTGTTCATCTGTCTTCGAGCACAAGCAGTCCGATGAAAGAATTTTGTATTTTTGTCCCCTTCTAATAACCAGGTGGTCCTTGCTCTCTGCTTCCAATAGGTCTCCTCCTGGTTGTCAATGTCCTCAACCGCTGTACGTAGGGCATCATCCTCAGCTTTGAGCTGGTCTGTAATTACTCCTTCTCTGAACTATTTTTGGACCTCATCCCATCTGGCCACCAATGGAGCTCTTTGGGCCTGGAAGTCTGTTTTATTAGCACGCCTCCAATACTTCAACTGAGTTTTGACATATTGTAGTTGTTTGTGGATTCTGAACATTGCTCTCCCATAAGTTGGGCGGCCTTCTTCCCACCACTATGGAATTTTCTCCCGAAGTTCTTCTTTCTGAAGCCAAAAATTCTCAAATCTGAAAGGTTTGTGATGCTGCCCCATCCTAGTCCCGCCTTCCAATAGAATGGGATAGTGATCTGAAACTGGGCCTTCTAAAATCTAAAAATTTATATTCCATTTTACAAACGCCTCCTCTGAAACCAGAAAATGATCTAGCTTAACCTTCCTGCTATGTGGCTCCCACATTTTATTAGTCCAAGTGTAGTTAATGCCAGGACATTTAATGTCCACTAAGTGCAAAGCCTGGACTTGGGCAATCATGAAACGGTCCCCTGGGTCCAAAAATGGTGTTCCCCCTTCCTGATCTCTAGAAGATAATTTAGCGTTAAAGTCCCCCGCTATAATCCAGTCTAGATCTTCCCTTGAGGTTCGCATGTTATGCACAACCTTCCACTGCCGCCTCTGACCATCTAGGTTTTGAGACCCATAAAAGTTTGTGATTAGAACGTGTTTCGCAGTGACATTATTCCTAAAAAGAGAAGTGAGAACACCCCTCCAGGCAAGATGTTCTATTGCAGACCATTCAAGAGAGTTCCACAGAGTAACAATCCCCCCTGAGGCACCTTGGGCAGCCACATCCATATGACCAACACCCCTCCAAATTTTGTTGACTATTTTGGACATAAGATCTAATGACATCTTAGTCTCCTATAAAAGCAAAAAATTAGTATTACGATTCTCTAAAAGTCTTCGAACAGCAGATTGATGGGTTCTGCTATTTAAACCCCTCACATTCCATGATTGTATAATCATTGGTTACCCTGGGAGCAATAAGAGTCTATTGGCCTCACCGATCCTCCCGTGATCAGTTTGTCTCCTTGGACTGCTAGCAACTCCTTATTGGATCTTCTACCTACTCCCCGAGAATTGCTATTTTTTGATCTTTTTTCTACCTGGGTAATCCCCAAAGTTGGCCTTTCCCTGTTCTTCTCTGCTATTCCCATGCTGACATCCTGAGATACTGTCTGCTCCTGGTTATGCACTACTAAAGCCCCTGAACACACTGGCTGTGATACCTCACAGAGTTCAACTACCTGTTGTATGACGGGAGGAGATGAGAGGGGGAGTTGCACGGGAATATTAGAATTTTCCTTATTACCCTCCATGCCCTCCATAAATTGTTCCTCTTCGTCAACCAGTGACTTAAATATCTCATACCTATTGGTAGGTCTGAGATGGGATTGCTCCTTTCCCTCTTTTTTCTTTGTCCATCTTTTTCTTCTGGGCTGTTCAAAACCCTCTCTCTGAGCTTCCTAGCCCTGAACGGTGCTATTAGAATCTTTATTAAGTGTTGCCTTATCCTCTTTAGGCAGGTTTGGCATTCCTAAAGGGGCCTCCATTTTAGCATTCATATTATTAGGGCAGAAATGGGCCAAATGTCCATGTTTGTGACAAACCCTACATCTAAAGGGTAGGGCCTCATAGTCCAGTTGTTGAATCCAGGAGAGTCCTGCCAATTCAATTTCCATCTCTGTCGACAAAGGCTGGCTGAGATCCATCTCCACACATATTCTTGCATACACCGCCATGCTCCCTTCAATTGTGTCTCTGGCAACACCCAGATGTCTTCCAATAGAATTGCCAATCCTTGCCAACACCTGCTCACTCCAGAATTCCATTGGAAGAGCATATAGTCGGATCCATACTGGGACAGTAGTAGGTTCAACTCGGGGATCGAATCCCACTCTCCATGGTTGAACAAATAGCCCTGTCGGGCCATGATTTTTCTTCTCTGACTCGAAAGCCCTATTTCTATCGGCCAAAGATGAAAAGCTAACAATAAAATATCCATTGCTAATAAACCACAATGAATACTCACCGTGAGGCTCCCAGTTTTGGTGGATCCAAGAGTGCAAAAAATTTAGGGAAGGACGTATACCCATGAACTTGCAGATTAAATCATGATTAGCTCTGTAAATGACTGATTCTTCAACCATACTTGGCTCGATGACAATTTTTGGCCTGGTTTCGACCTGCGGCAAACATCCATTCACACGATGTGTTGTCGACCTATTCCTAGCAGCCGTGAAGAGCATTTTATATGCCATTTTTTGAGCTTCGTCGTTCTTTGGAGGAGATTTTTCTTTAAACAAATTACCCCAAGTCTCTTCTAGTGATGGAGTTTGTCTTGGATGTTCTCTTTAAAATCAACATCAAGATCCTTTCCACCCAAGTAGTTCTCTAAAAACCTCATTCCCTCTAGATTTAATCCATAGTTACTTAATGACCTTTCCTGAACCATATTTCAAAGGAACAAAGTATGCTCTAACCTTTATTGATGATTTTTCTAGAAGATCCTAGGTCTACTTCCTAAAATATAAGAGTGATGTTCTATCCCACTTTAAGGTTTTTAAAGCCTTAGTTGAAAATCAAGCATCTTACAAAATCAAGAATATTCACACAGATAATGGAGGGGAATACTGTAGTAATGATATTTCCATATTTTTATCCTGTCATGGCATCATTCATCAACATTATGTCTCCCATAATCCTCAAAAAATGGTATTACATAAAGGAAAAAATAGACATTGAAAGAGATGGCTAATTGTATTCTCCATTCAAAAGATATTCCAAAAGTTTTTTGGGTAGAAGCTATTACCTGTGCAAATTATATTCAAAATCACACACCTCATAAATCTCTTGACCATTTAACTCCTGAAGAAGCTTGGTCTAGCTTAAAACTAGATGTTTCCTACTTAAATATTTTTGGGTGTACTGATTAGGCTCACATACCAAAGAATAAAAGGAAGGCTCTTGATAAGAGACGAAAAAAACTCATATTTGTTGGTTATTGTGAATAATTGAAAGCATATAGGCTTCTTGATCCCTCAACTCATGAGGTTTTCTTTCATAGGAATGTCTAATTTGATGAAACATTCCCTCAAAAATATCCTCAAAAGCCCTCTTCCTCCATTGAGCTTCTCCTATAATAGAACATCAATATTATGAAGAGCCAACTCTTGAAGTTAACTTGGTCATTGATAATCAAGATGAGGAACCTATAACTCCATCTCAATGTCTTTCAAATTCTTCAAATCCTTCCTCTATGTCAAAATGGGCCTACACCATTGTTAAAGAAGCTACTCCTTACATCCAAAATCTTCCATCAACTAGATCATCCAACCCCATAGGCACTGGTCTTGTATGTAATTCTATTTCCTCTTATCGTCAATCCTTCAAAGAAGCCTCAGGTATTAAGGAATGGGATGATGCCATGGAAAAAAAAATTATTTCTTTGATCAAAAACAAGACTTGGGATTTAGTTGTTTTACCTAAAGGAAGGAAATTAGTTCATTGTAAAATGGATCTTCAAAATAAAATATGGGCCTAATGGAGAAATAGATAAACACAAGGCTCGTCTAGTGGCCAAATTTTTCTCTCAAATTGAAGGCATAGATTATACAGAAACCTTTGTTCCAGTTACTAAAATGGATTCTGTAAGATTGTTTTTTGCTCTAGCTGCTTTCCATAAGTGTCCTGTCTATCAAATGGTGTAAAATGTGCTTTCTTAAAAGGGTACTTAAAGGAAGAAATATTAATAGAACAACCTGTTGGTTTCACTCAAGACTCATCTCTTGTTTATAGGCTCAAAAAGTCTCTCTATGGCCTCAAACAAGGCCCTAGAACTTGTTATGAGAAGATGGACTCCTTCCTTCTTTCAACAGGTTTTTCTCATTGTGAGTCTGATAACACAATTTACATTTGGATAAATGAAGGCAACATCACCATTCTTGTTCTATATGTTGATGATTTTCTTCTCATCGATAGTAACTTGACTCACATACAGACTATAAAAGACTCCCTCTTTGAAAAATTTGAAATGGCTGATCTAGGTAAAGCTCATTACTTCCATGGGATACAAATAAGTCAAACTGGTACAGGTATTTCTTTGTGCCAACAAAATTACACTCTAGATCTTCTACAAAAATTCAAAATGATAGATTGTAAACCTTCTCCTACACCCTTTCATTTTGGCATTAATCTTAGTACTTCCTTCTCATCCCTTGTAGGGAGTTTGCTATACCTTACTAATACTCACCCAGATATCTCATTTGTAGTTGGCCTCATATCTATATTCTCTCATCAACCTCACTTCAGTCATTGGTAAGCAACAAAAATGATCCTCCATTACTTGCAAGGCACTACTCACTTTGGGCTCTTCTACAAGGAAAAATCCATGGATATTATTGGCTACACAGACTTAGATTGGGTAGGTTCAGTAGAAGAGAAATTTTCCACCTCAGGCTATATATTTTGCCTTGGTTCTTCACCAATGGCCTAGTTATGCAAGAAACAACAAGCAGTAGCTATATCTTCTATAGATGCAGGATACATGGTAGTAGTTTTGGCTAGTCAGGAAGCTCTTTGGCTTCATCAAATTTTGAGAGAATTTGGTTTCACCCATGAGAAGCCTATAACTCTTTGGTGTGACAATCAAAGCACAATTCATATTGCACAAAATCCAATTGAACATCAGCGAACCAAGCACATTGAGATACACATGCACTTCATAATGTAGCATATTCAGAGTGGGGACATACACATGGAATATATTCAAACCAAGAATCAAATTATAGATATCTTCACCAAGTCATTTCCTTCTCCATGTTACCTTCAATTGTGATATAAGCTTGGAGTTATACAACTGCATTGATTGCTTTTAAGGATAATATTTGCCATACGAAGACAAGCCTATCTTCTTATAATAGTTGGTTTTTCCCCACAGGGATTTTTTCACAAACTATTTATTGTATATGAGTACCTAATCAGGACAAGTTGTCGAGACTCATCTTTATTTCTTGAATAAATAGGAAAAGAGGAAAATCTTTGCCATACGAAGACAAGCCTCTCATTGTTGGTTTTTTCCCATAGGGGTTTTTTCACCAAAAATATTATGTAAATGAAGTACCTAATCAGACCAAGTTGTCAGGACTCATCTTTCTTTCTTGTATAAAGAGGACAATCTTCACCATACAAAGACAACCCTCTCATAGTTGGTTTTTCCCCACAGGTTTTTTTCACCAACTATATTATATGAGTACCTAATCAAGTCAAGTTGTCAGGACTCATCTTTCATTCTTGTTAAAGAGGACAATCTTCGCCATACGAATACATTTCTCTCTTCTTCTCATAGTTGGTTTTTTCCCATAGGGATTTTTTTACAAACTATCTATTTTATTATGAGGACAATCTTTGCCATACGAATACGAGCCTCTAACTTCCTTTTGATTGATGGTTTTTTCCCATTGGGTTTTACCATATCTTCAAAAGAAGTCATTGTACATGAGTACCTCATTAGGCCTTGTTACCAGGACTCATTTGTACAATTCAACCCTAGTATCACTTAAGGGAGGTGTTAGAATAAGAGAATATTATCTTAAGTTCCACTAGGATAGACACTTGAGTTTCCACTCCTCCATGTGTTATGAGAAATCTCAGTGGTGTCTTCATCAGGTCTGATGAGTTGTTGTAATCCAATGACTCTTAATGATCAACTCTACTATTTTCATAGATTTGATGCTTGGAATAAATTAATTAGTTCCACTCTTCTCTTCATCTTTTAAGCTTGGAGTTATTAAGCTGCATTGATTGGATTTATGAGGACAATATTAACCATATGAAGAAAGCCTCTCTTCTTCTAATAGTTGGTTTTTCCCCACAGGGGTTTTTTCACCAACTATTTATTGTATATGAGTACCTAATCAAGCCAAGTTGTTGGGACTCATCTTTATTTCTTGTATAAGGAGGATAATATTCTCCATATGAATCAAGCCTCTCATTGTTGGTTTTTCCCCATAGGGGTTTTTTCACCTATAATATTATGTAAATGAAGTACCTAATTAGGCCAAGTTGTCGGGAATCATATTTCTTTATTATATAAATAGGACAATATTTGCCATACGATGACAAGACTCTCATAGTTGGTTTTTCCCCACAAGGGTTTTTTCACCAACTATATTATATGAGTACCTAATCAGGCCAAGTTGTCGGGACTCATCTTTATTTCTTGTTAAAGAGGACAATCTTTGCCATACAAAGACATGCCTCTCTTCTTCTCATAGTTGGTTTTATCCCACAAGGTTTTTTTTACCAAGTATCTATTATATTAGGAGGACAATCTTTGCCATTTGAAGACAAGCCTCTAAATTCCTTTTGATTGATGGTTTTTCCCATTAGGTTTTACCATCTCTTCAAAATAAGTCATTGTACATGAGTACATCATAAATTCTTGTTGCCAGGACTCATTTGTACAGTTCACCCCTAGTATCACTTAAGGAGCAGTGTTAGAATAAGATAATATTATCTTATGTTCCACTAGGATAGACACTTGAGTTTCCACTCCTCTATGTGTCAGGAGAAATCTCAATGGTGTCTTCATCAGGTCTGATGAGTTGTTGTAATCCAACGACTCTCAATGATCAACTCTGCTATTTATACAGAGTTGATCCTTAGAATAAATTAATCATTTCCACTCTTCTCTTCATATTTTGTGTAATACTTTGTATATCTATTATTGTGAAATTCTAACAAAAAGTGGTGTTGTACCATTATTCTATTAAAATAAGTGATTGAATAAGCTTGGATTACTGATCAAAGGCAAAGAATAGAAGTTATGTCTCAAGACATTTATTTATCACCTCTATCTAACCATCAGTTTATGGATGATAGGATACATTTTTCTTCAAATTTATTTCCTATATGTCATACAGTTCCTCTTATAACTTTTTAGTAAACTCCTTGTCATAATCACTAACTATTGAATGCATATTTTTGTGGACCCAAATAATTGATCTACAATATAGGGATAATCTAAGGAGCAAAGGTGAGCATACTTGGTGCAAATATAAAAAATGTTGATCTTTATCTATTTTAATCTAAGCATAACTAATTATAAATTTTAAAAACCTAAACGATGAGCCCTCTACTATGTTTAACTCAAATTATGTACATTAACTAGCAAACATCAAAGTCTAACTCCTTTGAATGATAGAAACTACAATTTATAGGAAGTGATTTATAGTCTAGTTACGAGTTTGTTAAACATTATTTTTTTACAATGGTCAAGGCTTTTACATATTTTATATTCTAATATTTGAAAATTTTATACTAAACTTCAACTTATTAATATAAAATTTTAAATAAACTTATCCAATATTTTTCTATTTAGATGCTCATAAATAGGGACTTTTGATTTAACATAAAAATAAGTGCAATAAGCATCAATAGGTAATATAGAGGCATTAACACAACAACATGCCAAGATAACAACAAAAATTATCATTTATTCTCCTTAGCTATTCACCTTTGCCCTAATTAAAACTTATGTTTTTTCACTTGAGAGTTATGCATTAAGAATACAACCATGAAAAAAATTAACTAAACTTAAACCTAACAATCTAATATTGGATTCCAAGAGACCCTATATCTCAACTTAAAAGAAAGGTATTATATATCCAAAACAAATTATGTCAAAAATTTAAAATAATATTTATTAAATTTTGTATAACAATAAAATATTAATAAAATGAAGGAATCTTGAAAGACTATTCTTGCTATACCTTAAAAAAAATTTGGTGTTGAATTAAATCCAAAAATTTTAAGAAGTAAAAAAATAAATTGAATAATTTTGTACCGGAATATGTTAAGATCTTATGAATTTTGAAAAAGAATTAAGGGAAGAAGAATGAGAGTCAAAGAATTTAAAAGTGGTCATGGCGAGACATTGCAGGGTTAGGACTGGTCAGGTGGGTTGAGCATGAGGATATTAGGATAATTATTAAGAAAGAGGGTCTCTTGAGTGCTTTCAAAATTTTCATGGCCACAACCTAACTCTCTCAATCTGGATGGTGCACTCATGGAATGATGGTTGGATGAAAGTGATTAATTAGGAATTTTAAGTCTTGGCTGAGCTGATTAGTAGAACCATATGAATTTTTTTGGATGATGCTTATCACAATATGGAGAAAAAATCTCTCCTTAGAGAGATTAATCTCTTCCTAGACAAGAATGAGTACCTTTCAAGGGAACAAAATGGATTTAGTGCCAAGGCCCTCACCCCTCCTTGGGAAAGCGTGATAATTGTAATTATGGATTACTTTACTCTTGATCCTTTCAATGTTTTTCTTGTGATGTTTCTAAATAATTTGAGAAGGCAAAAATGGATGAACATTCCCATGTGCCTCTTGTAGTCTATGAAAAAGTGTATTATTCTACTACTGTGTTGGGTGGGATTTCTTCCTCCACTAGTTTTAATTACTCTTATAATGAGTCCATAAATGCATCTATTATGTATGTAGAAGAGGATGTATTACCCACATCCAGAAGGAAGAAACTTTATATTTTTTATTTATATCCCATAGTCAACTTTTCATTACTATTATATTAGTCCTTTAGCTTGATAGTTGGTCATCTTCATCAGTGTTAGCCTCTTCACTATTGGAGCCTTTGGAGCATTATTGTGTATGGGTGTATAAGTTTTATTATAGAATATTAGGGTTTGTAGGCTCTTTGTTGGGTATTCCATTTGCTTCTTACAATTTTAGCTAGCCCAATATCAATCATGTATATGGTTGATTCGAGTATTTGGACATCAGTTTTTATTTCTTCTTTAAGGCCACTAATGAAATAACTTTTAAAAAATACATTTGAAAGACCCTTGAATCTATTGGCTAGCTTCTCAAAAGCTAAAATATATTTCGGTATAGAACTTGTTTATCAAATCTTGGTGAGGAATCCAATAAAATCTTTAAACTCTTACAACTTGATTTGAACTAATTCACTCTTGAATTGTGTCCATCCAATATTTTTGGATTTATTTTTATAACTATTGATACCTATGGAGAGATTCAATGCCAAATTAACAATGGCCATAAAAATTAATTGATTGATATATTTTTCATGTAGTTTATATCACTACTTGGATTTAATTAACCAATTTTTTTTTTTGATCCCATCAGACCTTAGAAAACTATTTTAGGAAGCCTAGGATTATTGTCTCTGTTGTTTCTTGACTACTAATAGTTGTCCTGAGTAAAGACCCTACAAAAAATTGTCTTCTCAAGATCTTTTTATCTCTGATCTTATGGATTATTTTTAGCATACCCATCAAAATTTGTATTGAGTAGAGACCCTACAAAAATTTATCTTGTCAAGATATTTTTATCTCTGAACTTATGGATTATTTTTAGCATACCCATCAAAATTTGTATTTTTAAGCTTAAGCACTTCAATGTCCCGTCTCATTACATCTTGCCCATGTTTGAATTCTATGGCCAAAGCTAGTTATAGAAGATAATTGAACCTTTAGTTTAGTTATGAGATCCAACATAGAAATTTATTCCTCGATCTAATGCATTCTAGCCTTCATTACTTGAGTTTATGTCTTTGGTGGTATTTACCAAAAACATAATTAGTATTTTAGAAATTACTATTTTTAGTAAGGGTCTTGAAAAAGTGTATGAGTACTATATACCAAAATGATCAGCTCAAAAAGATAATCAAAATGGGCTATACCACAAAATGTTGATTTTGAGATCCCAAAAAAGTGTATGGATACTATATATCAAAATGAATAGCTTGACTAGAAAATTACAATGGACTATAACCTCATATAATTTTTAATAATAGCTCAAATATTTTTTTACTATCCTAAATAAAATTAAGCTATTAAGCCTTTACAACTTTGTAATTGATCTCTTTAGCCTCTATAAATTATATTTGTATCCTACTAATCATAAAGCTAGTGTAAGTATGAAATCAAGTCCAATATCCCACACTTTTGGAACATATTTCATTGGTTGTGGATGAGGAGGTTAAGATAATTCTCAAGAAAGGAGGTCTCTTAAGTTACCTTCAAAATTTTCATAGCAACAATATGACTCTCTCAATATGGATGGTGCACTCATGGAATGATCGTTGGGTGAAATGGGTAATTAGGAATTTGAAGTCTCCACTGAGTTGATTAATAGAACCATAGGTCTTCCTTTGGAAGGTGCTTTTCACAACAGGGAGAAACCCCCTCTCCTCAAAGATATTAGTCTCTTACTATAAAAGAATGAGTGCCTTATGAGGGAACAAAATAAATTTAGTGCCAAGGCCCTCACCCCTCCTTGGGATAGGGTGATAATTGTAATTATAGATTACTTTACTCTCGACCTTTCCAATGATGTTGTTGGAACCTTTCATGTGATGTTTGTGAATCATCTACAAAAGCAAAAATGAATAAACATTCCTATGCTACTCTTTTAGTCTATGAAAAATACTATCACTAATGCACAAAATGGTAAAGTTTTCAATCTCATTCATCAGGGCTTAGTCTTGCTTGGTCTTGTTGGTTTTTGAACAATTTCCTAAAACAAATGCTTGATCATTGAGGACATTCTCAAGTCCATTCAGTCTCAACCAATCCGAATCCCAATTATTTCTCACATGAAGTCTTCAAAGCCAATGAGTTTTTTTTTTAAGGGAAAGAGTTGAATTCTTTGCCTAATAGGACGAGAGTAAATCAATTGATGAGAGGATTACACGTCTCATCTAGGGGAGTGTAGGGAAAGGCTCATCTCCCCAAGACTTCGAGACCTAAATCTCCCAAAGAGATGAATAGCTACATTAAGTCCCCAAAGGTGACTCAGAATAGTAGAAGGTCTAGTGGAATATTTGTTTAGACTACAGGTATAAAAAGGATACTGCGAGGAGGTCTAATGGTTTATGAGAGAAAATGCCAAAGAAAGAAGATCCCCAAGTCACCTTGATTCAGTCAGACTCCTAGAACATGTCCAATGCTATAAAAAAAAACAAATCTTTTGAGGTTCGGAGCTCTACTTCCATACCAAAAGTGATGTAGAAGGTTGAGGGACCCCTTTCAAAACCTTCATTTTCTAATATAATAAAAAAAAACGGATTCTCATGTAGTGCTAAATCCATCTTCCCCACGCAAGAAAACGAGTTAGTTGTATCACTAGATATATAAAAACAAAGAAAAAGAGATCCTCTTTCAGTTAATAATAAATAAAATAAGCCAGATGATCTAAAGCAGGTGCATTGCCCATGTGAAAGCATGGCAATGCTGAGAAACGAAAGCAAAAGCAATTAGAAAGAGGATCATTAGCCGTTGCAGAAATTCCAATATCATCCCTAGCGTGGCCTTGATGTGCACTCCTAGACGTTTACCGCTTGGGTGTTCTGTTATTCTCGTTAGTGTGGGGATGAGCGAATTGACAATTATTGAAAATAATATATATATATATATACACGTAGCGACAATTCAAGCCTTGCCGTTGCGAACGTAAACAAAGGAATTTAGTAGTCCTACGGAATTCTGATTGCTGCCTTTTAACACAGAAAAACACAAGGGAATACTCCTGCGGAATGCAGACGCTAAAATGAACCGTTTCCATTCATCTGTCAAAATAGCAAAGGGATGTGAAAGAATTCAACTAGATTTTGTTTCGTTGCTTCCTTTTCAAGCCGTTTTCCAAATCTTACAAGTCAATTTCACAGCGTCTTGGAGAAAACACTCTTTTCATTGACCTTCACCAGGAGGACAGAGAAACATGTCATGACAAATTTTGGGATTTGGCATCTAAAAAAAATTAAAAAATGATAATAATAAATAAAAAAAAATTTCCAATAAAAAATAAAATATTATAAATTTAAAAAAACAAGTTCATTCAAAAAGTATCATTTGACTTTGTACAATTAATAGTTTATACTAATTCTGTAATCATTAAATGTTTTTTTAAGAGTGAGTTACCAAAAAAAACATAGATAACTTATTGTTCTCACCCCAATAAACTTGACCAAAAAGAATATTATATATGTATATAAACACGGAGAATAAATACAGATTTCAAGATTATTTTTATTTAAAATTAAATATTAAATGTTTTTATTTTGAGGTTATTAGGCTTGAGAAGAGTTTTTTTTTTTTAAGTGTATCATGAATAGCATATTATACTTTCATATATTTGTATATATTTGGGTTTTACCTTATCTATTAAGATTATTATTATTTTTAATTAAGATGATTTTAAATGTGTTTAAATATTGAATTAAAAATATTTAATTTTTTATTATAATTTATAAAGTTTTCCATTGCATCAATGAAATAGTAAGTATATTTCAATTGTTTTTATATAATAATTTATCTTGTCAAAGGTTAATTTATTGAAAAGGTTTTATCTCAAAGAAAAAGTTATAAATTGCAAGATCAATATGGATAATGCATTTTAGTGGATTTGATATCTTTAGTCTTCCAAGCTGCTTTAAATATCGAAAACATCATTTTGCTTATTTACGATATATTTCTAAATCGTTATTGAAATTCATTTTATTTCAATGTGCTGTCTTAACTTGTTATTAATAGATTGAAGATTTTCTATAATGAATTTAAGATTTTCTTAGAATGTTTATTATTAAAAAATATTGTGAATGCAATATTCTTATATTTTTATATTAAGAACTTTAAAATTAAAATATTATGATATTATTTAGATAAACACTCAATCTATTGTGTTGAAATTGATAATTATAAAGATAACTTCAAGTAGTTTCATTTGAAACATGTAATATTAAACTAGCAACATGTAATACTAAACTAGCTTGCAAATAAATATTTTCTTCTCATGTGAATATTTTATCTTGAAATTCTTAGTTCTTAGATGTGTGTTGAGATAAGGATTTCAATACCAAAGACAATGGTAACTACGAGTACATTGAAAAACAATATTGATATTGTATATCCAATAGTATAAACAATAAACAAATGAAACATAGAATCTTAAAATAACAAAAAATGTAAAAAATTGGGACAAGAAATAGTGCTATCATTAGCCTCTTCAATAGGGAAATGTTCTTAACAAAATATTTATAATCTTCTCTAGTACCATGAGTGTTATATCCTTCCCTTTTTACAATATTTGTAAGCATATTTTTTAACATTCTGTGACAATATTCTATGATATTATTCTTGACTATATTTTCTTTGACAATAATATACATGATTCTAAAGCAACTACATACATGATTCTATTACACACCTTCCTATAAATTTCTAACTTGATATGTATCCCACTTTACATACTTTATATAGTGCAATATCATATGTCAATATGAGTTATTTTTTAGGAGTACTTAACATGTCACCCCTCTTATAGAAGATTTATCCTCAAAGCTAAAATTTTAGAAACTAATATTGAAGCTCCTATAATGGATCACACATAGAATATTTTAGTTATAGCCCAAGAATTTCAATAATATTATAAGAGCAAAGATGTTAAGTCCTTTGATCTAGAATGGTTGATTACTGAAGAAGAAAAAAAATTCCTTCATCTAATTTAGAAAGGACAATTTTCAACTAGGTATGTATCTCCACCGCCTTCTTTAGGTAATACATATGAAAGATTGAGTGGATCTTGGATTTTTTTATAGCTCCAATTTTTAAGCATCTTCTCCTTCCTACTAAAATACCTTATAAGATCCATGCAACATAGGTGCTAGCTTTTTTTGACCCTTTTATTTTAGGGATATTTTCTTTTAGGGCCAAATATGAAGGAAAACTAGGTATGTATTTTAAACTCCCTCTTAATATTGTGTTTATTTACCTATTATTTTGGGTGATTGTTAAATTCTATTTCAAGACAACTAAGACCTCTTACGTTTGAGTGAAAATTGTATCAACTACTTTAACCTTTACGTTTTCTAACAGGTAATAGATAAGTATTAGAGATGGTTAGCCATATCTTACCTCATATAGAATCATCCTTGTGGTGGTATGAAAAATGGTGTTGCACCATCATTCTATTAAAATAAGTCATTAAATCTACTTAGATTGGTGATCAAAGACAAAGTATCAAAGGTATGCCTTAAGACATTTATTTATCACTTCTATCTAACCAATTATTTTTTGAGTGATAATACATTCTTTACTTCAAATCTCTTCCTTGGATGTGATACAATTCCTCCTGTTAGAATAAGTGAATATTCTCTTAAGTTCTACTAGGATAGACACACTTGAGTTTCCACTCCTCCATGTGTCAGGTGAACTCTCAGTGGTGTCTTCATCAGGTTTGATGAGTTGTTGTAATCCAACGGCTCTCAATGATCAACTTTGCTATTTATACAAAGTTGATCCTTGGAATAAATCAATCAGTTCTACTCTTTCTTCATATTTTGTGTAATGCTATGCATGTCTATTTTGGGAAATTCTAACATGGTACCAGAGCAGGATAGATCTTGCTAGCATTCCTTCTTGGAGGTTCTAGGAGCTGGTTCTTTGATTCTTATGTTGGCTTCTCCAATTTTTTTCCTTGGATTTAAGCCCTCAATAAGTTCTTCTTATATATAGTTTTATGCTATATATATATATATATATATATATATATATGTGTGTATATATGTGTGTGGGTTATTCTTTCTCATGTTAAAAAAATAGAAAATTTTGATTGACTATTGAAGTAAATATTTTTTCTGTCCAGATTATACCCATTCTAATATATATTAATTTTTTTCTCCAAAAAGGAACACCTTATTCAAGCATTTTTTTAAAAAAATCTTGATTAAAAGGAATTTATTTTCCTTTCTTTAAGGTCATTCCTATTTGTAGGAGAAGGATTTTTTTTGGTTGTTGCCCTCACGTTGCTCTCGGAGAAGCGTTTCCACGTTCTCGAATCGAGGCACCCATATTTTTTGGGTGCCATCGATACGTGACGCCAACGATTTCCATATCTCCTTTCATAGAGATATGAAATCGTAGCTCTCCATCTATAACGCTTGGCGCACCTTAGAGTCTCTTTTAAATTTCGGTTGTTGCCTACACGTTGCTCTCGAAGAAGCATTTCGATGCTCTCAATCGAGGCACCCATATTTTTTGGGCGCCATCGATCGTGATGCCAATGATTTCCATATCTCCTTTCATGGAGATATGAAATCGTAGCTCTCCATCTATAACGCTTGGTGCACCTTAGAGACTCTTTCAAAATTCATTATTTTTAAAATTTGTCTTTTTAGCTATTTTCGTCACGTCAGTTGCATTTACTCCATCTTTAATCGATGTATCTTGCTCTTCACTATCGTTACTTTTGCATATCGATGATCTCCATAGGAGACGCTCTTAAACCGGGATACCTTTCAATCACTGATAATCGATGGATTTGTTCTCAGTTCATGATTTGCAACAACTCTCCTTCATCCTATTTAAGTTATCTCCATTCTCTTTTTTATTCGCATTGTTTTATTTCTCTTGAGCTTAATTTCTTTGATGAATATCTATGCAGAGAAAGTTTTTTAGATTGCTCAAGACATTGCGTCCGAATGCTGAAGGAGTAACTAATGGTTTTTTAATATATTTCTTCTTCCTTGTTCACCTATCCTACCCTTTTTCTGTAGGTTTCGATCCTCTCTACCGAGGCGCTGCGAGGTGGTATCAAGTTTGATATAAGTTTGATATAAGTCATTTCATTTTTTTGTTGCTCTTTTCCTTGTTCGCCTTTGTTATTTTTTTTGTAGGTTTCAAGGTCCTTTCTCCAGCGAAAGTTGCATCTTCGAGACATTCATCTATGATTTTGGCGTCACCAAAAGAATGAGCACTCAACCTACCTTGGATGGTCTGGTTGAAGGGTGCTTTCACCAATGAAAGCTACCTCTTCGAAAGCTGCGTCTCCGAGATCCACGTCAGCAAAGGCATCCTCTAAAAGGGCTTACCGAAGGCATCGTCTGGCGTCAACGAAGGCTTCGTCTCCTCAAATTTCATCTTCGTGCGAACAACAAAAAAGTCTTCTCAAAAGTGCATCGAAGTGTAATGGTCTTATTTTAATTTCATTCGTTCTATAAAATCTTTGTACGGGTTTTTTCTTCAATTTCGAAGGAAAAAATCCATTTATTTTCCTTCCCTAAAGTTTTATTTTAGCTTTAAATTATCACTCATTTTTTCACTTCGCCTCCTTCGAGGGCAAATAGTGAAACGAGTCCTTTGTAAGCTAGTAAATAAAAAAAAATAATTGGGGGGGGGGTTTCAGGTGCTTTTTTGTGCACCTTCTGGTTTTTTTTAGGGGGGTGTTCTTCTATGTGTTTTTTAAAAGTCTTCCTTCTTCACATCTCTCTAATCAAATCCAAAGTAAAATTTTAAATTTAAAAAAATATATTGCTTATAGTTAATCATACAATATTTTTTTTGCTAAAATCATTTGCTTCTAATCAAAGATTTCAATTCATAGCTTACTTATTATTATTAGTTTGAATCATTCTTTTAGTGTTGTGTTCAAATTAATCCTAATATATTTTCTTAGTAAGCAAATCATTATATGAAAATGCAATTTTATTGATTACAAAGTTTCTTACAAAGAGTTCTTATTCAAAAAAAAAAAATTTAATAATATATTTACCTCTTTCTCAAACTTTGAAATCTAATCTAAAAATATTTTTTGAAGATTTCAAGAGACAAGTATTTTATCTCCTCTCACCCATATTGGCAATCTAATATAACTTATAGTTTCCCTCACGTAAGGGTGGGTTATTAAGATTACCACTATAGGTCTGGAAGATATAGCCTATGTTCCAAGTATCTTATCTAAACAATACTTATAGTTTCCCTCTCGTCAGGGTGGGTATTTGAGATAGATAGATATATTGGCCTGGCATATTTGTTCTCTTTAAAACAATCTTAAACTTCAAATATCCTCAATACTTATAGTTTCCCTCTCGTTAGGGCGGGTATTTTTGAGTTATTTGATGTATCTTAAAAAGCTTTGGCATATTTGTTCTCATTAGCCTCAAACTCATATCAATTTTCCTCAAATTACTTATAGTCTCCCTCTCGTTAGGGTGGGTAATTTTGGGGCATTTGGTTATTCGTTCAGGCTTCTGTAACTAATATCCATTGCATTCTCTAAATTAAAGTTAAAGGGGGGAACTTTGGGTTAACTTCAATTCAAAATGAATTCAATGAATACAATTGATCCTCTCACTCCTCATAACTACCATACATGGAAGCCCAAAATTTTAAATCTCATTTCTCAAAAAGGGCTCACTCACCTTTTAGAAGAAAAGCAACCTGAGTTTGAAAAAGAATATGAAATATTTGTTCACAAAGGGAAAATGTATGAAACTATGGGAATTATAAGCTCTAATGTAAGTGAAAGTTTGTGGTTTCACATTACATATTGTAAAACTCCTTATGAAAGTTGGGAGAAACTAAAGACCTTGTTTGGAAAAGTAGATCAAATTAGATCAATGCAACTAGAAGCAGAATTAACAACTCTATCTCCTGAGGACTTCAACAATATTGTTGACTTCCTCACCAAATTCAAAGAGGTCCTCACTCAATACAAAGGTAGTGGGAAGACTAAGTCTGAAGAAGAATGCATTTATCTAATCCTTTCTAAACTAAATGGTGTATTTCAAATATTTTGCTACCACCTTTCTATCTACCAAAGATGCTCTTGGTGCAACCTTTAAAATGCCCTCTTTAGAAGAGTTTTGTGATAGACTAACTAGGGAAGAAACAAAACTTGCAAGATATGAAATCTCTTCTTCTTCCTCTTCCTCAAAAGCCTTAGTAGCCTCCACCTCTTCTAAAGAAAAATTCAAAAAGAAGGAAAAGAATCCCATAACTTGTACTCACTGCAAAAAGAATGGTCACTCTGTAAACAAATGCTGGAAAAGATTACAACAACTAGAGGCAGCTATGAAGGATCAAAATATAGACAATAAAAAGCAAATAGGGAAAGCCCTAAATGTTCAAGGGAAAACCTCCAATTCTTCCTCTAATTATTGGGTCCTAGATTCTGGAGCTACTCATCACATGACTGCTTCAGATGAGTCATTCTCTTCTATCTCCTCAAGTTCTACATGTAGCATAGAAGTGGGTGACTCTTCCTTTATCCCATTCAAAGGAAAGGGGGACATAACCATTGATGGTGGCTCTATAAATAATGTTCTCTATGTTCCAAACATTGCCACAAATCTCCTCTCCATCTATCATATTTGTACTTCTGGAAAGGGGAAAATAGTTCTCTTCTCTCCAATAGGAGTTGAGATAAGAGACTTTCAAGATCCCCATTCTCTCATAGCCAAAGGAGTTATTGATCACAACACTCACCTATTTCACTTCAAAGGATTCAAAAATCTAGAAGGGGCCTCCTATTTTGTGGCTCATGGAGATCTTGAAAGCAAAATTTGGCATGAAAGGTTTGGTCATCTTAGTTTCAACTACCTAAAGGAATTGAGCACCCATGATATGGTAACAGGTTTACCCCAAGTCTCTTCTATTGATGGAGTTTGTCCTGGATGTGCCCTTGGAAAGCAACATCAAGATCCTTTCCACCCAAGTAGTTCTCTAAAAGCCTCATCCCCTCTAGAATTAATCCATAGTGACTTGATGTCTTTTCCAGAACCTTCTTTCAAAGGAGCAAAGTATGCTCTAACCTTTATTGATGAATTTTCTAGAAGAACTTGGGTCTACTTCCTGAAATATAAAAGTGATGTTCTATCCCACTTTAAAGTCTTCAAAGCCTTAGTTGAAAATTAGGCCTCTTGCAAAATCAAGCAAATTCACACAGATAATGGGGGAGAATACTACAGTAATGAGTTCTCCATATTTCTATCAAGTCATGGCATCATTCATCAACATTCTATCTCCCATAATCCTCAACAAAATGGCATTGCAAAAAGGAAAAACCGAACATTAAAGGAAATGGCAAATTGTATGCTCCATTCAAGAGATCTTCCAAAAGTTTTTTGGGCAGAAGCTATTAACTGTGCCAATTATATTCAAAACCACACACCTCATAAAGCTCTTGATCATTTAACTCCTGAAGAAGCATGGACTGGTTCAAAACCAGATGTTTCCTTCTTCAATATTTTTGGGTGTACTGCTTGGGTGCACATCCCAAAGAAGAAAAGGAAGGCTCTAGATAAGAAAAGTAGAAAGCTCATATTTGTTGGTTATTGTGAGGAAATGAAAGCATACAGGCTCCTTGATCCCTCAACTCATGAGGTATTTTTCATAGGAATGTACAATTTGATGAAACATTCCCTCAGAAAGATCCTCAACTCTCCTCTTCCTCCATTGAGCCTTCTCCTATAATAGAACCTCAATATTATGAAGAACCAACTCTAGAGGTTAACTTAGAGATTGATAATCAATATGGGGAACCTGTAACTCCAACTCAATGTCTTTCCACTCCTTCTACTCCTTCCTCTATGCCAAAATGGGCCCGCACCATTGTTAAAGAAGCTACTCCTTACATCCAAAATCTTCCATCATCCAGATCAACCAACTCCATAGGCACTGGTCTTGTTTGTCAGTCTATTTCCTCTGATCCTCAGTCCTTCAAAGAAGCAACTGGTATTAAATAATGGGATGATGCCATGGAAAATGAATTCTCTTCCTTAATAAAAAACAAAACTTGGGATTTAGTTCCCTTGCCTAAAGGAAGGAAATTAGTTCATTGTAAATGGATTTATAGAACAAAGTATGGTCCTAATGGAGAAATTGACAAACACAAAGCTCGCCTAGTAGCCAAAGGTTTCTCTCAAATTGAAGGAATTGATTATGCCAAAACCTTTGCTCTAGTTGCTAAAATGGATTCTGTAAGACTGGTTCTTGCTTTGGCTGCTTTCCAAAAGTGGCATGTCTTTCAAATGGATGTAAAAAGTGCTTTCTTACATGGGGATTTAAAGGAAGAGATATACATGGAACAACCTACTGGTTTCACTCAAGACTCCTCTCTTGTTTGTAGGCTAAACAAGTCTCTCTATGGTCTCAAACAAGCTCCTAGAGCTTGGTATGAAAATATGGACTCCTTCCTTCTTTTCGTAGGTTTTTCTCATTGTGAGTCTGATAACACAGTCTACATTTGGAGAGATGAAAGAAAAATCACCATTCTTGTTTTATATGTTGATGATCTTCTAATCACTGGTAGTACCTTCGATCACATTCAGACTATAAAAGACTCCCTCTCTAAAAATTTTGATATGGCTGATCTAGGTTTAGCTCATTACTTCCTTGGGATCCAAATAAATCAAACAAATGTAGGTATTTCATTGTGTCAACAAAAATACACTCTAGATCTTCTTTAGAGGTTTAAAATGTCAGACTACAAACCTTCTCCTACACCTTTTCAATCTGGCATAAATCTAAGTACTTCCTGCTCATCCCCTCTATGTGATGCAACTCTATACCGTCAGCTTGTAGGGATTCTGTTATACCTTACTCATACTCATCCAGATATCTCATATGTTGTTGGCCTCATATCTAGATTCTCCCATCAACCTCACTTCAGTCATTGGAAAGCAGCAAAAATAATCCTCCACTACTTGCAAGGAACTACTCAATTTGGGCTCTTATATAAGGGAAAATCCATGGATATCATTGGCTACACAGATTCAGATTGGGCAGGTTCAGTAGAAGACAAATGTTCAACTTTTGGCTATGTCTTTTGTCTTGGTTCTTTGCCAATAGCCTGGTTATGCAAAAAACAACAAGCAGTAGCCTTATCATCTATAGAGGCAGAATACAGGGTAGCAGTTTTAGCAAGTCAGGAAGCTCTTTGGCTTCATCAAATTCTAAGGGAATTTGGTTTATCCCATGACAAACCTATAACTCTTTGGTGTGACAATCAGAGCACAATTCACATTGCACGAAATCCAGTTGAGCATCAGCACACCAAGCACATTGAGATACATATGCACTTCATTCGACAACACATTCAGAATGGGGACATATACTTGGACTATATTCCAACTGAAAATCAAATTGTAGACATCTTCACCAAGTCATTTCCTTCTTCATGTTACCTTCAGTTGCGAGATAAACTTGGAGTAATACAACTGCATTGACACAGAGGTCTTCCACCTCAGTTTTTAAACTTGGAGTTGTAGACACCAAAACAGCACCAATCCGATTATGTGACTGCAAACACTGATCGAGTTGACACACACAACCCCCAGAGGTTAAACAGTGGTCCTAACCACTCTCACAGTAGTTTTGGAAGGTCAAAGATCAATTTGGCACCTTTCAGGCACTCTGCTCTCTATTCGTTCCACCCAGGGATGATTACAAACTGGTATTCGTCCCACCCAGGGATGATTAGTAGTATTCACTCCAGGGTGGGGCGAATAGTAGGTTTGATGGGCAAAAGGTCAAATCTTGACAAATGGCAGCTTAGATCCACCACTTAACTCCTCCTTCATTGCATGGGAGTGCGAGTGAGCATTTTTTAGAGCTAGAGGAAGTTATAGAGGCAGTCATGGAGCCCTTAATCAGGGAGGAATCTTCTCCCCCCTGGGAAGGCATGATTGCCAAGTGGCGCCTCTGCATGCTCATTCACAGAGACCGTTAGGTCTATAAAATGGTGAGTCTTCTCACCCCAAAAGAGACATAGAGAAGGAGCATTTTGAGCAATGAAGTGCTACCATTTTACATACTCACTTTTGATTGTGCCTTTCACATCCTTGATCTCTCTTTTGGAAGGGAGGTCATTGGGTGGTTATTGGAAGCGTAATCCGGACCCCAAACCCAACATTTGGCCATAGTATCCCACCCAAATTTTCTGAAAACACCCCACAAGAGGTTTTGGACCCATCCCAAGTGGATTGGTGCCAAAATCAGGCCCCAAACGATGGGCGTCCTGCCCCCGGGTGCCCCTCGCACTATTGCAGTCCTAATCGCCCCACCCCAGAGCAATTAGAAATCTATAGCAAATTTTAGTTCTATTATTTTTGCATTTTATTCTAGGTTGCTTAGATAGGCTTGCATTCAAATTTCATGTGATTCTGAGCAATTTTGATCATGTTTTTGTTATTTCTCGCTTTCACTAACATGTAGGTAGCATCATCAAATTCCTGGTGATAGAGGCCGAATTGGCAAAATATGACCTTCTGGGTCTTTCCAAAATACCCCATTTTACCTAACCCCCAACTTTGCAAGTGATTTGGAGCCTCTTGGATGGGACATTTGGGACAGTGCTTTTTGACATTTTGTTGTAGGTCTAATCGTCCCACCCCGGAGCGATTAGAAATCCGTGGTGAATTTTTTGACTGTTCTTTTTGTAGTGCCTTCCTGGTGATGTTCTCATGCCTCTGTCAAGTTTTTAGCTTATTTTGATCTATTTTAGTTATCATTTTATTTATTTTATGCATGCACTAATCGTAGGCTTGGGGATCGCATGTTTCATTTCATCCATAGGTGCTACTGATTGTTTTCTATTTCCTTGAACGTAGGATCTCGACACCGGAGGAGCAGAAAGGAATCAAAGACCCATTCATGCAAGCGGCGGTGACGTTTGGTCCACCCATTTTACATGTGGGCACGTGGAAGAAGGCATACCATCCATGGTGTAACAAAGCCATATTTAACGCTCCTAGCCCCTGAAAAGGGAGGAGACGTATTGTAACCGAGATTTAAAGAAAATTAATAAAAAGGGTTGTACTTCCATATTTTCTTTCTATCTTGTTTCAATTCGTTTATGTTTCTCTCCTTTCATGCATTTTCAATTCATAGGATTTAGCGTTATCTTTTGCTTCGCTTGCATCGCACTTGGTGTTTCCTTTTTGCTTTTGTATCCTCATGCTTTTAGTGGTGATCACGGTGGGACCTTGTCCTCTATTTTTGAGATCAAAAATTTGATCAAAACTTGCTTGTTTTTGCTTGTAGGTACCAATTTTTCAAACGTTGGACTACTGTTCGTTCTAGTCTGTGACGAGTACAGAGCTGGAATTCATGCCACCCAGGGGTGAATGGGCATTCGTCCCACCCTGTGATGAATACAGTTCTATTATTCATCCCACCTAGGGACGAATAGCTCTCTGTGCAATTTTAGAGCAGAAACTCAGAGGCATCCTGTTTGGGCAGAGAAGAGGTAGGGGTCCTGAACACCTTCTGTCATTTTCTATTTTTTGTCTCTGTATTTTTCAGTTTCTTTGCTTGCTTAGGAAAGTTTTTACTGCATGTTTAATTTCTTTTACGCAAAATAAAAATAACCCCACACACCACGTGGTAATTTAAACACCAAGGAGCTGGTCGTAAAACCCTAGCCCTTGATCAAGACCAACGGTGGATTTCATCACCACCTTGGCTTGAATTTTTGCATCCATAACCCCGATCGCTACTGTTGCTAGACGTAAATCCTGATGAAATCTGACCAAGTGTAGCTGGGGTGATTCCCAGCGCATGAGGATAAGTCTTCTATGGTAGGTGTCAAAAATAGGGTGATCCCCCTTCCATACCGCCTATGTTCCACGTACCATTCTGCTCTCACGTACCAATAGTTTCCCTCACGTAAGGGCGGGTATATTGAGAGGTTTGGTATAACGGCCTAGCAATGGTATATCGAAGGGGCGACCATTTTTGGGAGTCATAAGAGCCATCATATTGCATATGCTACAACACGTTCTTTACAAAACTATCAAAACAAAAATCAAAACACACTAAACCAGGTTTAGGGCACACTTTTAATCTATAAATGAGATAATCACTTTTGATTGTGTGGTTCCTTTTGTTTAGTGTAGAAAAAAAAAAATCATAAAAAAGATAAAAAATCTACGCATCTTGTAGAGAGACACCACCATGGTGTACACCCGTAGCCAAGCCCAATCACGGGCGAAAGCTATGGAGAGTGTACAAGGGGGCACAAGTCGCCTCCGCTACAGCCCCAAGGACTTGGTCATTCCACCTTGGTGGCCTGACCCACAAGATAGTCCACATCATACCTTGATGGAACGGGACTATAGAGGCACCCCTTCGAGGGGCACGCCCACTCAGCACAGACCCTTTTAGGAAGAGAACATACACGTGGCACTCAACATAGATAGGAAAGCTCCCTTAGATGCTTGCTATGAGTGGCCACCATGCGATGAAGCGCTAGGACAACATAGGGTCCATAAGGAGGGGCCACATGATTACATCATCCCTCCTTTGCCCCCTCTTGTTGTCAGAAACAATAGGACAAATCCAGAGCACAAGGCTCTTCAGGCAGGGCGAGCCAACTCTGCCCACCCCTTTCACATTTATGAAAGGGAGCACGAGGAAGACCACTACATTCCTCAAGAGCAATATACAGTGCGGGAGCAATGCGCCTCCGCACCTGCTATTTATCAGGGTCACCCACTGAGGCCAGAGCCTTGGGTGAATGCTGCTAACCTTGATAGAGGGAAGCAACCTATAGAAATCTCGGATCACCATGACCGAGATAGATGTATAGGGGAGGCATCTAGGCCTCCTAGACTCAAGACGGTAGAGCAAATCGACCTGGCATTTTCCAGACATGCCGCCTACCAAGCACAAATCATGCAGCTTGAGCAAGACCAACAACAGCTGGAGCATCTATATCACCTTAGCAAAGAGCGCATTCGATGCCAAACAGATGAGCTACTCCACAAAACTATGCCTGAGAGGGTTCCAACCCCTCGCACATAGAGAGTAGAGATGTATGAGAGGCACAATCCCTTGGTGCGAGATAGGTCTCCACGACCTTACCAAGTGCTACCTCTGAGACCTCCTAGACCTGAGCGGGAGGCCACTCCAAGGAACAATGATGGGTACCCTCCGTGGGCACCCACCCATGTTCATAGGTCTCATCCAGGAACTCCTCAAGAAGTTTATGAGGAGTATGAGCAAGAAGAAGAGCGGGCGAAAATGCCCTACCAAGGCAGAGGGGGTGCTATTCGGCCACCCCTCTATAGGCCTCAAGTTCCCCGCAATGCGCAATGGGAACAAACTAAAGAGGAAGAGATTAAATCTTTCGATGCATATAAAGCACTGCTAGAGCGCTTAGAGTCTATGGAGACCAAGACTTCTAGGCCCCAAAAGCCCACTTTATGCCAACTCCATAGTCACCCTATGCATCCGTCAGTGCCGACACCCCCTTACCCTGAACACTTTAAACTACCTCAGTTGGCAATCTTTAGAGGGGAGGAGGATGCCCAAGAGCATGTGACTAGATTCCTGAGCCAATGCTTTGGCATTTAGGACAATGATGCTTTGCTACTAAGAACATTCATAACCACGTTCATAGGCCCTACCTCGGATTGGTTCACTCAATTTCCAAAGCACAGCATTAGTAACTTAGATCAGCTAGTGGACGCATTCCTCGAACGCTTCACCTTCAACACCAAGAAGAAGGCATCACTAAGTGACCTAGCCAACCTCAGGAAGTATGAGGAAGAAACCATGGCGGCCTATGGGAATCGATGGAGGACGTTGCTTTCAAAGCTACCCTACCTCCCTCCTATGTTCGACCTTACCCAAATGTTCTCAAAGAGCTATTTGAGATCGATCTCCATGCTATTGCAGCTACAACAATATGCCACTTTAGAGGAAGCTCTGATGCAAGCTAGAATCATTGAGGAGATCAAGATTCAGGATGGTGAGATTGCCAAGCCAAAGAAGAAAGAATGGTCTAAGAACACCAAAATAGGGACCACGCAACAAAAACCCGTTGCGATCAATCAGGTTGCTATAAACATCCCTAAGCCTGTACAAGCAACACAGCCCCAAAAGGCTAACTATCAGGCAGTGCCTCTTAATAGTTATGAAAGAGAAAATTAGAGGCAAGAGCAAAATCAGCAGCATCACCCTAGGTGACAATTCACACCTTACATAGAGTCCAGAGACTCCCTGTTTGACCGCTTGTCAGTGGCAAACTTGATCAACCTGCTAGAGAGTCAGCCCATAGACCCCAATGCGCCAAAACCAAAGGGTTATAGGGAAGACTTGTACTGTAGGTTTCATAGATAGAAGGGACATGATCTTAATGCATGTTGGAAGTTTAAAGGCTTGGTGCAAGACCTAATAGACAACAAGACATTAGCGGTGGATAATCCCATGGCACCAAGCAACCAACAAATGGAGGTCTTCAAAGACCCCTTGCCTACCCATGATGCGTAGGCAAAGACCCTACAAGTCAATGAGGTAACACAGAACTGCCCCATGTAGGGGTATGTAGGGATGATCAGTATAGTGACTCGAAACAAGAGGTACCCGAGCATAGCTACCCCCGTGGCAGCTACAGGAGAGGTGCCAACAACGTCACAACCTCAACAGCACCCTACGCAACCTCCTCCGCCTAGACCAATGGCCATGATTCGAACCAAACTCACCCAAAGTTTGAGGACCACGTCGGCTAGGCTCTCCATTTACGAGCTCATACAACAATCATCGCCCCATCGGGAGGCTCTAATGGAGATACTTAAAGCCATCGAGTTGCAGCCCCATGAAGCAAACTCCTTCAACAACTTTGTGGGACATGTCAAACGATGCACCGAGCCAGTCATCACCTTTAGAGAGGACGAATTGAAATCAGTGATCGGTGACATGGCGGATCCACCCCTACATGTCATCGCATGGGTCAACGGGATTCCGTATAAGAGGGTATTGGTGGACACTGGCTCATCCAATAATATCATTACAACAGTGACCTTGAAACATCTAAAGTTGCCCGCATCTCACATCGTGGCCTCCACCTATACTCTGTGAGCATTCAATGATGCGATATGCTCGACAGTTGGCACAATTGTCCTACCCATCCAGGTAGGACAAAAGACTATTCCTACATTGTGCCACATTTTGGAGGGTGAGATGGCTTATAACATCTTGTTGGGCTGGCCATGGATTAGGGACATGAAGTGTGTCCCTTCAATAGCTCATCAGTGCTTAAAGTATACATTTGAAGGGCAAGTGCATGTAGTCCCGACAGACTTGGAGC